>JAMZAV010000464.1:0-600000 GCA_024449915.1 Sweltsa coloradensis | reverse complement strand
TCGTGCTAACAGACACACAATAATACAAACAGAAAAAAAGAAAAACATTCCGTGTTTTTTTCTCCAGTGTAGTGAAATGGAATCTTCGCTTCGCTCGCTACGCTCATCCAATAATATAGAATGGAATTTCGTGACACTTTAAAAATATTTGATAATGGTTCAAAATTTTAGGCCTATTATGTAAGTGGTAGTCCGGGGTGTATCCGCAAATTTGAGGCCGAACCTAGGACAAAATTAATAATTGCAACAGAAGCGAATTTGGTATCAGTGGATTCAGAAAAAAACTTATTAATAACCCATAAAGAATTCCCTAAAAATACCCATAGGGGGGGGGGTGTCTAATCATCCCTTAAATGAAATCATATCACAGGCCTTTTTCAACAACATTTAGTTGGGTAAAGGGGTGTTTCCACCATTTTATCTTGGGCATCACCGAATCAGCACCGGCCTGCCAAGCTCGGCACCTCATCTTCTTCCTCATTCTCTTGTCGTACCACCAGCTCTCTCAACTTTTTTGTGTCTACCCACCATCTTTCTCTCTCTTGTAACCCTCAAATGTAATAAAATTGAATTTTCGAAAATTGTATTTTTGAAACCTAGTAACCATGGTATCTTATCAAAGGGGGATATTTCCAAACACGTATATAATTTTTTAACCCCGACCAGGGGATTGAACCCAGGTCTCCCACATACCGGGTAAAGGGGAGCTTTATCCAACTAGACTAGGAAAACGCCAAAGTCGCAGTTAGACGAGTGAGTGAGTCATGTGTTGAATATGCGGGATCATCTGCATACAAGTTGATTGATATAATATAAAGGTATAAATGATAAGGTTTTGAGTTTATTTGTTTTAAAGGCATGTCAACTGTTAAGCCATAATGCGCCACTCTAGCTTATGATAGGCTAGGGAAGAAAGATCAACGCTGTCTAGATCGAGTCTTAGGTATACCGGGTACTCAACACATGGCTCACTCACTCTTCTAACAACGACTTTGGCGTTTTCCTAGTTTATACCTATTGGTGCTATCGATCAACTTAAATGCAATGCAAATGTTCCCGGGTACTCAACACATGACTCGCTCATTCGTCTAACATCGACTTTGACGTTTTCCTAGTCTAAGTTGGCTAAGGCGCCTTTATACCCTGAATGTTGTAGACCCGGGTTCAAACAACGGTATATCGGGATAGATTTTTATTTCTGGATTGCTTCAAAAAATTATAGAACATGTTTTGAAATGCACATACACTATTAATACAGTTCTATGGAAAACATAGCCAGTACTAAATACGTGTAAAGATTACAACGTTTACTCAATCTCCCAGCGAAATGTTGGGAAACCTTGAGCGTGTAAGATTCGATACACCTTGGTCACTCCATGCACCCACAGTCTGACAAACATGATTCTATACTAGGGAAACGCTTAAGTCCCGCCGCGTTGTTGGATGAGCGTAATTGGTGCATTGAGCTGCCATGTGTTATTCGGATTTTCTGTTGTTCTGTGAAAAAATCATTACTAAGTTGAAGATTTTTTTAAAAACTAATTTAAATTGAATAAAAAATAAACTTTAATTTCTATTTTTTTAAATTACTAATCGTAATTTAAAAAAAGAAAATGATAGTATAATTGCAAATTTCATAAGAAATAATTATTCGATTGCGCTCAAATTTCACACGAATATATAAATTCATAAAATTAAGGTTCTGTGAAAAAATCATTACAATCGGATAAAGCATGTAGGTGTTATAACTCGAAGAAATTTAAAAAAAATCGAAAAAAATCGTAAAATTGCAATTTTCACGAGAAATAATTTTTTGATTGCGCTCAAAAACGTCGCCGTTCTAAGTTCAGAGATTTCGAAGGTCTCTACAAAATTTCATCGCAATTGGAGTATAGGTTTAGCCGGAATCGTGTTAACAAACAGCCAAAAATACGAAAAAAAAGAAAAAAAAGGAAAAAAAACATTCCGGATTTTTTTCTCCAGTGTAGTGAAATGGAATCTTCGCTTCGCTCACTACGCTCCTACGCTCATCCAAAAAATGACTTTTTGAAGAACAAAACCATTGTCATTATTATCCTACACATTTAGTCTATTTTTCAATTGATTATTTGTTGTAGGTTTAAATCGCAACGGATGTTGCTGATTTTGTTATCAGTTCTCAGTAAACTGGTACCTTGTCTTTGTGGAGAAAACTCTTATTTGTATCACTGTAACATTCCCTTTCCTCACCCTACATAAGGCTGGATCCAGCATATGGGTCTTTCCTCCCTAACCTGTCATTGGCTAGAGTGGCGCATTCATTATGACATTACAGTTGACGCGCCCTTCTACCAACTAAATTCAAAACCCTATCACATATACCTTATCAACTTGAATGCAAATGTTCCTGCGTACTCAACACATGACTCACTCACTCGTCTAACAACGACTTTGCCGTTTTCCTGGTCTAGTTGGCTAAAGCGCCCTTATATCCGGAATGTGGGAGACCTGGGTTCAAACCCCTAGTCGGGAAAGATTTTGTAATTTCTGGGTTGTATTAAAAAATAATACAACATGTTTTGAAATGCAAACAATACTATGGAATACACATCCAGTACGAAATACGTGTAAAGATTGCAAGGTTTACTCAATCTCCGAGCGGAATTTGGGGGAACGTTGAACGTGCAAGATTCTATACACCTTGGTCACATGCATGCACAATTTTCAGCGCCTGACAGATAAATAATAAAAACATATTTTTTCAAGAACAAAATCATTGTCATTAACTCTTTATAGGGCATAATGGAACCCAAAATAATTTCTTTGAAATTCGTTATTTTTAAAAAATAAAAAAAAAATCTTTTAGGAATAAAATGCTGATTTTGAATTCCAAATTGGTGGTAAGTTTAAAAAAATCCAAAGTTAGATTATTTACAATTCTTCATTTTTTGCAATTTTTTGTATGTTCAAATTGAATCTACTACAGGCAAACAAAATATTCTGGACATCCCGGAAATTTGTGTATTTTTGTGTTTTTATACATGATTCGATTTTTGATCAATTACAAAAATCGTTCTAATCATTTATTACAATTTAGCTTGAAAAAATGCTGCCAATTTAGAACAAAACAAAGCAGCTTTTTGATCGAGTGTAAAGTATGAAAAACTGGCAGATTTAATTGTTGGATGAGCGTAGCGAAGATTCCATTTCACTACACTGGAGAAAAAAATCCGGAATGTTTTTTTGTTCTTTTTTTGTATTTTTGTCTGTTTGTTAGCACGATTCCGTCTAAACCGATACTCCGATTGCGATATACTTTTATGGAGGCCTTCGAAATCTCTAAACTTAGAACTGCCACGTTTTTGAGCGCAATCGGAAAATTATTTCTCATTAAAATCGCAATTTTACGATTTTTTTCGATTTTTAAAAAAATTTCTTCAGCTTATAACACCTACATGCTTTATTCGATTTTAATGATATTTTCACAGAACCTTAATTTTATGAATTTAGGTATTCCTGTGAAATTTGAGCGCAATCAAAAAACTATTTCTCATGAAAATCGAAATTTTCCTTTTTTTTCTTTTTTTAAACAATTCTTTGATTTATAACACTAACATGCTTTATCCGATTGAAATGATTTTTTTCGCAGAACCTTGATTTTATGAATTAATATATTATTGTTAAATTTGAGCGCAATCGAGAAATTATTTCTTATAAAAATTTCAATTTTACGATTTTTTTTAACAATTACGATTTATTAAAAAAAATTAGAAAAATAAAGTAAATTCTTTATTTTATTTAATTTAATTGAAAAAAAATTCAATTTAATAATGATTTTTCCACAGAACAACAGAAAATTCGCATAACACATGGCAGCTCAATGCACCAATTACGCTCATCCAAAAACGCGGCGGGACTTAAGCGTTTTCCTAGTTTATTAATTTTCTTGTTGGATGAGCGTAGCGAGCGAAGCGAAGATTCCATTGCACTACACTGGAGAAAAAAATCCGGAATGTTTTTTTTTCTTTTTTTTCTGTATTTTTGTGTTTGTCAGCACGATTCCGGCTATAAACCGATACTCCAATTGCGATGGAATTTTCTGGAGGCCTTCGAAATCTCTGAACTTAGAACTGCCACGTTTTTGAGCGCAATCGAAAGATTATTTTTCATGAAAATCGCAATTTTACGATTTTTGTCGATTTTTTAAAAATTTCTTCGACTTATAACACCTACATGCTTTATCCGATTTTAATTATTTTTTCACAGAATCTTAATTTTATGAATTAAGATATTCGTGTGAAATTTGAGCACAATCAAAAAATTATTTGTCATGAATATCGAAATTTTACGTGTTTTTTCTTGTTAAAAACAGTTCTTTGACTTATAACACCTACATGCTTTATCCTATTGTAATGATATTCTACAGAACCTTAATTTTATGAATTAATATATTCGTGTTAAATTTGAGCGCAATCGAATAATTATTTTTTATGAAAATTGCAATTTTTTTTTTTTTTTTTTAATTACGATTAATTAAATTTTACAAAATTTTAGTTAATTTTTTATTTAATTTATTTTAAGTTAAAAAAAAATCGACTTGGTAATGATTTTTTCTCAGAATAACAGAAAATCCGCATAACACATGGCAGCTCAATGCACCAATAACGCTCATCCAACAACGCGGCGGGACTTAAGCGTTTTCCTAGTAGGTTTAAATCTCAACAGATTTTGCTTATTTTGTTAGTAGATCTCAGTTTACTCGCACCGGATGTCAGTTTAAATTGTCAGCGCAATTTATTCAGCGGTTCGGCTGATTTTCGACGTACAGACAGACAGACAGACAGCAGACACACAGAATCACAGAATGAGGTCCGTTTGAGTTGAATGGAGACACTCAGTCGCTCCGCTCCCATCGTTTAATACTTAATTTTACGGGAGTTTGGGACCAAGTGATGCATGCCTTTCACTTTTACTCACTTAAGAGAAGGTCTATGGGATATACCTACAATGTTTAATTTTATGACTTAAATGCCCCGTTGTTATAACTCACAAAAAAATTGAGAAAGTTTGCTTGATTGGTTTAATAGATAACGGGTCATTTAAGTCATAAAATTGAACATTGTAGGTATATATCATGGCCATAGACCTTCCCGTAAGTGAGTAAAAGTGAAAGGCATGCATCACTTGGTCCCATACTCCCGTAAGATTAATTTAAACGAGGGAGCGGAGCGACTGAGTGTCTCCATTCAACTCAAACGGCTCTCATTCTATGATTCTGTCTGTCTGTCTGCCTGTCGAAAATCAGCCGAACCGCTGAACAGATTTCGCTGAAATTTTAAACAGATATCCGGTACGAGTTTACTGAGAACTGTTAACGAAATCAGGTAGATTCATTGCGATTTTTATCCTACAATAAATAAAAATGTGGTTTTTAAAAATATCGATCGCATTTGTTTAGTTAGCAGCTAGCGGGACGAGATCTACCTGGCTGGCATGGCCTAGTGGTAAGCATTAGCCTACCGTACGGAGGGTTGGGGTTCGATGCCCGATAGTTAAAACTTTTTTATATTTTTACAGCCATATTATTTTTGAGGGGTGTTAAATGGGAAATAAATATTAGGTGATTTGTTTTATCTTGGAAATTTGTTAATGTTTCACAATTCGCATTTTGAATGTTCAATTTAAATAACTAATGAAATGCCAAAGTCGTTGTTAAACGAGTAAGTGAGCCAAGTGTTGAGAACCCGTGAACATCCCATTTCCTCCCATATACCCAAGGCTGGATCTAGCCCAGTATGGGGAATGATACCGGGTACTATACACATGGCTCACTCACTCGTTTAACAACGATTTTGGCGTTTCCCTAGTAGTAATCGCCATTGACGATGGGAATCGAAATCGCAACCACAAGTTACTAAACGGTCTGGTAGACAGCGCATTCTGTCGGCGTTAGTGTTAACACTTTCGTCTATTTCTGTACTTGTGTGCCACCTGACGGCTTTCTCATTACCTACGAACGAGCCGAGTGCGACGGAAAGGCATGGAGGGTGTGTGGTGGGATTGTTGCAAGTTTTCAACGAATATATAACGAATTACGACATAATATCTTCCTTTATTTCACATTTTCGGTAAGAAACGTGTTGTTTTGTAGCTTGCTCGCCCCACGTAGGCTAATCCTGGTGATGTTAACATGTCCTAATATACGTAATCGTCTTCTACGCTTGGAGCCTTCGCGTACACTTAAACCACGCACTATGTTGTCTATTTTCAATTTCTAATTTTAACCCGTTGCAATGCATGTCTCACACTCACACATAAAATACTACCTTGTTACAACTTCGAAATGTTACTCACACTTTGAATGCACTACCTCTCTCTACCAATAAGGAATTTGAACTTGACTCTCTTCGACTCTCATTTTCATTTAGTCAGTACTCAGTATACAAGTTCGAAATAAATATATCAATTAACATTCTTTCTATATTATCCTAAGGAAATGAAACTCCCTGATTATCAATAACTAACATAATTTAACAAATTTGCGATGGGATACAAAATTGATCCAACACATGATTTTCCTTTTATTAACAGAAAATCTACGAGTGAGATCTTTTCACAAGATTCAAGATCTCCCATAGAGAATAAGGACTTCATTATGCGTGCATATCCATATAGAACTATACATATATCTACATGGTGAGTGACGCTTATACCGTGATTCAATTCTCAATTTCCATGAGTAATCGTCGGCCTTTCCCAGAGTCCATCTTTAGAGTAGCTGCGGTGATTTGACACCCCAAAATAACGCCGCGCGCTGCGTCGCTACACGGAAACGATGCCTGGATCGACACTAGGAGCGGTGCCAAAACGTTGGAGAGAACGCAGGCAGGATTTGTCGAGCGCGATTTTGTTTATCGAATCTCTCTCATGAGGAGGAGAACCGGGGAATTTTAAAATGCTATTAGTGGTCGTTCGTTACCATGACGTGGGAATACGTTTATTTTCAGTGGGGGGGGGGGGGGGGGGGGGGAGATTAAAAAATACGTTATGCGAATATGTTCAGATTATTTATTTTGTGTTATGTACGCTTTCAAGGTTTTTCTCCAACAGATAATTGAATCTTTGAATAGTTTATGTCAATTACGAACACAACTTATATTTCAATTTTTTTATTCAACTATGATGTCTATAGGAAGTCTTACTTAATATGGTTTGACCCCCCCCCCCAAAAAAAAAAAAAAAAAACCCAGCACATTCACTTTGTTTAACCGTACACATGGCCAATGTCCCGTGAACTACAACTAGGAAAACGCTTAAGTCCCGCCGCGTTGTTGGATGAGCGTAATTGGTGCATTGAGCTGCAATGTGTTATGCGGATTTTCTGGAGCATTTCTTTGCATTGTTCTGCAGGAAATATGATTTTACGTTTAAATGCATCTAACCTAAGTGTTGTGCTAATATGTATTTGTAACACGTATTTGTAACAAATCATTCAAATAAAGTATTCTCTAAAATACATTATGATACAACGTAAAAGCATTACGCATACTAATAATTTAGCGTCTTTGCAAAGTTGTCTATAAACTGCTAACCTCAAATTTAGGCTATAAAAACTCTGTGAGATTATTTCAAGTTCAACATTAAGAATCTTGTTGTTTTGTACGAGTTAAAATGGTCCTCGAATAATTTCCCAGTACTGCCAGCTACTGAAGTTCAGATTCGTAAAAATTTGTAAAAATTCATGGTTATTGAAAATGTTTTCTACACTTGTTTTTTGTTTATTAATGTCAACATCCCAAACTCATGGTGATTGATGATGATGAAGTTCTTGGTTTCGTTTCGAGCTGTTGAGTGTGGGGTTAAAGCTCGTATGCGGAAATGCACTCGGGGTGTGTGGGAGCGGGAGGACCTAGGAGGATGTCACGTGTGTTAGCACGTGCTTGCCACACAAGGGAATGTCACAGCTGGGGCGACGCATCACGCGTGCGTTGAGTTATAATAAGACACGCAGGCTTCATGTGTTCGCTCCTCTAGAGCTACCGCTATCACTGAGGGAAATATAATATAAGCTAAGTTGACAATGTGGCGTAACTATAACTTTTTTTTTTTTTTGGGGGGGGGGGGGCAAACAGTTTTTGTAAAGACCAACAGATCAATGGTCAGCAGGACTAGTGAAAGGGGTTTGTGGGTATATAGTATAAAGGTGTCATCCAAAAATAATTTATTGGTATCCTGGGTAAGGTATATGATTGTGTACAAATGGAGAGTCTGGGTAGATGGCCCCCCAGCTAATGCGGGTCCGGGGCGCACAGCCTCAGAAAATTGTTCGATTCTTTGAGTGTGATTGGAGGGAGTATTTGAAAGAAAGTTTTGACAAAAACCTTATAAAAGATGTATACATTTTATTTTTTTTAAATCTCAATATCCATATTATAATATCTCAATGAATAGGCGTACCTCACATACAAAAAAAATTGCCCCCTCGCTTCCTTCATATAGTTACGCCACTGTACAGAGGTGGTGGTGCAATTACCATGTACACAATTGTCATTAGAAGCTAAACTAAATTGGAACTTTCCCAACTAAATTTGCATTTGGTGAACATAAAAAGTTGGTCTAAGCATAATAATGATCGTCTTATGTCCACGTGTATACACACACAGTTTCTGGTTATGAATGATGTGCGTTGTGTTGTACAAGCTGAGAGATGAGATGACGGTGATGTAAGTCGTGTACATGTTGTTAATTGCAACTGTTAAGAAATGAAGAGGAGGTCGGCGTGAAGTGGCGTCAAGTTTAGTGGAGTGAGGATGGGCGAGCCACCGCAGCCGGCCGAACTGAGACGCAGCTTCGCCAAACTGGACTTCAACGCTTTGACCAGGGAGCGGAGTTTTGTACGACCTCACCAACACCCACAGGTAGGAGACCCACCTGATGGGACGCACCGCACCTTGGCTTGCGATGATGCATGCCATGCCCTAACATTTCACACTTGATTAGCATTAACATAGTAACAGAATACGTTCAGTGTAGTTCGATCTTGATACATGTGCAGAGAGAGGAGATAGCACGTGCGGCTCGGGTTTTAAGAGAAGACCACACTTCAAATTCATGTCGGTGAGTACTACTAACTTGGACACTAGTTGGTGTCAGAAACACAAAATTTTGCATACTGTATTCTATTTGTGTATTGTTTACATTCAGACAAATAAAGAAAACTTGTAACGACGAACTTTAAATTTTTCTTTTTTCCAATTGTCAAATCAATGTGTCGTCTGAGACGTCAATTTTTCAGGATGTAATATATACGTAAATTTAATGTTTAAAAGGTATTATTTCGACTTCTTTACAGAATGCTCTTTATCAAAAAAATAACAATTAAAAAACCACAACAGACAAGACAAAAACATTTCCCCCAAAAAAATTATTAATTTGGCTGTGTACACAGCCAATAATAACAGTGAAACGTATAATGATTTGTATTTGAAACGTGACCACCTGTTATATAGTTTCATTTTTATAATCATTATACTAACTGATACCCACTTAATAATTCTCAATTCAATATAGCTATGTGCCCTGGTAGGGATCGAACCCAGAACCTCAAGCTTTACGTTTCTACGCTCTTGACATCTACTGAGCTTACATGGTCACAACACAAGACAAACATTCTTTATTACCATTTTGTATTGTGATTGTTTTCCGCCATGATGGAATTTCAATGACATAATTTTTATAGAATTATTGTTTATGTTTTCAAAAAAATGTGCCAAACTTGGGATCGAAATAAGGACCATATGATAGAACGATATCGTTGTATATTAATACAATGATACAAACAAACCGGCATATACTATACTAGGAAAACGCTTAAGTCCCGCCGCGTTGTTGGATGAGCGTAATTGGTGCATTGAGCTACCATGTGTTATATGGATTTTCTGTTGTTCTGGGGAAAAAAATCATTACTTAGTTGAAGATTTTTTTTAAAATTAATTTAAATTTAATGAAAAATAAACTTTAATCTTTAATTTTTTTAAATTAATCGTAATTTAAAAAAAAGAAAAAAAATCGTAAATTTTCGATTTTCATAAGAAATAGTTATTCGATTGCGCTCAAATTTTACAAGAATATCTTAATTCATAAAATTATGGTTTCTGTGAAAAAATCATCAAAATCGGATAAAGCATGTAGGTGTTATAAGTCGAAGAAATTTTTAAAAAATCGAAAAAAATCGTAAAATTGCGATTTTGATGAGAAATAATTTTCCGATTGTGCTCAAAAACGTGGCAGTTCTAAGTTCAGAGATTTCGAAGACCCCCATAAAATTTCATCGCAATCGGATTATCGGTTTAGCCGGAATCGTGTTAACAAACAGACAAAAATACAGAGAAAAAAAAAAAAAAAAAAAAAAACATTCCGGATTTTTTTCTCCAGTGTAGTGAAATGGAATCTTCGCTCCGCTCATCCAAATATTTTGTCTAGTGTGACGTATATGCAAAGATGTTGGAGTAGTATATTATAGTAGGTGACGACTGTGTGATATGTTATTATTTACTAAATTCAGAAATTAAAAAAGTCCGCCCCAACCGGGATTCGTGTAACCATTACAATAACAATTACACCTACGGAAGTGTTTCCAGAGTCCCGACTAACCAAATCGAGAAAAGTGTGTGATATTGTGTTGTAGAATAATTGCATTGTTGTGCTTGGAGTGGAGGACTAGTTAGCCGTAGCCCTAGTAGGTAGGGCCTAACAGTATGAAGTTTCAATTACTAAATTGCATATAGGTCAATTGACTCACAGAAGGTTATGTTCACACATTAACCTAGATTTATTTTTAATTATGGTGCATTGTTCTACTGTTGTCAACAACGGGTTAACTACCGAAGTAATTGTAACTAATCAATACTAAAACTGTACTTTTTAAAACTAGGAAAACGCTTAAGTCCCGCCGCGTTGTTGGATGAGCGTATATGGTGCATTGAGATGCCATGTGTTACGCGGATTTTCTGTTGTTCTGTGAAAAAATCATTACTTAATCGAAGATTTTTTTTAATTAAATTAAATTAAATAAAAATTAACTTAATTTTTATAATTAAATAAAATGAAATAAAAAATTAACTTAATTTTTTTAATTAATCGTAATTTTTTAAAAAGAAAAAAATCGTAAAATTGCAATTTGTATAAGAATAATTATTCGATTGCGCTCAAATTTAACACGAATATATTAATTTACGAAATTAAGGTTCTGTGAAAAAATCATTACAATAAGATAAAGCATGTAGGTGTTATAAGTCAAAGAATTGTTTTAGAAAAGAAAAAACCCGTAAAATTTTGATTTTCATGAGAAATAATTTTTCGATTACGCTCAAATTTCACACAAATATCTTAATTCATAAAATTAAGGTTCTGAAAAAAAATCATTACAATCGGATAAAGCATGTAGGTGTTATAAGTCGAAGAAATTTTTTAAAATCGAAAAAAAATCGTAAATTGCGTTTTTTATGAGAAAAAATTTCCTGATTGCGCTCAAAAACGTGGCAGTTCTAAGTTCAGAGATTTCGAAGGTCTCCATAAAATTTCATCGCAATCGGAGTATCGGTTTAGCCGGAATCGTGTTAACAAACACACAAAAATACAGAAAGAAAGAAAAAAAAAAAAAAAAAAAAAAAAAAACATTCCGGATTTTTTTCACCAGTGTAGTGAAATGGAATCTTCGCTTCGCTCGCTACGCTCATCCAATTATTTTAGATATCGTAAATGTTAGCATTTTTACCGCGACTCTTTTTCTCAAAAAAACTTGTTTTGGTTTTGGTTTTTGTTTGGAAAAAGCTAGCTAATAAACTTAATATGAAAGTGGTATTTGACAATCTTCGAAATAGTTCGCTAGTCATTTGGTTATTATACGTAATTTGCAAATACGTCGAACCAATAATGAGTCTATTTCAAGTGTTGAAAAGAGTAAATTGACACAAATCCTTATTAATTAATGAGGTTACCGTGAGGACGAACGTACGCACACTACAAACAATGGATTACGAAAGACCAATCTTCACCTTGTGAACATTAGATAAACAAGAATACCAGGTGTCAAGCTTTGAGCCAACTTGGACGGGGTCTTGATACTAGCCGTTGCACTGGTGTACGGCAATAGGTTATAAATATATAGGTGATGATTGTGTTACACTTAGAAATACCATACACTGCGAGAGAGTGCTCTACTGCGCAAGACGTGTTGACAATACAATGCAGTGCATACAGTCATGCACTAACTACTCTTGCATTATGACGTGTTCGCATATTTTTAGCCACGACCTTCAAAATGTTTTTACACACTGTAATGATTGATCCTAATTCTAAATCTTGAAACATTTTATTGAAACTTTTTTTTTTTTGGGGGGGGGGGGGGGATAGTTTTTATGTTATCAAAATAATGCTGAAAAATATATATTTATATACTTTGACATAATCTCAAAGCATTTATTTGATAACAGTATAAACCAAAAAATAAATAATTAAGGGGAGGGTTCTATGAAAATTGGCCTAGTTTTGTTTTTTTCCACAATTTTTTCCCTTCCTTTACATGTTTACAAATTACAGGTTTTAAATCAGTTTAAAATTAAAACCCCCTTTTATTTTTTGGGTTGTTACTATTTTTGTATCTAAAAAATTAGTTATTTTTAACTTTGGGGGGCCCTTTTACGAGCACTTTTTGAAAATTACGCTCTTAACAATCCCTATCCTTTTTTTCCCAACCCTAGAGACAAATTTTTTGTTTAATAAAATAAAGCAGAAATATGTTTTTACTTTGGGAAAATTTTTTGGAAATAAAAACCTAATTTTTGGGGAAAAAAAATTATATCTATCAGAAATATAAAAAAAAAGATAAAAATTCATAAAGGGCAAATATAAAGGTTCAGGACGAAAGATAAAAAATATATGACAAATTAATTACTCCCAAATTAAATGTTCTATAGTTGGCTTAAAAAAAATAAAATAAAAAATTTAAAAATTTGAGAAAGTAGTTTTTTTTACTCAATGCTAGTAATTTTGGCCCTTTTTGAAAGGGAAAGCTAAATTTTTTTTGAAATTAAATTTTTTTTTTGGATGAGCGTAGCGAGCGAAGCGAAGATTCCTTTCAATCCCTGGAGAAAAAAATCCGGAAATTTTTTTTTTTTTTCTCTGTTTTTTTGGTTTTTTGTTAAAAAACACGATTCCGGCTAAACGTACCCCAATTTCGATGAAATTTTGTGGAGGCCTTCAAAAATTCTGAACTTAAAACTGCCACGTTTTGAGCGAAATCGAAAAAAAAATTTCGAAATCACAATTTTACAATTTTTTTTTTTTTAAAAAAAAATTTCTTTGACTTAAAAACACCTACATGTTTTACCGTTTTTAAATAATTTTTTCACAGAACCTAATTTTAAAATTGTGATTTTCGTGTAAAATTTGGGGGCTAAAATCAAAAAAATTTTTTCTCATAAAAATCAAAAATTTTAGGGGTTTTTTCTTTGTTTAAGCAATTTTTTGACTTATAACACTACTGTTTTCCCTATGTAATGTTTTTTCACAAAAACCTAAATTTATAAATAATTATTCGTGGAAATTTGAGCGCAATCGAATAATTTTTTTCTTATAAAATCGCAATTTTAAAGTTGTTTCTTTTTTAAAAAATTACGATTAATTAAAAAAATTAATTTTAATTTTTTTTTTATTTGATTAAATAATTTTAAAAAAAAATTCAAGTTAGTAATGTTTTTTCCACAAACAACAGAAAATCCGCATTTTACAGGACGATAAATGCACCAAATACGCTCATCCAACAACCCCGGGGGGACTTAAGCTTTTCCTATTTTTTCAAAAAATCTGTGAAAAAAAATTTCAAACTATTTGCTCTAAATCTAAAAGATAAGATTTTCACAAACCCTCCCCAAATTTTTAAAAAAAAAAAATTTATGGTTTAAATTTTAAAATTATCCCCCTTTAAAAATGACCAATCCCAAACAGTTTTAGAAGAATTCAGTTTTGTGAGTGACAAATTAAAATCAATTTTTTTTTGAAAAAAGTAAGAAAATTTTGAAATCAATATAAATAGAAGGTGAATCAAGCGTAGGGGTCCAGTTTCAATCCCATCATCAGCAACCTGACTGAAAATTACTGAACTGCACTGTCGATTCACACACCCCTCTAACATTCCCTTCAAAAATTATCCATCTTAAAAAAAATACCGGGTTTGACACAATTTCCCCGGGCAGTTTTTTCACAAAAATTAAAAAAATAAAAAAATGAAGTGATTAAAAAAAAATTTTAATTTTTATTCTTAAAAAGATTTTTCTAAGAGAAAATTCCCCGTAGCTGTCACAAAACGAAAGATCATTTTATCGTACTGGAAAACGGCGCAAGTCCCTAAAAAGAAATTTATTTATTTCTCCCCCCCCCTCGCTCGCCCCTCTCGCCCCCTCAGTCGGCGTGGTCGTGGTTAATTCAGTCGACGATGGTGTCTTGGCAAGGCGCGACCTAAGCTCGTACGTCTCCTACGTAGTCGTGACGTCAGTGTCGTGTGTTCCTCAAGATAGCTGCGTTATTAAAAATTTCGGTAGGTGTTACAATGTGGACGCGCTTATTTGGGATAGTGAAATTTTTTCGAATTTCGAAGTTTGTGTGATATGATTTTTTTAGATAATACTAATAAAAATAAATAACCTAAATTATATTTTACTAATTTAACATTATTATTTGAGTGATTTTATTTGTTTTGGTTTTACTGAAAATAGGGTTGGAAACAAAAGTTGGTCTAATGAAATTGATGATTATAATTAATGAAGAATGACATTTCGGGAACAAAAGAAGGGTATGGGAAATAAGTTGTTTTAAAAAAACTTTTAATAAAATATTACAAGTATCTCAGCAAAACAGCAAGAAATATTTGAATATCACAACTTTTTTGTACCATATTGGCTTCTTATATAATTAGTATGTAACAAGACAGGTCTGAAAACCTTCTCCATCTAAACAAACCAAACTACAAAATTATATTGATGTATAATAATTTACTTTGAATTTTATGTCATTGACCTTACAAATTTATTTTGAACAATCCTGCCACATTATTATTTATTTAATATTTGCCAAAGAAATGTTTCAGCTAAGAATTTGGGTAAAAATGTCAAACATCAACGGAGTTTTGTCAATTTATTGTGTAAAACGATATAGATATTCAACAATTTGTAAGGTTTAATAAATACAAATTACAAACCCGAATCCAGTACAGTGGTAGTAATAAATGTGATTTAGAATGCTTACATGAATACAACATGGACACCTACATGTTATTATACACAGAATAACAAACATATTCTGTCAAAACTTATTTTTAGTTACAATGCGTTGAGCATTTGAACGTATTATATGTGGATCCTGGTTGAAAATGCTAGCAAACCTGAAAGAAAGAAAATGGCAGACAGTATTTCACAAACGATATCATTATGGCTTATGCCGATGTATATTTTCTTATGTATCAGGGTTTTAAAATTAATCTCCCATATTATACAATTCGTTCGGAGCAGAATGCCCCAAATAATATAAATCAGGAATATGAGAGAACGAATGGCACAAGATTTAAAGGGACATGCCTAATTTAGATCGGGTTCAAGAGTTTTTTTGTCATATTTTTTTGTTTATGAATACGTTCAAAAGATCAAGATGAAATCTGACTGTACAAAGGAAGTTTAAAACTTCTAAATGTTTGTTTTCCAGGTTTTTCTACTTCCTGAGTATACTAAAACATCTGTAGATGCAGCATATTTTCTGTATTTTATACAATTATTTTGGAAAAAAAAAAATTTTCCGTGCTCATAGAATTTTTTGGGAAAAAATTTTAAAAAATGCTTCGCTTTCTATAAATAGCAGTACTGTGTGAGGGTGATCTGGAAATTTGGGACAAGATTAAAAAACTGATTCATGAATGCGATGTCTTATAGCTGGCGTTCTTGGCAGAGTAGCTCACAAACTATAATAAAGCTAAGTGACCTAGTTTTTCCTTCAAAACGTACTTTGCGCGCATATCGCGATGTTGACCACGTGAAGTGGTAGTACATAAATAACCAGTTGAACTTGACGTACCAATGATCCGACATTATCTACCAAGACGCTGGTGAAAACCCCATAAAATTATCGTATCACAAAATTTCGATATCAAATGAATAATACGCTTTTTTTTATTTGTGAAAAAAACAGAAATAAAAAAATCAACTGAAAAAATACAATTGTGGTAAAGAAAAGGGCCCAGATTTCTTAAAAATGGTGAAAAAGGTTTTTTAAGGTTTTGGGAAAATATTCGAAACGGTTTTTACGTTTTTACACTCGCGTTTAATGACCCGGCACCTCCACCATATCTAAAAGTCAGGAGGAATATACTATAGGCTACCATATCTAAAAGTCAGGGCGAATTTACTATATAGGCTACCATATCTAAATGTCAGGACGAATTTACTATTATGCTACCCGGCACCTCCACCAAAATTTCGCGCACTGAAATTTGAAGAAATAAATCAATTATTTTTCTTAGACATTTACAGCACAAAGGGCTATAGATTTAACACTCATAGAATTCCTATCCTCGATTTAAATTTTCATTTTTTAACAAAATTTAATATTTTTATTTTTATTTACTGTTATCTTTCGCTTTTTGATATGGAGTCTAATATCCAAAATCCAATATCCAATATTCAATATATAACGTATCGCTTTCTTTTCCCAGTCTTGTACAAAAGCGAGGTTACGTGTGTTATTAAAATGGTTCTGGCGTAGTTTATACTAAAAGAATGTAAGTAACGGTGATAATTTAATTTTAATACAAATGATGATATGACCATGCATTTGACAACTGTTTTCGTTTCGTTTCGCCGTTGTCTAAACACTGATAAAAGGACTGTGAAGAAATGTCATTTTTGTGAACACGAGAGCTTTGAAATTGTTGGAATTTTTTTTATCAAAATATAAAATTGTCGATTTTTATATAAGAATATTATTTCGATGTTACACAAAAGTCCTACGTGTCCCAAAGTAACAGATATAAATCAGAATATCCATTTATTTATAAATCAGAGTATCCATTTATTTATAAATTGGCAATATATTGTTAACAGGGTTGGCCCACCGATCGTATAATAAAACAAAAAACATATGCAAACATACATGCATAACATTATTCCAAAATCACAAACACACAGGAACACTGTACAACTTACACCTTATTTTTAAAGGTAGAGAGCAGACATATTTGTTAAATCAAAAATTAAGGTGTGTAAAAGTGCGATTTTCATGAGAATTTAATTTTTACAAATTGCAGAGGTACATACTTCGCAGTTCTTTCCTAACAGGAGTTTCAAAATCCTAAAAAAATTTTTGAGAGGCAGACCCCCTTTTGGGCGGTAGAGGGCCGAAGAAAACTCACATAAAAGTAGTAAAGCGACGGAATTGGTTTTAAATCTTTTCTTAGTTTGTCCGTCCTATAAAGTTCGAATATCTATTTTTTACTGGATTATTTAATGAAACGTCTCTTAGAATATCGGGGAAAGAAAAAAGGTTTGGGAAATCTATTTTAAACGCCTTCAACGACACAAAAACGCAGGCCAGCCAAACACTCAAATAGGAAAAAGGCATGAAGGGGGTGAGTAGTAACAAAATTTACCCCCATTGAAAAAATTTTTGACCCCGTAGTAAGGACCGACTCTTTGTTTTAAGTAAAACATGGTATCCTCCCTAGGTTGAATAAGAGATTAAACAGTCCGTTATGAACAAATATACATTATATCTTGTTATAACCTTCTTATTATTAAATGAGCGAAGCGAAGACTTCAATTTCACTGACCCCCAAAAAATTAGCTCGGGTGTTTTTTTTTGTTTGTTTGTTTTTTTGTTTTTTGTCTGTTTGTTCGCTCTCTACCGGGCAAACGACATATGCGATCTTGATGAAAATTGGAGCGAACCTTCGAAATCTCTGAACTTAGACCTGCCACGTTTTAGGGTACAATCGAAGAAATATTTCTCATAAATATCGTACTTTTAAGATTTTTTTCGATTTTTAGTGCGATATTTTTGTGACATTGGGGCCGATTCTGACCAAACGGGTGGGGCTACAACGTTCTAAAAATACATGGACATTAAGGTCATAATGATGTAGTACCTTTTGAAAGAAAAAGTTGGAAAAATTAGCCAGAATCCATAGAAATATAGGTTTTAATATAAGTTTTTTAAGGTATATTATAACAATTAACAAGTAACAATAGAAACATGACAACAATCACCTACAATGCGTTCAAAAAGCACTTGCAAAAGTAAAGAGATCCCACGCAAACAAACTTGCAAAAAAGCTCATCTATCATCGCGATTTAAAAAAAAGCGTTCGCGAAACGGCCTAGTTATAAGAAAAGTATGACTGTACTGCCCTTCATTTCCGCTTTCGTTTCACTGTGCAAAACTTATCCGCCTACTTTTCACCTAAAATACCGAATTAGGATTGGCAACAAAAGGTAAAATAATTCACAAAATGATAATAATCTGTTAAAAACACATTTACATTCATAAAGTACTTCCACTTCTACTTTGCAAACACGCAAATTATTTGAGCAATAATGTTATTATCGTCTGCCAGTGATATTCTGCGCCGTTAGTAAATAAATAAGAAACTTTAATTTAAAGGGACAAAATTACCACAGAAAATATTTTTTACCACCTAATCTAGACGCTGAACATAATACTACACTAAAATAACCGAAATATTTACATCTTGTAACTGTGTTATGATACGATTTTTTAAATGTTTCTTGATCCTGAAATTGTCTTAAATTGGCGTTTTCAGGAATTTCTTTAATCGGCTTTAACCTGTTTATTTGTTGTTCCACATAGATATAAGAGCATCGTACCAATATAAAATGATACTTTATAACATCGTATCTTCAAACTGTGCACAAATATACACTCAAACACGCAAAAATATGTCTTCCAAAATATTACATGAAAAAAAAATATTTTTTTAAAACAACTTATATTTAAATGTACTAAAAAGTAAAAAATAAATTTTCTGACAATAAATTTTTGCCTTACTTGGAAAATAAAAGTGTTGGGAGCTTACGATATTGACATAGATTACAGAATTCTGTTGTTCATGGAGGGAAAGCGCCCAACGCTTTTATTTTCCAAGTAGGCAAAAATTTGTTGGTCGAAAATTTATTTTTTTACTTTTTAGTACGTCACACTCCTTCTTGATAATCAGCATATTCTGACCGAACCACGTGTCCAAATTACGAAACAAAATATAGCGGATTTACAGAAAAGGCAGTCGAGTACGTCAATAATGGCAAATATTTTTTTAAGGATCAAAGTCCTCCAAGGTCACGGGCCTAAAGATTGTACCCATGTTTTTTCTTATGCAAGATTTTTGTCGATGGGACCATGCTCGAAAATTAATAAGTTTGACAATTTTTGTTCAGGTCATGGTGGACCCAATCATTTTTCTGTTACTTTCTAAATTCATTACTAGTTAGCCTGAATGTAATGTATTTATTTTTAGTTTAGCGGGTGAATACCCCTTAAAATATAGGCCCCCGATCTCAGAATTAGACGAGCCCTGTTCATTCTTGTTTCACCTCTCGACTGCCTAAGGGTACAGTGGGACCAAGTATATACTTATCATTCCGAATTAAGTCTTTCCGTTTCCCGTCTAGTTACGCACACATTGTGAGAAGCGTCGGGTATAGAATGCACTACCACAATGCATCAGTAATCGCTACCTGGAATATTTTAAATTTAGTTCCGAAATTCGTAAATATTTTATTTTTGTAGTCGTTTCAAGTTTCAATATTTTGATTTTGATTTCATTTACTATATGTTCCAAGAACACATAAAAACCAATACATCTTAATTGTTGTTGTCGGCCATTGCGTTTCGGCTTATTATATCGCAAGCTCAGAATGAAAACGTAATACAAAATAAAGATTTACACTGGTTCCAAATCTTGCCACACCTTCAGACGCGAAAACGTTGCGTGACGTCGTCATACTATAGCTTAAATCCTTCGTCAACAGAATTTGGCTGTGGGTCTGTTGCCAACATATGTTTTTCATACCGATGTGTCACACCACTATGTTATTCTTGGTCGCAACTTGGCTGTCAAAAGCTTTTTAAATCGGCGCAGTTTTGTACAAAATAATATGGAAGCATTTTCAAAGTCTACTTACTAACACACTTATAACTAACCGCTGTAACAACTGACCATTGTTGTGTTTTGAGTGCTGTAGAAATCTTTTTCTCAGTCTAGACACGCTATCAGTACATTCCAGTTACGAACAGTGTTTTCATCTTTGAAGGAGGGCGTATTTTGTTGAACCCACATTCCACAGAATAACCAGGAAGTACACAACATATAACATCTCTACTATTCTTATTTCGCATTTAGTTGGTTATTAGGGTTTAAGAGCATACGCCACTTAGGTTCTTAGTGCCTGAACATTTATAACATTTGTTTTTTAATAACATTAACAACATTTAAAAACAAACACGTACTAACATAAAAGTAGGAATTTCAATATTTATTTAAAAAATCTTAATTTAGAAAATATATAAGATGAGGTACGGTTTATTGTTAACTCAATTTTATATTTAATATTTAGTTTAATATACTATTGATAACTCAAAATACATTTTTCTGTAATGAACAAACAGTTAAAAAAAATATAATTCCGTGTGTTGTCTGACTTGATCTACATTTAAAATAAAAATATTATGTGTTTTCTTGTTATACATGCATTGGAATAATGTATTATTGTGATTTCAATTTGAATTTGAGGGTTTTGTATTTCTTATCATTAGTTGTGGATGTTGCATGTAAAGGGTGAATTCACTGTTCAACGTATTGTGAATGTTGCAGATAAAGGATGGTAAACAGAGACGTGGAGGAGGGGTGGCTATTGGCCGAGGAAAACCAACCATGGAGATATATCGCCCACCTAGTAAGTTGAATTTCACTCTTGTTCTTTTCTCCCCCCCCCCCCCCCGCCCTTCGACCACACACATACAGTACTCAATTAAAAAAAATCTTTTTTAAAGGATCACCTAGCATGAGTTAGTTGATACAAAATCGATTTTGTTTAGGTAAACCATTGCTTTTTCTTTTAATTTGTGTTTTTGTTACATCTGAGAATATAATAACTGAGAGCCTGTGGACTATGAAGTTACACTGGGATGAGAGAATGGAATGGGCATATGCACACAATGTCTTGATTTTAAAATTAGGTTTGCTTGTCGTTTCAGAAAGCGATATTTTACATAAATGAGCGAGTCAAAAATCTGGAAGTTATCCACAACAATTCATAACAATTCAGATGTAAGAAGTTAACTGTCTCGTTAGATTAGGGATATAAGCACCCGACCGGCAATTGGGAAACCGGGGTTCGATACTCCGTTGAGATGGAGTTTTAATTTCAGGATTGATTTGATATATAATGAATTAGGATAGACGTAAAAAAAAATATACTACAATTTCATAAAGAGGACAATTTTAATGTCTTCTTACAATGTGGAGGGGATCAATGCAAACCTGATAAAAGTGGAAGTTAATGGTGTTGAATTTCGTGATAAAAACAACTTCAGAATGGCAAACCATTAAATTATCAAGCAGCATATGAATAAACAAATTTATTTTCCAACTATTTGCTTAGTATTAGTTGACTGCTTTCAATGATTATAACTTTTATTTATATTTAGAGAAGATTTGTATATAATCACATTCTCATTAATTTCCAATGGTTTGAACTTTGAATGATCATAATCTGCAACCGAGCTTCGAAGACGGAGACATCCTATAATGATCGAAACTTATTATTTCCATATTATTAACTATATATTTTGAACAATACAACTGAGCATCTAGCCTAATTGCGCGGCGACTAGAGAAAGCAACACGGAATTATCGCAAATAACAAAAGTATTAATCAAACAATAGGTGTAAATAGGCGTAAGCAAATCAACTCAATTTAAAATCTCTGTACCTTTGTATTGATAATGGCCCGTGGGGAACGGAAATAGTTAATTAGATTAATTGTGTTTGAGGATCGCCTTCCTGGCCGAGTATAGTTGGTCATCATAACACTAAGTCACTATATGTATACTGCTTCACGCAGCCAGCCTCCATTGTATATTACATACACAAGATAGTCCAGTACTTGTTACTTGTTCATGAACTACAGCGTTATTGTTTACTTATATGTAAGTATGCTACATCCACCACACAAAATATATTTCTAGTTTATATTATTTACTTTAATGTGTTAAATTAAGACAATTTCAATGTACACACCTGGACAATTATTACAAAAGTGACGATTGCCAGAAAAGAACATAGCTCAATGTTAGTAATATATTTGATTTTGATTTTATTTCCTTAGAATATTATGGTCCTTAACAAGCCTCTGTCTTTGAATTACTGATTCTGTAACAGATGATTACAAAATATTCATGCAAATAAATTTCACGTCATATTCTGTGTTTTGTGGATCAATTCCTTGATGACACAAACGCCATGTGCCATTTAACGTATTGTTTAACGCCACTTACAACTTACAGTGATCATTTGGTTCATCTAACACTATAGCTCAGTGTCAGTGAGCTAATAACAATTATTTTTTCAATTTTAGTCACCATAAGATGAGCTGCGCCACATTTATAGACATTGGTTGACTAAGATTGACACTTTTTTTTAGCTTAACTGAATTTGGTTCTATAAATAGCCGCTATTGTTTAACAGACACATTGTTATAACATGCAATGTGTAATATTTATTAAAGGGGCTATTAACCTCAAAAAAATATTTTTTACCACATGATCTACAGCACAATACTACATAACTGTGATTTAACACCAAGTTTTTAATTTTTTGATCTAGAAATTTGTGAAAATTGGTGTTTTGGGAAATTTCCTAAATCGGCTTTAACCAGCTTCTTTTTTGGTCCACATAGATACTAGAGCATAGTACCAATCTAAAATGCCCCTTTATAACATCGTGTCTTGAAACTGTGCCCAAATATACCCTCAAACACGCAAAAATATGCATTCCAAAATCACACCCCATCTTGGTAATCAGCATATTTTGACCGAACTACTTGCCCAAATTACAAAACAAAATATAGAGAATTTACAGAAAAGGCTGTCAAGTACGTTAATAATGGCCAATATTTTTTGGATCAAAATCCTCCAAGGTCACGGGGCATAAAGATCTTCCCCATTTTATTTCTTATAAGAGAATTTCTGCCGATGGGACCTAGCTCGAAAAATGTCATGTTTGTTTGCCTATTTTTCTGTTAATTGCTAAATTCATTACTAGTTAGCCTGAATGAAATATATTTTTTGAGTTTAGCGGTAAAATACCCCTTTAAGTATTATAAAAATTGAAACTATATAACAGGTACTAACGTGTAACGTTACACACACAAATCATTAGACTTTTCACTGTTATTTACTAATTTTTATTTAAAAAATGTGATATTTTGACTACTTTTCAGCAGTATTTATCAAACAATACTTCAACTAAAAAACCACAACAAACATGAAAAAAAAAAGTGTTTCCCGACTACCTAAATCGAGAAATATAAATAAATAGATTAGAAGAGTTTTTGTCCATCAATTTCATCACTAGATCAATAGTTTAATTTCATACATCAACTGTCCAACATGTCAATTTAATGTTCTGTTTTTTTATTTTTATTCATAAAAAATTTTTGTTAATAAATTGATACTAATACACAGCCATATTTATAATTTTTTGGGAAATGTTTCTTGTCTGGTTTGTTGTGGTTTTTTATTTGTTGTATTGTTTGATAAAGACTGCTGAAAAGTAAGTTAGTCGAAATATCACATTTTTTAAATAAAAATAAGTAAATATTAGTGAAAAGTCTAATGATTTGTATGTGTAATTTATTAAGTATGTTGGTACGCCTAGGGTGTGTATTTAACATATTATTTATACTGGATTCCAAGCATTCAGAATGTATCATTGACAGCCACTGTAGCACGAATATTGCCGTTGGTGCCATAATTTTATCACGCCACATCTCGTCAGAATTCGTGTTGCTATATGTTGCTATGTTCCTTTCTCCATGTATGTTGCTATGCGCTAACTCCTTCGATATGTTTTGTGTACCAAGTTGCTCAATATCTCTATTTTTATAACAATCATATTTATGAACTTTTAACTTTGTATCAAAAAAACTAAATTGTGAACACTTATAAATTATCACCGTTAACAAATTCTCTCACTTCCAATTCACATTATAATAACCTACCTATAACAATCAGTCATGATTATATAGTTAGCACTAAAATTTCACTTATGTACCCATTTCAATGTCGCCCTTTTAAATACTATTTTTGTGTACTTATTTTATAGCATTATTATTTCTATATGTTGAATATTGTTACATTTATTATTTCATATTATTTGACATCTTTTCCAGTTATATTATAACAGCTGTTATACAGATGAAGACAATCTCGTAAAATAACATTATTTCTTATTATTTCGATTGTAAGCTCATCTGATGAGTTTATTTTAGAAGTTCAGTTTGTATAATAAGGTTTGTCAAGTTTGGACTGACCCTGAACATATTTTAGTATAAATTTGCATGGAATTGCGAAAGAAACAAGAAATAAAATAATATGTTATCAGTCCAACAATCTGGAAGCCAATCTGAAACACATTTTGTTTTTTTTTACAATATACCTTAGCTTATAAAATAAAATACATAAACATAAATTCTTATTTAGAATACAAACTGTTTTTTCATGACAGACATTTTATATTGTTATTTTTTATAAATCATTAAATTCAAAACACAATTTGTAAAATGTTAATTTTATTTGTTAAGCCTTTATTTTGCATTCTCATATTGTTGTTTAAGCAGTTTTATATAATGCATAAGAACTAAAAACTACATTGATATAAATTTAACATTTTTGGTATCTGAATGAATGCATACACCAGTTTTCTGTCTGTACCCCACAAACCCAAACATTCCGCCAAACTCCCATGCACGCACGTCGCTCGTCATAGGCCCCGAATTGTTTTAATTAATTGTTTTCTATTTATAGTCGGGCCTCTTATTGCAGATGTGCGAACGGACCTAGTCAATCAGAACGGGTTGTCGTTGAACGTTCACGCCAAAGAGTTCACTATGAAGCAGGGAGACAATCACAGTAACCGGTAAGTTTAGAAAACACTTTTAGCCACTCTCTTCAATCGAGCCAATGATTTTTAACATCTATAGTAGGCTAGATCCCCAGTCATTGGTCCACTGGCGTGTCAATTAGAGGCCATCTTGAATAGGTCAGTTTGTATGTTAAAGTAGGTTGTAGCGATAAGTAGCCCAAATATTTTTCAAGCATGCTGTCAGGTTAAAAGGTGAGCATACTATTACACCAAATGATTACTAAATTCCCTTATACAATAACTTCTTATTGTTTCTGTTTGGGCATTCCCATGCTGAAAAACTAAAACCATATCAAAACAATCCAGAAAAATACTTAATCGCATCTAAAACATGACGTCAAGCATAAATTGAAAAGATAAATCGCCAACTTGAATAGGTCAGATTGACGCTTCAATTTGCTACGCTAGCACCTGTACGGACTACTATAGATGTTAAATATCATTGGCTCGAGCGCTAAACGCTTGACTCTGATTCGGAAGGTACTGTGTCCGAATCCCGTCGTGACTGAAATCCTGACTGAGTTCTTTTCCGAGGGTTTCCTCCGTCATTTATACGAATGCGAGGGATACAGCCCTCAGACACCCCTTTACAATATTGCCTTATACGTAATAACATACCTCTATAGTTCACATGAAGAGATGCATACATTGCACTCTATAACAGGTTTTATTTCTTCGGAAAAAAGCCCTTGTTTCATATTTTTAAACATTTTTAACAAAACCAAATTTTAAAAATATGACTGCATTATCAGTGATATTTTTTGTGATGAAAAAACTCTTTATGTTCAAGAATCATTGTGTAAGTAGTTAACATAATAAGGGAGTGAACCTTACCAATTCGCTGTACTTTTTTGTTTGTGCCCGATCTTCCATCTGTCTGTACGTATGTCACGTCTCTTGATAAAAGTCCGCACATAACCTTCTACTGAACTGCGTTTTTAACATTGCTTTCAACAAGGATGCTACCTTGAGTTTTTGATAACCCTGTGGGTCAGAAGTCACTTATAGTTTCACCTGCCGAGGGCATTTATATCAACCCGGCACCTCCACCAATGATACTTGAAAGGTGGAGACATAAGTTATTTATTAATCCTTCTTCAACAACTTGTGTAGCCTAGCAACACCCGTCCCCGTGCTTACGTTAAATACAGTTGCTCACATTTGGATTCCAATATTCTTCTTTAAACGGAGTCGAATCTATCGAAGTTATGACACTTGCCTTAGCCACACGCAGTGGATACTTAATTATATGTGCAGTTTCATACCATACATTTTCTATCACTTCTGTGCATTAACTATTCCTTATAACCCGCAAAACTCTCTCGTACTGGCATAATTTTTTAAATGTATGCATATTGCTTTTACTTTTATTGTTATTTGTCATTGTTCTTCTCCCATTAATCTCTCTGTAGAGTGCCTCCCTTGAACATTTTATACACGATTAATTGACTTATTATTTCTATTGTGTTTTGTGAAATTTTGTAAGTTCGTGGTGTAATTGGGAGTTGCACGGTTGTCAAATCCTTGTCTAAACAACAACGGAAATATAACATTACCGACATTACTGTAAACATAAGAAGCCATTTTCTGGGCAAATCTGCATGATTTATTAAAGTATTATTATCGCAAAAAAGGTTATTCATTTCGACTTCTATAGAGAATGTTCACATATATACACTACATAGTCAGTTAAACATAAATAGATAATCAAACAGTGGTATTTTAAGTAATGTTTTGGTATGTCTGTTTCATCTTCTATTTGCCCATGTTGGGCAGATCCAGACACGTTCAAGGGGTGGAGGGGGGAAAGAGGGGGGCTCTCATCTCTCTGTTGACAAAGACGACAACGAAACGAGACCCTTCCTCTCTTGCCTCAGGCTGGATCTGCCCAGCATGGGTCTGTTCTCCCCACGTTCTTATAGCTTGGCCTTGATCCGCTTTGACGTTCTAATATTGGTATGAAGAGCTAATTACAAAATGTGCAGCTCACTTCAGCTAGAGCACCAGGTGCTGTTCATCACTTATAAGCCTGCTTCAATGCAGCTCATTACAACTGTGACGCAAGAGACGGCGTTTTGCCAGGCATTCATTATATTATAAACCATGCAATCTGTATTGACAGTTGGCTGTGTTATCGAAACTCACCGAACCTGCAAATTCTTATATGCTTTTTTATTTATTTATTGGCATACCTTGCATATATGTAGTATACATGTTGCCAAGTAAATAACTTATTGTTATATTATTATTATTAACTAACTTAACTATTATTATATTATATTATATATTTTTTATTATAATTAACTATTATTAACTTATCTTGATGAAAATTTGACACGACCTTCGTTTTCTCTGAACTTAGACTTGCCACGTTTTTGGGTACAATCGAAGAAATATTTCTCATAAATATCGTACTTTTACGATTTTTTTCGATTTTTAGTGCGATATTTTCGTGTCATTTGGGCCAATTCTGATCAAACGGGTGGGGATACAACGTTCATATTTCACATGGACATTAAGGTAATGGTGATGTATTGCTTTCTGAAAGAAAAAGTTGAAAAAGTTAGCCAGAATCGAGAGAAATAAAGCTTTTTATATACGTTTTTTTGACTTTTTTGCGATATTTTCGTGCCATTGGGCCAATTCTGACCAAACGGGTGGGGTTACAACGTTCATATTATACATGGACATTAAGGTTATGGTTATGTAGTACCTTTTGAAAGAAAAAGTGGAAAAATTTAGCCAGAATCCATAGAAATAAAGCTTTTAATACAAGTTTTTTACGGTAAATAATACCAATTGACAAGAAACAAAAGAAACTTGACAACATTTACCTACAATGCGTAGGCAGCAAAACAAAGCACTTGCAAAAGTAAAGATATCCCACGCAAACTAAAACTTTTATAAAGCTCATCCATCAACGCGGCGGGACTTTAGCGTTTTCCTAGTAATGATTATTAGACGAGTGAGCGCAGCGAACGTAAGTCTTCCCTAACGCTATACTCGATCGGGCCTTGGCCGTGAGCATTGTCCAATGTATGTATGTTAAATGTCTGTCTGTCTGTCCAGGCTCATACGGCCGAACGGCCAAATAGACTGGGCTGAAATTTTAAACACACATCCGTGACCAGGTAACTGAGAACTGCTAACAAAATGAGCAATATCCATTTCGATTTAAAACTACAATAAATAAAATGGGATTTTTAAAATATCGGTAGCATTTGTTTAGATTTTCCATATGAAAAATAGGCCACAGCCTACGATATAAAAACAATTCAGATAAAGTCGCTATCAGTCGGTGATTTTTCGTATGTTTTTGTTGTCAATACGGTATGTCATTCTCTAAAGGTAATGTCATTATTCTTGTTTAAATTCATCAACTAATTAATAATGATGACCAATTGACCATCCACAAGAAACAGTGCAATACCGCAGTAGACCCTATACAGTATACACGCAGTACTACGCCATATAAAGGTATAATTAAAATCGTAGACTAGACCACCTACTTTATTCTAACCTACATCATGAATGTGAGATATGTGTACGCTTTACGTAGGCCTAAACCATATAGTCGTGCATTTGGCACAGGGCATTGCTCTGCATTTCGTATCTCATCTCGCAAACATCAGCTGGTAAGTACAAAAGAGAAGTATATATACTCCCCGAAAAGATGCGACCTCTGGCAGTCGTCGTCGGGGACCTCTACCCCTTCCCTGACAACCCCCTTGACGACGATGACCATGATAACACGAACGATGCCAAAGACGATGACGACCACGACGTGAGAACCCCCTTTTCTTTCACCTACTCGTGGCTGGTTCTGACCAGCATAGGATTTTCCTCCCTAAATCCCTTAGAGTGGAGCATCATAACCGAACGGTTGACGCGCCCTGAAACCAAAACTAAAAACCATTTTCTCTGTTCGCCTCCCTAAGCTGAAATTGTCTTTAATTTTTCATTGACGCTGGAGGCAGTATCTATACAAGTGTAGGAGTCGTACACTAGCTGGCCGTTCCATTTAGCCTGGGGTGTATCTGTTGATCAAGTGTCTGTGACCACAAATGTTTGTTCAATGATTATACTAGGGAAACGCTAAAGTCGTTGTTAAACGAGTGAGTGAGCCATGTGTTGAGTACCCGGTAACGTTCCCTTTCCTCCTCATATACCTAAGGCCTACCTAGCCTATCGTAGGCTAGAGTGGCGCATTATGGCCTTACAGTTGACGCGCCCGTATACCAACTAAACTCAAAACCCTATTAATTATACATATATAATAATTATCATCAAACTTAAATGCAAATGTTCCCGGTACTCAACACATGGCTCACTCACTCGTCCAACAACGACTTTGGCGTTTCCCTAGTAACATCAAAATACTATTTACAGAATAAGGACAGTTATATTTGTTGAAATTATAATTGGATGAGCGAAGCGAAGACTTCAATTTCACCGACCCCCCAAAAAATTTAGCTCGGGTGTTTTTTTTTTTTTTTTTTTTTTTTTTTTTTTTCGTTTTTCCGTCTGTTTGTTCGCTCTCTACCGGGCAAACGGTATATGCGATCTTGATGAAAATTTGACACGACCTTCGTTTTCTCTGAACTTAGACTTGCTACATTTTTGGGTACAATCGAAGAAATATTTCTCATGAATATCGTACTTTTACGATTTTTTTCGATTTTTAGTGCGATATTTTCGTGCCATTTGGGCCAATTCTGACCAAACGGGTGGGGCTACAACGTTCATATTTCACATGGACATTAAGGTAATGGTGATGTATTGCTATCTGAAAGAAAAAGTTGAAAAAGTTAGCCAGAATCGAGAGAATAAAGCTTTTAATATACGTTTTTTGACTTTTTGTGCGATATTTTCGTGCCATTTTGGCCAATTCTGACCAAACGGGTGGGGCTACAACGTTCATATTATACATGGACATTAAGGTTATGGTTATGTAGTACCTTTTGAAAGAACGAGTGGCAAAATTTAGCCCGAGTCCATAGAAATAAAGCTTTTAATACAAGTTTTTTTACGGTAAATAAAACCAATTGACAAGAAACAAAAGAAACTTGACAACATTCACCTAGGGCAGCAAAACAAAGCACTTGCAAAAGTAAAGATATCCCACGCAAACTAAAACCTTTAAAAAGCTCATCCATCAACGCGGCGGGACTTTAGCGTTTTCCTAGTAACTATAGGACACATCTCTTGAACAATGTCAAGTAAATGTCTAATGACTTTTGCTTTATAATAATTTGCCGATAGTGAATAATAGTTGGATGAGCGAAGCGAAGACTTCAATTTCACCGACCCCCCAAAAAATTTAGGTCGGGTGTTTATTTTTTTTTTTTTTCTTTCGTTTTTCCGTCTGTTTGTTCGCTCTCTACCGGGCAGACGGTATCTGCGATCTTGATGAACATTTGACACGCCCTTCGTTTTCTCTGAACTTAGACTTGCTACATTTTTGGGTACAATCGAAGAAATATTTCTCATGAATATCGTACTTTTACGATTTTTTTTCGATTTTTAGTGCGATATTTTCGTGCCATTTGGGCCAATTCTGACCAAACGGGTGGGGCTTCAACGTTCATATTTCACATGGACATTAAGGTAATGGTGATGTATTGCTTTCTGAAAGAAAAAGTTGAAAAAGTTAGCCAGAATTGAGAGAAATAAAGCTTTTAATATACGTTTTTTGACTTTTTGTGCGATATTTTCGTGCCATTTGGGCCAATTCTGACCAAACGGGTTGGGCTACAACGTTCAAATTATACATGGACATTAAGGTTATGGTTATGTAGTACCTTTTTGAAAGAAAAAGTGGAAAAATTTAGCCAGAATCCGTAGAAATAAAGCTTTAAATACAAGTTTTTTTACGGTAAATAAAACCAATTGACAAGAAACAAAAGAAACTTGACAACATTCACCTACAATGCGTAGGCAGCAAAACAAAGCACTTGCAAAAGTAAAGATATCCACGCAAACTAAAACCTTTAAAAAGCTCATCCATCAACGCGGCGGGACTTAAGCGTTTTCCTAGTTATATAAAACATTTTACACATGTACAAGCAAACCACATTCAACATTATCCATTGAAAATTGTGAACAAGTGAGTTGGCTAGTAAGATTGATAATGAGATTAAGATGCGGATGATCTTATCTTACAGCTTGGCATTTACCATTGCACTAACTTGAAGGGGTTGATTACAAGTCCAAGAACTTCTTTGTTCAGTAAATACACCAAACACAATAAGTTTGTTTAAATCCAAGCCAGAAAATTCGCGTGTGTACACCCTCGACCAGAATCAAATCAAAGTACAAGTACAACAAGACCCCTTGATTTACTTATGGTCTATCTATGGTGTACAAAGGTAAGGTTAGGTAGCGGTTTAAGATTTAACGATTTATGGTGTAATTGTATGTCAAAATATTGGTTGTTTTGCTAGAAACTATTGAGGTGACATAAAACAAATTACACATAGGTTTTGAGAAAAGTTACATTTTCTGGAAAAACACATTCTGTGAAATACGCATGTTGTTCTTGTAGAACTATATGAATACTAATGTCCGTAGCTAAACAATATATATGGTTTATTTTGTATACTTTCTATATTGCTGTAGAGTTGTTTCCTTTGAAGCCACTCTAAACTGATAATTTGTTATTGTTTCTCTAATATATATAACACACCGAAAATCCAATTTACAACCACTGTCACTGCATGGAAAATAAATGATTAATTCATCGATTTTAAGTTATGACAGTTACAACAAAACATTACTAATAAATTCTCCTTTTTTCTTTCAAATATAATAATTAATATTAAAATTCAAACAAGCACGAGGAAGAGATAACACAAAATAAGGATCGAAGCTTAAGATTATTATACACAATTAATGTTTCCCTTGGGGTAGCCTAACCGAGCCCCACCCTCAGGCCCCAAGGTCACCAAACACGTATGTATCTTCCTTGTTTGACGGAGGGCAACGAAAATAAAAACCGCATGTCAATCAGAGGTCATGTTCGGTTTTATCGCGAGTCTTGACACGCACAGACGGATGGAAATAATAGTAGTGTGCGCAGGGAGCTTCAATCCAGGATTGATTTGGTGAAACCCGGTTTAAAAAGTCAAAATTACACCATTTGAGAATATCTTCTTTTAAAACTTTTGCAATACGGAATAGAATGCGTCCATTGCAAAAAACCTATCAAATCTATACTGCATTCGGTATTGTTCCCAACACGACTCATACTTTGACTCTGTGACTATTAATTGTAATCTGTATGGTTCGTTACATGGCTAGACGATGTGTCGTAAGTAACAACTATTAGCTTCTACAATAAGAAGTTCCTTATAGACACTAATGTGTACACAATGGAAGATAAACGATGTCATGGAGATACAGAAAAGGAAGTCCAACACTATAGGGTAAGATTGGTCAATTAGTATAATCTACCACACTTTAAACTTTCGACGTGCATAGTATCACCATAGGGATAAAAAATTAATCCTATTTACGTCATTCAACCTACTAGGAAAACGCTTAAGTCCCGCCGCGTTGTTGGATGAGCGTAATTGGTGCATTGAACTCCCATGTGCTATGCGGATTTTCTGTTGTTCTGTGAAAAAATCATTTCTAAGTTGAAGATTTTTTTAAATTAAATTAAATAAAATAAAAAAATAACTTAATTTTTTTAAATTAATCGTAAATTTAAAAAAGGAAAAAATCGTAATATTGAAATTTTCATAAGAAATAATTATTCGATTGCGCACAAATTTTACACGAATATATTAATTCATAAAATTAAGGTTCTGTGAAAAAATCATTACAATAGGATAAAGCATGTAGGTGTTATAAGTCAAAGAATTGTTTTAAAGAAGAAGAAAAAACGTAAAATTTCAATTTTCATGAGAAATTATTTTTCGATTGCGCTCAAATTTCACACGAATACCTAAATTCATAATATTAAGGTTCTGTTGAAACATCATTAACATCGAAAAAAGCATGTAGGTGTTATAAGCTGAAGAAATTTTTTTAAAATAGAAAAAAATCGTAAAATTGCGATTTTAATGAGAAATAATATTTCCGATTGCGCTCAAAAACGTGGCAGTTCTAAGTTCAGAGATTTCGAAGGCCTCCATAAAATTTCATCGTAATTGGAGTATCGATTTAGCCGGAATCGTGTTAACAAACACACAATAATACAAACAAAAAAAAGAAAAACATTCCGGATTTTTTTCTCCAGTGTAGTGAAATGGAATCTTCGCTTCGCTCGCTACGCTCATCCAATTACTTATACCCTCATGTAACTATCGTGTCCAGGTTGATTGATCAGTGTTTCCTTACTTGAATATCTAGTTAAATTGGTCATTGTTCGATCGTCTATGGTGTCGGTGCCTACAGGGTTGACTTGGTCGGGTTTAAATTTAATGTCCTCCACTGAAAATCAGTTATGTGACTGAGTAGGTATAGAGACTCTAAATACGTATTTTTAATCAATTTAATACAAACTTAACGCAAGTAAACTTAACTGCACCATTACTTTAAATTTTAATAACTAATATAAAAAAAAGTAGTTTTGTTTGCCAAATATCGTTGGTTCTAGAGAGGCGTCATATAAATTTTCTAACCGATGGCCACAATCTGTGGCGACAGTGGTGCGATCCCTCGGCCATGACGTTCATAACTGAAACCAAGTCTTCCGGTTATCTAAGCAGAAACAAATTATCGTGAGAAACATATCGCATTACAATAATATCTACTCGCATGCTTTCAAAGGAGTCTTCCTAGTTGTTGTGTGTTGGGCATGCATGCCTGTCGGTCGTGTAGACTCCACGGTACAATGATTATTAGCAACGAGAAATATTAGAGTGGGGCATGTGAGATTTGGCCGCCGCAAGAGACAGGCTGTGGGTTGAGTTCCCACGCACGGTAGTCCTCGAGTCTGGCGAGAGCGCGTTCGTCGATCTAGGACAAGTCTGTAAGTAAACCCACACCCCGCGTGTCCTTGGTCACACCGTCTCGTTAATATAGTCCTGGCTGAAAACGTAATATATACTTATATTGACCAGGTATGGAACTTGAAATAAACCGAAGCAAAGTGTAAGAAGATAATACATGATAAATATAAAATATATATATATATATATATCACTACACTTTGTTCCAACATCATTTAGTTGGGTCAAGGGGTGTTTCCACCATTTAAATCTTGGGCATCACCGAATCAGCACAGCCATGCAAGCTCGGCACCTCATCTTCTTCCTCATTTTCTTGTCGTAACACCAACTCTCTCCACTTTTTCCTGTCCTCCCACCATCTTTCTCACTCTTTATTATAAAAAATAATAAATAAAATAAATTCGTATTTAGAGTACCCACTCAGCCACATAACTGATTTTCAGTGTGTGTGTGTGGGGGGGGGGGGGCATTAAGTTTAAAGCCAACCAAGCCAACCCTGTAGGCGCCGATACCATCGACGAGCGAACAATGACCAACTTAAGACCAGCATAACACCGATCAATCAAGCTGAACACGATTCCACCCATTCCACCCGTGGTCGTGGATAGAGCCAGAATCAACAAGGCTAATTCGGAACAACCTGCACCCACCGCCGTCGTAAACTAGAATGAAAAGCTTTGGTTTTGGTTTGGTTTTGGATTTTGTTAAAAGCCCAAAATTCAAAATGTTCCGTGAATTGTTTCTAGCTGGTTTACAAAACATAATATGTTGATAAATCTACTACTGTAGAGATGTACAATTGTACATGTGCTTCCTTGTCAACTGTGCAATGTTTCATAAAAGCCTACGTCGGATACTTCCCAGCCAAACAAATATCTTTTTTTCCAACTGCCAAAAGAATGTCTTATTTAATTATCAACTTATGTGTTGTGTAGTAAATTTTACAGATCCGTTACGTAAATAGCGAGTAGAATAGTACTAGAATTGTTGGTTCTTGGTTCGAACCAAGAAGATTGCTTAATGAACGCAATCTTCTTTGGTTCTTTGGATTGGTTCGAACCGCTTAAAAAGTTCTCCATGAAAATCATTTCTGCAACCGAGCATATAGGTATTAATTAGTCTTACACACTTGTTTTAATATATTTATTATTACAGATGTGTAATGTTTTACCTCTGTAGTTTTGCCTCTATAGAGCTACATCAGTTTATGAGGCATCTCTTCTTTCCAGGTGGTTTTCAATGACTTTCAATGATTTTCAGTGGGAAATCTCGGACTTAAACAAGATGACAAAGAATGTATTTGTTTTGTTTACATCTGGTCTAATCTGCACAAGCACGTACACCGTATTTTCTTTGCTGAGAACGAATTTTTAACTTCTCAAGTCGAAATTTTTATTAATTTAATCTGAGATTCGTGTAATTTAATTTGATATTTGCGTGATGGACACTCACTGATTGGATGAGCGAAGCGAAGACTTCAATTTCACTGACCCCCAAAAAATTTAGCTCGGGTGTTTTTTTTTTTTTTTTTTTTTTTTGTTTGTTTTTCTGTCTGTTTGTTAACTCTCTACCAGGCAAACGGCATATCCGATCTTGATGAAAATTTGACAGGACCTTCGAAATCTCTGAACTTAGAGGTGTATTGTTTTTGGGTACAATCGAAGAAATATTTCTCATGAATATCGTACTTTTACGATTTTTTTCGATTTTTAGTGCGATATTTTCGTGCCATTTGGGCCAATTCTGACCAAACAAGTGGGGCTACAACGTTCATATTATACATGGACATTAAGGTTATGGTGATGTAGTACCTTTTGAAAGAAAAAGTTTAAATAGTTAGCCAGAATCCATAGAAATAAAGCTTTTAATATAAGTTTTTTACGGTAAATAATACCAATTGACAGGTAACAAAAGAAACTTGACAACAATCACCTACAATGAATAGGCAGCAAAACAAAGAACTTGCAAAAGTAAAGATATCCCATGAAAACTAAAATTTTTAAAAAGCTCATCCATCAACGCGGCGGGACTTTAGCGTTTTCCTAGTAACAATTTATTAAGACACGATTATGTTTGTTGATTGTATGTAATTGATGCCCCAATCCACGAGGCTCACATGAGGGGAGTAAGTACAGTGTTGGCTCGAGCGCTAAGCACTTGACTCTGATTCGGGAGGTCCCGATTTCGAATGCCGTCGTGATCGGCAATCCTGACTGAAGGTTTTTCCGAGGTTTTGAATGCAAGGGATTGAGTCCTCATAAAATAGCTCTCGGACATCGCATCACAATAGTCCTTCCCGCAACTTACAATAGTCCTTCCCGCAACACATCTAGTTTACCTGAAGAGGGGCATATACATTGCACTTACAGGTTTAATTCCTTCGATCAAAATTACCCTTCATAATACCTTCATACCTCTACATTAAATGTAATTAAAAACCCTCTTCAGATAAACATTGGTTAGAGTTGACATTGATTCACTGAATTCTCATCTTTTACAATGCTGGGTTCTCTTATCTTACAAAGTACAAAAATGGCATTTCGATGTTTTTTTGTTTTAAAACTACACATCCAGTTTTTATAATGTTGTTAAAATGAATGAATGAACTACACCTACTATTCGCCCTCTCATTACACACCCGAGGCCTTATAACTATAATAGCATTCCATTGTACTGCTTCCCCTCCTTTCCCCTCCTCTCCCACTCTCATGTCGCATGTTTACGTATTACAACGCAACCACATGATTTAGTCGGAAGTTCCACGTGGCCTTGTCAGTTCACACAGCGTGTAGTAGGCTTCTTGGTAGTACAACGTCACACGGTTATGCCTAACTGTACCGGTCCTCGGTGCGATAGGTCAAGCTTCTGATCGAGTTCACTCCGCATCAGAGCGCGTTCGTCGTCGTCGTCGTCGTCTCCTCGCCAATACTTCCGATAGAAAGTGCATGAGTTCCGCGTGTCCAGTATTCGACCTTTCTCTCTCGGACATCGTCGTCATCACTTTCCGTCGCGGACGTGTTCTGTTTCCTCACTCTTACAAAACAAAACAAAACAAAGTTTAATTGTCTTGAGTTCGTGACGGTTCCGTGCCCCTCCCTCTCCAGCTGTGTCCTCCTTGCGAAGATCGTGCGTCTAACTGTGAAGGCGTCGACCTCTGTTCTTCGTAGGTCGAGCCTGAACCTGTCGGCGACTCCCAACCACATAGTACACCAGCATCCTCAGCGAGGTCCACACCAGCTGCAACAGTCCAAGTCGAGCGGGAACGTGCTACACTCCCTGCAACACAACCACAAGAACACTGTCAACAACCACGTGACGCACCCTCTCCAACAGTCGGTGTCCACGGCCAACATTCTACAGGTGAGTAGATACATTTAATGATATTCGCATCGTCAGCATTCATTCACAGCAACTGTTGATTACTTGCTTTAACCATCCAGTTATACTGCATTGTCACTGGCAATAAGAAACGATCAATTGGCATGTGAACTTGACGGTATTTGCATTGTCAACATTACTGCCAATAAGCAATGTTCTATTACCAAGTGTATTTAATACTTGAATTGTCAGAGGAAAGTTCATTTGATTTTTCTTAACACTTGCTTTAACCATTTGGTTGTACTGACTGCATTGTCACTGGCAATAAGAAATGAACGATCAATTGGCATGTGAACTTGACGATATTTGCATTGTCAACATTACTGCCAATATGCAATGTTCTATTGGCAAGTGTATTTAATACTTGAATTGTCAGTATTACCGTCACAAACCTGTAGGAAAGTTCATTTGATTTTTCTTAACACTTGCTTTAACCATCTGGTTAGAGTGTAGACAGTTGGCATTACCAACAAAACAACGTTCTACTGGCAGCTACTGGTATTAGTGGATTCATTTTATTTTATTCGCATTGTCAGCATTACTGCCAATTCACGTAACAATCTATTGGTAAGTGTTTTTGATGATATTTGCATTGTCAGCAATATCGCCACACATTTCGAGCTAAGTGTAGTTGATTAATACTGGCTTTAATTATCCATCTGGTTACTATAGTTGGAATTACTACCAACTTTCTATATGCAAGTGTCATAGATGTTATTTACATTGCCAGATCACCGATAAGAATCTGTTGCTGTTGCTTTGCATTGTTTGTCATCCAGTCGGACAACAGTTAGCATTACTACGAACTTTCTACAAGCAAGTGTCATAGATATGTTACTATGTACTCGAGTTTCGCACACACAATCACGATCGGGTATTGGAAAATGTTGTGTCCATCCGGAAGGATTTGCCTCTGTGTAGCCAGGGGCTTCATTCGCGTAAATAAATTACAGTAAAATCGAGGTACCTCTAGAATAGAAACTTTTTTAATTATTAATCATATTACTTTTATTTATTCTATGCCTGTATTATAACAATTAATATGATTATGCTAATTGAAGCCAATATCATAAGTAAAGTGTATCACTTGACACGTATTTTAATTGGTTGAACGAGTTATACACTTTGTTTTCATAACTCTAACTATTGTTTTTTATTATTAGACTTTACATGTTTACTAATTCAACTCAGTACGCTTATATGCGACTCACCAACTAACACGTTCAGAACTTGTATTGTTTAAAGATTTAACTACTTGTGATGTATTATCATATACGTTATCGTGTTTGACGTGACTATGAAGCCAGGTGATTAATGCTGAGGAAATGAAACATTTTGTTGTTGCTGTGAACTAAAGAAAATCGAGGTTAAACCCGACAATTGCACAAAATGTTCATTATAAGCATTGGCTCTTTGATATTGGCGACGAGTCTTTCTCTGTTGACTATTCTGATTCACAGTGAAGTGAGCTCTCTCGTCACTGTGCAAAGTTTAATAACCCAGTCATAAACAAGGCTGCAAATCATTTCACAATATTTTTTACTTGTTTGAGCTGCACCTCTTATCTTTAGTACGTGACGTCGTGGAAACAAAATACCGGCCAAATATAAGTTTGATTGTTTGCATGATATTAATAAATAGTTAATGACTTGTTATTATATTGTGTTTAAAGTTTAATCTTAATTAAAGGCCGGTTAATTTTTTGTACTCTGACCTTACTTTCGTTCCAATATTTACAAAATACATGTAGACCATTTAAAATATTATTTGGGTTAATGCCCATTATTTTATAGATAGACTAACAAAAGCTAAAAAATATGTTTATGCGTACTCTTACTTTATTTCTTTACGAAACATTATCATTGATATGTTGTAACAAGAAAAAATATTGAAACTTACGTCGTTTATATCAGAAAAATAGTGAAACAACGAATTTGAAATGAATGGGATGCGTGAACTTTTAATGTCAGCAAAAGGTAAAAATCAACAGAACGTATACAATAGAAAGATGACAATTGCGAATTGCAATGAATACCACATAGCTGCTACGCACTGTGGGGCTACATTATTGTGCAATTATAATATAAAGAATGTCCCACTTTGTAGTGAAGTGTGTATGTTGTAAGTAGGATGACTGGGGACTTCTCTACCCCGAGGCGAATACTGGTCGTTAGAACTTGGAGTAGAACTCTTATGATAATATATAATTAACGTTCCAGAGTGAGGTCCATCTCAGACTTATCTTATAAATACGATGGAATATTACTAAGGCGAATGAAATACGCATTTGGATACTGTCAACATTGGAGGGAAATATTTACCAGTTGGTGGAATCGAACCAAAGCTTTCTTTACCTTCACAGTCATACGATTTTTTAAACTCATATTTCGCTTGCACGATAAACAAATGCGAATTTTCTGAAATTATAATTTTAATCAGCGATTCGTATTCTTTTAAATTTCCTTCGAGTTTATTAATTGTTCTGGGATGTTCAACCGAAACATGATTCACATAATCGTCTCAGTACGTTTCACTTGACCAAGCATAAAATGTTATTATTTATGTGATGCGTATGTAATGATAATTATAGTTGAATTCAGCCAATTAACGATTATTATTATCATTATGAAACAAAACTCAGGATAGTTCACAAAATGTTGTTACTGTAGTTAGTTAGTGTTGTTTTAGGGCACTCAACAGGTTGTTACTGTAGGACGATTTTGCTATTTTACAATTCCTTTTTTTTTCATTTCCTTTTAATATGAGATACCATATGACGTTGTTAAGACAATTATTTAATAAGTTAATATATTTTGGTCCATGGTACATTCTTCATAATAGTATCAGGGTTATTTGTGGTAGCTGCTTTTTATGTAAAATCCAAGCCCGATGATGGAATGTCCTTTGAATCGTGGTCATCGTGAAGCCCAGCAGAATCTTCTTCAACGTTTTTCCAACCAAAATGACATAGTAACGGAAATATTCATGTAATTCTACACATTATGGGGCCTACAAGAAGAGACATTATTTTACATTTAAAGTAAAATAAGCTGAAAATCATGCAGGCCTATGTTTTGTTTTTGCTTGTTGTTGAGCCATGCTAGATAGCTTCGATATTTAGAATAAAAACAGTCTCCAACTATGAAATTGTTTTGTTTCTACTTGTTTAGATTTTTTACCAATTATATTTGGAAAGTGAGAGTGATCATTAATTCATTCAGTTATCAATTTATTGGCGTTTCAGTGAGTGGCCCTGCCAAATATCGCTACTTTCTACGAGAATTTCTTCCCGTCGAACCTTAGATCATGAACTTGTGGAGTTTTTTTTTTATTGTACTTGAATTCGGTCAAGGATTTCTCCAAATCAAGCGTGGTAACAGCTTAATGAGGAATTATAAATATGGTGTTGCCCACAGGTACGAAGTTTCACTTCCTTGCACAGTGTGTACTTGTCTGGGATTAGCTCGAAATAGTCTCACGTAAATTTCATTCAATCAAAACAGCTATTGGTACTAATTATTAATTAGTTTGACACAGGCGGTCTCAATTTTATTTTCATAATTGTATCCTTTGCAATCCCACAAGGCGTGGACCTGATAATTAGGTGTACAATTTCAAATTCGTTGCATGAATTTTTATAAGAAACATTCACAAGCAGTTCATAGCTTATATTATTTTCACTTTGACACGAAAATTAAATTTGTTTGCAAACTTTGAACTTTGAACTTGTATGTTTGTATATTTTATAATGAAGACATGCAAATTCGTTGATGTAAATGAACATAGCTATAGAGAAACATTATTAACTTTTTTGGTCGAATGTCGGTTGTCAGCCAATTGGTGTTTGCTGCACTCTTTAAAAATTTGAAAAATTGCAAGTATTTCAACGTACTTTCTATAATAAACAGTTTCACTTAAAAAAAATCAACAAAATAATATGCGACCCGAAATTGTAAAAGTTTAAAACAAATATATATACAACTAACGTGAAGGTTCGGGGTGTAGTCATAATATACTTTGAAGGGATGGTACTACATTTTGACACAGAAGTTGGAACTTAAAACATCCATAATAGATGTACATATTCTTAGCGAACAGTGAATAATTAATGTATAAAGTTATCAATTATGTTAATTCTTTTTGGATAACTTGAATGGCATGAATGAATTCCTTGGATAAGGGATCACTGCGAGTAAATATTATGTAATATGTAGTTTACTTATAGGAGCACCTTACAGCTCACAATCTATTGATCTCAATATTATATTTCTCGATTTCATTAATCGCGATCGCGAAACATTCTCGTAGGGGTAATTGATTTAATGAAAAACAATCCAGAAATTTAAAAATCCATCTCAGCGGTGTATAGAACCCCGGTCTCCTAATTGCCGGTCGGGTGCTCAGATGGATTTGTTAATTTCTAGATTGATTTCCATGAGTATTATAATATGGTAACAGTAGAGTGGAGTGCAGTGGTTTAAGTGTGTGCATATAATAAAAGCTCATGGTAGGCCTAATTGTAATCGAACATGATTATTTAATCGTTATGAATAGGTAGGCCATTAGTATCGATAATTTTAATAACCGAGTTAATGATGTCAGAAGATGCCATGCAAGTAGATTATTTATTGCGTTGTAATTATGATAATAATGCTGTAAACAACTTAGTGCATCATTAGCTTCTGTTGAGCTGCCACCTCTCTTGTGTATATCAACATCATGTATAACAGGATGACTGGATTTATTGAATACATTATATGAGGCACTGTTGTTATGTAAGCCATAGTACAAAGAGTAACTTGTGACCACAAATTCGTTTGAAATACGGTCACAACTGATATAGGTTTCAAGAGCATTGACATTAAATATATTCATTCTAGGGTACAAATGTTTGCGGTTACTTTTGTCTAAATTTTAGTAAGAAAAAACAAAAACAAAAAACGTAACATTATTTTGTATCATTTGGAAATATTTTTTATAGGCCTAAACAAAGAAGTGTGCGTGAAAAGTAATAAGAGATATTGTATTTCAGAATAATAATAATCATAATTTATAAAATAGGTTACACACCATGTATCTTCAGTGTAAACATTGATTTGTGTAAAATTTATTTGTAAAATATGAAATTTATTTTTATAGAATGCACTTTTGTTAACACTTAGAAACTAAATTGAATGTCTTATCCTCTGTACCATTGACCTCTTCCCTTGTTTTTTTAATCAGGAGGACCTTCTGATTTTATAGTTTCATGTTTGATATTAATACCGTTGTGCACATGTAGGCTATGATTTGTATACGAAAGCTTTTGAAAACAAGAGTAATAACGCCAGCTTTTCGTTCCAGGCTCCTCGAGTTCACTTCAGCGACATGCCTTCCGAGATGGCCGCCACTCCGTCGCCCCCCGCCATCACCGCCCACCGTCGCTCCCCCCTCAAGTCTTGCAGCGTGTCGGCGTTCCACGAGCCGGTCGAGCCCATCCGAGCCCCCATCAGTCCACCCTCCGTCCACCCCAACCCGGGGATCAAGCGGTCCAAGAGTCTCGGGGCAGCGGACGTCGTCATGGGGGTGGTCAAGGAGGCGCCGGACTTGGGCAGCTTCCCTGCTGACGTGCAGGGCAATATTCGCAAGGCTGTAGAGGGTGAGAAAGTACAAATACACTTAGTTTAGGTAACCTCGCTGTTGCTGTCCAAGGGGTCTATTTACCAACTCGTGCGACAATGTCAAACGACAGTGACTTTGTTAACACAATAACGCTTATGATAACTTGTCAACGACAGTGACAAGATATGTCACCTCCCCGATGACGATGACAATGACAACGAACGATGACAAAGACGATGACGACCGTGATGTGAGAAACCTCCCTCTTCCTTCTGACCAGCATGGGCCCCTCCTTCCATATCCCCTAGGCTAGAGTGGTGCATTATGACCAACGGTTGACGTGCCCTTGATAAATAAGCCGCCTGAGCATGGCTTATTCTATTACAAGACGTTCGTACGCTTTTTTCGACATTTCAGAAGCGGTAGCCCCTTTCCCCCTTTAAGATTAAAACAATATCCACTAATTAAATACGCCAATATATAATCATTATGACAGTTCTAAATATTTAGCCCAATAGTCCTACTCGGTACCTACATTTATAATTTAGGCCTACACTTGTTATAATAATTGTCCTGGGACGGACACTTTAATGGGCCTACACGGCTACAAGTGTTTGTATTTAAATGTGAATTTAAATGGCTTTGCGCGGAGCTTTTACTGGCTGTGATTTTTTATTACGGAGTGTAAAATCAATCGTAAGGTCAGCCTAACAAATAATTATGCACTGTTCGTCGTACGGTCATCGACGATACCACCTAACATAGGCTAATAGCTCTAAAGATCACTGTGCATTGTGGCAAAGTGGTAGCGCGTTTGAGTTCTATTTGAAAGGTCGGCAGTTCAAATCTACGTTCGGTCGTTTTTTTTTTACCGTTCTATTTAGACATATGTTTTTCTGCAATTAATGGTTTCATTACATTTTTATTGTATTTTCGCATTTCTCGCATTGCAATACAGTGATATAATCAATCGTATTACCTAAAATAAAATCCATAGTAAATTGTAAATTTCAAAAAAAGGCACCCCAGTTTTTATCTTGCATAAACCACCTAGTGATTGCTCCTGCAGAAGGTAAAAAGTGGAATCACAATACTAGCACTATTTAATCAGAAGATTTTATTTTATTTTATATATATTGCAAGTATTGTTTTCATTTTAGCTTGTTTTTATCGGCAAGTTTGTAGTGAAATGTGACTAAGAAGTATAAGAATAGAATAAACTGTGTTATTTTTAAAGCAAATAGCAGAATGTGGTTTTATTTAACCATTTGGCCGTGTTATTTTGATTGTATTAAATAAAACCAAAACACACACCTCTCCGCATTCATACAACTGACCATGTCACATCACTGTAGGCCACACACTCATAGTTTTGCCATCATTGCCTGTGCAACCACAAAGATGATTTGGTTTGCATTAAAAACTACTTCTCCCTCAATATATGTCCGCGACCCTTCTCCAATCCATAATGGCTGGAATACTAACGAAGTGTATTTACTACCATTTTAAAGCGTAAAACCGCTTTTAATATGCGTTCAAACACAATGTTTTCAACGTTATTACATGTATTGCGCCTATGCCGTCAGCTAGACTACCCCCGAACGAGCGGCCATATTGACGAACGCGCGCGCTATCTACATTCTCTTGTTTCCTCGAATTGCAAACACGTAACAATATATTTTCCTCAATAACAACTGATATAGGTTTCAAGCATAGCATTGCCATTTCATATATTCATTCTACGCAGCAAATAGTTGCGGTTACTTTTGTGTACAATTCTAGTAAGAATAACAAAAACAAAAACGTAACTGTATTTTGTATCATCGGGCAATATTTTGTACATGCCTGAGCAACGAAGTGTGCGCGAAAGGTAATTAGAGATATTGTATTTCAGAATAACAATAAACATAATTTATAAAATAGGTTACACACCATGTATCTTCAGTGTAAACATTGATTTGTGTAAAATTTATTTGTAAAATATGAAATTCATTTTTATAGAATGCACTTTTGTTAACACTTAGAAACTAAATTGAATGTCTTATCCTCTGTACCATTGACCTCTTCCCTTGTTTTTTAATCAGGAGGACCATTTCTGATTTTACAGTTTCATATGTAATAATAATACCGTTGTAACATGTATGACTTGTATATGAAGACTTTCGAAAACAAGAGTAATAACGCCAGTATTGCATTCCAGGCTCCTCGAGTTCACTTCAGCGACATGCCTTCCGAGATGGCCGCCACTCCGTCGCCCCCCGCCATCACCGCCCACCGTCGCTCCCCCCTCAAGTCTTGCAGCGTGTCGGCGTTCCACGAGCCGGTCGAGCCCATCCGAGCCCCCATCAGTCCACCCTCCGTCCACCCCAACCCGGGGATCAAGCGGTCCAAGAGTCTCGGGGCAGCGGACGTCGTCATGGGGGTGGTCAAGGAGGCGCCGGACTTGGGCAGCTTCCCTGCTGACGTGCAGGGCAATATTCGCAAGGCTGTAGAGGGTGAGAAAGTACAAATACACTTAGTTTAGGTAACCTCGCTGTTGCTGTCCAAGGGGTCTATTTACTAATTCGTGCGACAATTGTCAAACGACAGTGACAAGATATGTCACCTCCCCGACGACGATGACAATGACAACGAACGATGACAAAGACGATGACGACCGTGATGTGAGAAACCTCCCTCTTCCTTCTGACCAGCATGGGCCCCTCCTTCCCATATCCCCTGGGCTAGAGTGGTGCATTATGACCTAACGGTTGACGTGCCCTTAATTCAAACCGCGCTGAACATGACATTCTATTTACAAAGTTGTAGCTGTCGATCGATAACTTATCTCTTAGTTATTAGAGCCCCAGCCTTCCTCAGACGGAAGGTTTCGGACTTATGCAGCTTCCCTGCAGACGTGCAGAGCATTTGCAAGGCTGTAGAGGGCAAAGGCCTCGCGGTTTTCCGTGCTTCTACATAACCGTCACCATCTGAATAACTAACATGCACACACTTGTTTTAAAACGTCTTACATTATTGATTTATTTTACCTGCTAATACAACACAATATCACTAATTCGTGGCTTTTTGACAATACAAATCGTCGTTTGTCAATGCAAACTCTCTTCCGGAGTAATACTAGAGGAAGAAATCGCGTTGGATACCAATGTATCCAACGATTTAGCTGTAGAATCAAGTGTGGCACAAACTAACAGTCCTTTCCCCATATCATACCAGAAGTGGCAGGAAAATCGTCACTCCTGTCAGGTATAAAGACTGATTTGTGGACACTTCAATCAAACATTTTTTAAGAAATGAGGTGTAACATACTAACAAGTCGATCTTGTAACTTCGACCTCAGCGACAATCGATATCTCGATGTAGATCGATCTATCAGAGACAGAAAGTGCGAGTCAGTGACTGACTGATGACTCATGAGTCATAACCTAACTGTTTATTATCCTATTATTCCCATATCACAGCATCACTGAAAGTGCAGTTTTCACACATATCATGTTATGAGTGCAAGTAAAAGGAACGAAAGCAGTAGTCCTATGCGAATGTAACACTTCACAGGATGTCATGTAATAATTATAGTAATGTGCCGCCGAGTTTTTGTGCCCCTGCTATGGAGTATGCCCTCACGTCATTCACTTGATATTGTTTCCGTGACAATAATCTTTGTTGCATCACACACGCGAAATATGACACTGAAAGTGGTAACTGTGTATACACAAACTCAGCCAAATGACAGTATCAAAACAAACCATCACCTAGTCCCAAGCATCTATACTGCCCCCCTACTAGACAAAAGGCCGCAACTACATTGTTTTTTTAGTTAGCTCTGTTATTCATATTGTTGGGATCATATCTGCGTCTGTACTATAAGTAAGATTGCAAGCAGATACAATCTTCTTAGTAAGAAGATTGTATCTGCTTGCAAAAAGGGTCAAATCTGCTATGAAATATACCTTACGAAGAACTCAAAACCTGCTAGGGCGTATAGTTTAGGTCCTCTTGTTTAGTAGGGCAGTATACTGGTCATCCTTTTCTGAATTTTAACGTTTGGTTTTAGTTACGGGTATCGTTATTATATAACATACACTTGTACGGGAGTAGGCCCTACCCAAAATTAGGAGCGAAGCTACTTAATCAACAGATAGTCGAAGAACACAAATAACATGTTATCTGTATTGAATTTTTGGTGGATGTGTCGAGTACGGAAATTGATCCTTTAAAAAACACTATTCCCACTCTCCATTGGTCGATGTAGAAGGGCAATGCCAATAGAAAACAGATGACGAACGTGGAGCTCGTGTTCTGTTTTTATCGAGAGATTTGACACACGGGAACATAAAAGTGATGCTTATAGAAAGCTTCGCTCCCTAAAACCTTCAGACGATTGACAGCCTCATCCATAGAATTGATTAACCATAGATGGTGGAATGTAATGTTTACCTTGTACTTGTAGCATTGCCTCCTTTGACGCATTTTAATATTGTAGATATATTCAGAATCGTTGTCACACCCGTTCAAATTGCTTACAATACTCAGTGCTGCAAAGGCCGGGCTGGCTTCGTTTATGATAACGTGATTAATGTTATCATAAAATATATCAGAAAAACTTTTTTAAATGAGATTTTTCCGACTTGACAACGTATGTACCGGCCTTCACAACAGTCATATTAAAAAGGTGCACGCGAGAATTTTCTTCGAAGAAGATTAGGTCTAAATTGTTAATAATGAACGATAATAAATAGCATTGTTAAAAATATGTTTGGAGTTGTGTTTATAAAGATCAACGGTGTACTATAAAGTGATGTTTCTGGAAAGTCATTACAGCTCATTAGCAAACCTTGAGGGTTCATATTATTTTAGTGTGTCTTGCAGGTAAATAACGAGCGAATAACATGTTAGAAACGTATACTTAGACTACGACGAAGCATTTTGTAATTATTCTCATTTATTATTTACCATCACATTTAACTGATGTTATTAATTTCTTGGTAATGGACTATAACGATATCATTCATAAATAGGCAATTCTGTTTTAGCACTGAAGTATTCCCGGCAAGAAAGTCTCCCCTATATGAGCATTACTTTTCTGTCAGATTGTCCGTCCGTCTGGGCTTGTTTCACGTCCCACTAAAAACCAAACATGACCTACCATTGACTTGCTTGTTTGGTTGACATTACCCTTGAACAAGAAAAAATACAGATTGTTGTTGGTGACCCTGAGAGTCAGGAGGGTGGGCTTAGCGCCAGTAAAAGCGGGGATATCTATGAACCCGGCACCTCCCACTAGAAAGTTTGACGTTTTAACATAGTGATGCTTCAATCCCTATTTTGGGCACTCCCGAATTCGTGTTTGAATGATAAGTTTAGACTGATTACTGAAACTTTAACTTGAATCCTAAATTCAAAACTTTATGTAGGCAATCATGTCTCATTGATAAGTAATATATTTACTTACTGTTTTGGCTTATCAAGTGTAAACACTTAATCTGAATTCCAGAGCATGGCTCTGCTAATCATAAAAGGCGAGGAAAGAGACAATGTCCATCTCCCAACCCAAACTAGAGACGAGCTCTGTCGGTCGTCGTCGGGGACCCCTCCCCCTTCCCTTGACGACCGGCAACCCGAACGATGACATTGACGATGACGACCACGATGTGTGAACCCCCCTTTTTCTCCCTCTACCCGTGTCAATAGTTTTGACTAGCATGGGATTTCCTCCCCATTTTCACTATTCTAGAGTGACTCATTATGACCTAACAGTTGACGCGCCCGTAATTTAAATAAAAAAAAGTGGTTGTTTGGAATGTGGATTTCGACGGTGTAGTATTTGTTTAATATAGAAGTATTATATTTCCAACACTCCTCTCCACACCTATGCACTTGAAGTCTTGCAATCAACCTACCTAACACGTGATCCACTAGAACAGAGGTTGGAGAGACATATATGGCCAAATCTCTCCAGCAGCCTGCTTCAAACATTCTCGGTCAACGCACACTAAACCTGTTGCCAGCGGTTCTATCAGACATGGGTCGATCTCTTGACATTTCTACCCACATCACACTTGTGTGTAGGTTGTGATTATCTTTAAGGGCGTTGAGTTTGAAAATATATTTCATGAATTAAAAAAATGACATTGAAACATAAATTGAATATGAAAAAATGGTGGAAAAAACAATGAAAACGATTCAGCGCTCTATTTTACAAATGATCTGCGTTCTAGTATTATCTTTCAATTTTAGTAATGCATTCTCTACTTTAAGACGTAGACTTCAGCTTTTAATTGTCTTTTATTGTAACAACTTTTGTTAATATCAATGTTATAAAATTTCGTAGTTCATATATTAAAGTATCGTATAAATACTAACACTGATTAATTTTATCTTTGTAAGGGAACAAATTTGTAATAGTTCATAAATAATATTAATTAAATTCACGGATTCTACTTCCCATACCTTAAATTAAAGGACATGTTTCATATAACATTAATTTCACGGCATTACATTTGATTCAGATCACGTCACACATAAACGGAACTATTCCGACAAATAATTTATTGCTTCCGAATAATCACCCCCTTCAGTTCAGCTTAACCGCCTTTATGTCTGTAATTTCTATTCAATTTAGTCAGAGCCTCTTAGATCTACATGTTGGTCTTCTACGGCGTATATCTACGTGTCAATGCATTCTGTTTAGTACCCCTCCCCCCCCCCCGACCCGCCGCTGGGACCAACTCTGACAATATGAAACACTTTTAAAAGGTCGACTGTTAGTGCATTAATCACTAATTTACATATTATGCCGTTGCATTGTTGTGAAATAGTATTTGCATTAACGATTAGTTTGATCAACCGATACTGCAATTCATCAAGACGTTCCATTGTATTATTTTACGTTTCTTTATGTGTTTGAGTGATTGCAATATTATTTGAATGCCAAAATAACACTAGGCAGCAGTGCAGCATCTATATTTAGTTTTATTTTGTGGCTATGTAATGCTGACACACACCTTATACAGCGATGTAGAACACAGCGAACCTAAAAATGTTGATGGATAAATAAAACGGTTGATTATGAAATGTGGATTTCCTTAGTGTTTGGAGGTAATCATTGAGTATCAATATTCATTATTCACTCTTGTTATTTTTATTTTATTTTAATGAATTTTACCTGCCCATAGGGCAGGAAGGCTAATGCAGTGCACGTGTGGCCCTCTGTAGCCTGACACAGTGATTACTGAGTTACAAGTTCAGATTAACATTACAACAAAAGACAACAAGAGAACATGACATTTATATAGTTAGTCGTCAAGAAAGACAAAAGGCGGATAAGGGTACTTGAAAGCGCGAATGACGAAAAAATACTGTTACGTTTAAAATGTTTTTTTAAGGGTTGGTATTATTACAGTATCCTCATAGGTCTAATCTCGTGTGTTGTGCCCTACAGATCCGAACCTACTGCCAGCACGAACACTAATGGAACTAGTTAGACATATCATGGAGCGCGCTGTATCAAGTGTGGTCTACGCGCTCCCTGCAGCAAAACTCTGTATCACTATTATCGAGGTGAGTACTGACAAGATATGTTTCAATTCAGTTCATTTTATTTCATTTCATTACTTTTCATTTCATTTCATTTACTTATATCCCATGTCTAGGATTGGAAAATGTTTGGGTATCAGACCATCACTATTTAAATTCAACTATATACTCGGCCTATATTGCTCGGATTGCTGTTTACTAAATTAAAAGGGTTAATTTTAAATAAGAGAAAAAGGTTCACATAAACAACACACGTCACAAGGGTAAGCACGTAAACACTAATTGTTACTCGTCACAAAATGTAACTTTTCATTTAGATTGTAAAATGTTAATTAATATTTGGATTCGATGTCGATGTGGGAATATTTTCGATATCAATATTTTGACTCCATATAGAAATATCAAAATAAATCAACAACAATTATCTAAATTTAGTACAAACTTGAAAAATTACAGCAAAGATAGGAATATTGAAGATTTAAATGAGTAAGGCCTTTATGCTGTAAATACCTACGAAATGTATATTTCTATATCACATGCTCAATATGGTGGAGGTGCCGGGTAGCTACAGTAAATTCGTTCTGACTTTAAGGACTTGTCTTCTTATTCCCATTCTTGGTCTCAATCTGATTCTCAGTGTAGATCTCGGTACTAGTTCTTATACGCTAGCTAATGTATATTTCGGTTGTTGCTTGATTGGAGGAACAATATCAAGACAACCAAACGAATTGGCTTGATGTTAACACAATGCAGGAGGCCGACTGATTGTTATCTCAACGGTATTTAAAAGTGATTGTCATAACTTGTACACACAAAATTTGATTCTGTACTATTTATTATATATTATTAATAATTTTTTTGGTAACTCAACGTGACTTGGAAGTATTTTACTTAAATCCCCGAGGCCTCCATTTTTTAAGTAATAAGAATGAGACCGAGTGTGGTTACTAATCTCGTTCTCATCCTCGATCGGAACCCTTCGTGCATTGCCTGTGACGTCACCGTTGATTTTTGACATCAAATCAAGATTGAGAATATAATTGCCACTGTTTTTAAGCCTTCACTTACAGGTCTAAATATGGTGGAGGTGCCGGGTCATTAAACGTGGGTGTTAAACATAATAATTGTTGTGAGTTTGTGGCGATACTTTATCAACCCTTTGTATTAACACATTCTAAATAGCTGGCCTAGACCAAGGCCTATTCGTTTGATATAGTGTTTTACTTTTTTATTGTTGTTTTTTTTGTAATATGTATTTTTTTGCGCACATAATAAAATGTTCATATAACGATATCGAAATTTTCGTGTGATATCGATAGATTGAATGATATTTCATAGCCCAGCCCTACAATAAACACAATTTAATATCTTCTATTTAATTACTGTTAAGCCAAAATAAACCAGTGATCTTACACAGGGTGCAGATACTCAAAATGAACTTTCATTCGATCCATGGCAAGCCACGTTTACAACGTGATTCTAAAACATGACTCAAAGCTCGTTTAACTAAAACTACGTGGGTTAATGTATATTTCTTAACTTTCAAGTACCTGCAAGTGAGTGACGTCTTAGCTTATAGCACTGTCAGGAACTCAATACATCGTATTAAATACTAGGAAACGCTCAGTTGGACGCGTTGATAGCGAGCACGTGCTATAGCTAGACCCACAATGCACATTTTTTTAAATTTTAAAATTTGCGACGTTCGCTGTCCACAGGGCCATGTTGTCCGATATTATTTATTATTGCCAAGGTATTTGGTAAACCCGTATGTAAATCTTTACTTTGTGGATAAAACATCCCCGCCATCTAGGGACCTTGACTCATTGGGAAAAATATTTAAACTCTTTGGTGACAAATAATAGACTGCTTCCTCGAAAGTATTTTGATTACTTCTAGGTGGCAGTGCATTAGAAACTTCGCGCGTTCTTTTCGTTGCCATGGCAACGTTTACTTTTGTTATAATGTAATTTCCATCTACACTACTTATCGGATCAAACTAAAATTAACATATTCGTGACCGGACGGACATTCTTAATGATTTGGCCACCTCAGATTTTGTCGCCGTTAGTTTAAAAAAAAAAAACTTTCGATTAACTTTAATGTAACTTTTTAACTTTTTGAACGATTTTGCCACAAAACTAATGGCATTCAATCGAGAACAAAGCTTGCGGATGGTCAAAATTTCAACTCGATCCGAGCCTCCGTTCGAACGTTATGGCGAGACATACAAAAAAAAAACAAAAAAAAAACAAAAAAAAACAAAAAAAAACAAAAAACAAAAACAAAACGAGTGACAAATTTTTCCGGCAGAGTCAAATGGAAACGCTCGCTTCGCTCGCTTAATTAAATAATAGCAATGAAGTTGTGCCTAACTTGGTCTCCACCTACAAAATGTACGTAATTTTATCTGCAACTAACAATTAATGTTTTCTGTTCATGTTATACATTTTTCATCAATTCACTTTTAACTTCTTTCCTAACGCTCTCTTAAAAGTATTAATGACTTTTTAATTATCAAATAGAAGTATTAAATTCTTTATCATATTTCCTTTGGTAAGTAAACTTTGTGTTTGTAACTCGCAATATATAGACGGAGAGCCAGTGACAGTTTCTATTGCCTCATAAGGTACATATGTTTTGACCATTGGAATAGAAGCGGAAGATTCATGTCTTTTCAAAAATGCGCGTCTTACGAGTCAACGTGGGGGCGTTTACCCGTCAGACGCCCCCAAAGTGGGCCCCAAAAAGGGTCAAATCTGCCCCCATTAAGTATACACGATTAAAACATACAAAAATTTATAAAAGAAGTTAGCCCAAAAAAGAATATCACTCGTCAGACGGGCTGCGTTGGGCCGTTGACCCCGCAGACGCCCCCAAAGTGGGCCCCCTAAAAAAAAAAAAAAGTCAAATCTGCCCTCAATAGGTATACATGATTCGAACATACGTCATGTTTTATAAAAAAAGTTACCAGGAAAACGAATATTACTCGTCAGACGAGCTGCGTTGGGGCTTTGACCCGTTAAGTAACCCCCAAAGTGGGCCCCCAAAATGGTCAAATCTGCCCCCGTAGGAAATACATAATTCAAACTTACGTCATTTTATAGAGCCAGTTACCAGAAAACGAATATCACTCGTCAGACGGGCTGCGTTGGGGCTTAGACCCGTCAAACGCCCCCGAAGTGGGCCCAAAAAAAAGGTCAAATCTGCCCTCATAAGGTATTCATGATTCAAACATACGACACTTTGGAGGTCTAATATTAGTCGTCAGACGAGCTGCTTTGAGGCTTTGACCCGACAGACGGCGACGGAATTGGGCCCTAAAAATAATCATATCTGCCCCCATATATTAAACATGAATGAAAAATACGGTATTTTATAGAAAAATTTACCTCGGAAAAAAATATCACTCGTTAGACTGGCTGTGTTGAGCCCTTACCTGCTACTTCCCCCAAAAAATTTGAAACATGTTTTGTCTCGAATACTTACGAAATTATGTTGGATTAATCGGATTAGTGCGATAATATGTAGTCATGATGTTTATGCATATTTTGGGTCATTGAGCCCTGCAACTACCACTTTTTTATTTTTGGGAATGTCTAGATCGATGAATATAAATCAGGAAGACATGTTATACTTCGTCTTATGGTAATTATTTAAATAATGATGTTTATGTATAGTATGTTAGGGTGTAAACTGCATGTAAAGAGTGTTGTAATTTTTTTTACCAATGAAGAGCTGTGTTTTAATTTACTACTTGTTAAATGCTACTATACGGTTTCTGACTTTTGAATCACAGATTAGCCCTAACTCTGGCATATTGTAATAACGATACAAGATAATCATTGACAATATTTACTTTTTATAAAAGAAGTAATTAGATCATAGTAATCATAAGTTACGTAAGCAATTATCATCATATGATAACCTATTAATCAATAATCTTTAATATGTGTTGAATCATGCAAATATTTTTTTATAAGTTACAAACACTAGAGGATTAGAAATATATAAATTAGTATGTCATAATTAACTCCAAACATCAAAACTTCCATACATTCGTTATCACAGTAGAACTTTTTATCATAGTAAACTTTAGAAGTAATCATCATCAAATCATAAGTAAGAGTTTTTTAATGTGTTTAAATCATGCAAATAGTGTTTATATGTTACAAACAATTAATTAGATATATAAATTGGTTTGGTAAAATTAACTTCAAATATCAAAACCTCTACCACATTCGTGATCACTGTACGCTTGTATACGGTAAAATTTTATTAGTAATCATCGTCATATCATAACATACGTAAAATCTTTTACATGCGTTGAAACATGCAAATACTTTTCATTAAAGACAATTGAGGATTAGAATAAATAAATTGTGAAAAAATTGAAACTGTAATCACATTCGTCATCACTGTACGCTGCTTCCGAACATCTATGTCATCATCATCCTCATCGAAATCCTCTACTTCTAAATCGCATTGCATAATCTCATCAAGTGAGAGGACAGATCATAGAGGAACCATCTGGTCTGTATTTAACATCTCTATATACACATAATGGCATTTTAAAAAAAAATCCGATCTATGGAACCATTTAACAGCACAATAAAACCAAGGTTTAATATATTATATATGACATTATATATATATTTATATATATAATATAGGCCTACAAAAATACAAAAAATGAATGAAATAATGAGGAGTAATATTCTTTTTTGCCATGGTCACTTTTACTATAGAATGCCGTATGTTTCTATCATATATACCTTAAGACTGTTGGCTAAGCTCGAGAAAACCAGGCTTTGACGCAGAGCGCAGAGGTGAAGTCTGGACTCTGGATCACTTGGAAGCTCTATCGTGGTCATATCGGGTTGTGCTTTGCACCAAATGTTAAGTAAGAATGTGTAATAGGGGGTATCAAGGCACATTTTGATTTTCCAAAATATTGCTCACTTTTCTTATTAAATGACTGTAAATATGACACCGAACTGTTAATTTGTAGTAGCCTAATATACCAATTTTGTGTAGGAGATAATTATTTGAAATCTCAAAATGTGCTTTGATAGCGACACACGCTCATCCTTTCTCAAACAGCCTCCCAAAAATGCAGATTTTTTGGATAAAAATTAAAGGTAAAAAAGCGGTACATTCTGTATGTGAAATTAGCTGGATTTGACCATCAAGCGTGTTTTTAAATGGGCATTTAACATGGTAAAAAACGTTGGCCCGAGCTTGGCAAACAGTCTTAAGGGCAGATTTGACATCTTTGGAGCCCACTTTGGAGTTTACCTAACGGGTCAAAGCCCCAACGCAAGACGTAACCCATCTGGCGAGTGATATTCGATTTCTTGGTAACTAACTCTATAAAATGACGTTTGTTTGAATTATGTATACCTTATGAGGGCAGATTTGACCTTTTTTTGGGCCCACTTCGGGGGCGTTTAACGGGTCAAAGCCCCAACGCAGCTCGTCTGACGAGTAACATTCGTTTTCCTGGTAACTTTTTTTATAACATGACATATGTTTGAATCATGTATACCTATTGAGGGCAGATTTGACTTTTTTTTGGGGGGGGCCCACTTTGGGGGCGTCTGACGGGTCAACGGCCCAACGCAGCCCGTCTGACGAGTGATATTCTTTTTTGGGCTAACTTCTTTTATAAATTTTTGTATGTTTTAATCGTGTATACTTAATGGGGGCAGATTTGACCTTTTTGGGGCCCACTTTGGGGGCGTCTGACGGGTAAACGCCCCCACGTTGACTCGTAAGACGCGCATTTTTGAAAATGACATGAATTTCCGCTTCTATTCCAATGGTCAAAACATATGTACCTTATGAGGCAATAGAAACTGTCACTGGCTCTCGGTCTAATACGTTCATAATGTGGATGCAAGCAAAGTGTCTCCAAACATCTAAGTGATCAAATGAAGCTTTTCCAGAGATTTTCTCACTCACAGCGCTAATGCTGGGTGGCTCGTTGCCTTGTGGTTAGCGTATCTGCTTCCAATGCAGAAGGTCCAGGGTTCGATGGCCCGCTAAAGTCAGAAGTTTTTTAATTTCTGATTTGGACTTAAGTCCATCAGTTCATGTCTTAGGTAGGAAGTTAGTAAATAGTGACTTTGGAGCCGTCCTAGCAATCCTCCTTGTTGATTCTGGCATTGATCCGCGGGTGTTCGCACTGTCCATACCACTGATTGCTATATTTCCTATTAAAAACATCGATCTTTGGTTGGTTATCGCTCACTCGTCGATTGCGTCGGGACCTACAAGGTTGGCTTGGTCGCTTTGATTTACTGTCCCCCACTGAAAATCAGTTATAATATATACTGAATGGGTAGACTCTAAATACAATTTATTTTTTATTTATTTATTTAAGTACAGTTTACCTTCCTGGACGTCCCCCCCTCCCCCCCCCTCCCCCAACCCCCCTGGAGGAAGGCAAGTTATCTGTCAACATGAGTACAGAAATTATTACAATTATGTAACTAAGCTTATTCGTTTTGTATGTTTCAGAGAGAAAAGAAGGAAACGTTTCTAGAATCTCTCCTAAACAGTTGTCAGCAGTGGCACCAGGAGCGGGACAGGGTTCTTAAAGGTACGGGCGTCACGACGCCTCGCTACTCCGCCTTCATGCAGTTCCTCAACGAAATGTATTGTGAGGTTGGTACCCATGTAGATTATTGTGATGTTGGTAGTCATGTAAATGTATTGTGAAGTTGGTGATCATGTCGATATTTATTGTGAGGTTGGTACCTATGTATATTATTGTGAAGTTTGAAGTTGGAAAGTCATGTAAATGTATTGTGAAGTTGGTGATCATGTCGATATTTATTGTGAGGTTTGGGAGTCAATGTGATACGAAAGAATCAAAACTAAATTCAAAACATCCCAAGGAATAAAAAATCAAATTAGATTTAACTGTTATGTAAAGAAACACACTTTAAGAACCCCATCACTTTGGGCAACATTGATTTTTGTAAAGGATTTTAAAAATAAATCAATATTAATTGCTTTAGTTGACGACTTTTTGTTTTGTTTAGTTTGTTTTTCAGTTCAGTTTTTCAATGCCAAGTCTCTTTGTATTGTTAGACAAACAACTGTCCTCGACTGTCAATTTTCGATTGCACCTTTCAGTGAAATTTTCTAAGGCTAAACTATATACCAACAGATAGTTAGGCCTACTTGGTTTTTAAACAGAAAATAACATTTTCGGGGATTGGAACTGGATGGTGAACAACGCGTCGCACAGAAAAGTAACGTTTGCTTCATATTAGATTTTTCTACGATGACTTTATTAGGCCTACATTTAATACAATCCAAAATTACAATATCTACTGAGACCGGGACCAACCAGAGTTTAAATCCCATTTTGGTATTTTGAAATTATATTAAATGTTATCAATTGTATCTGTGACAGTGTTTCTCGACTACTTAAATGTGGGGATAGATTAACAACTACAAATATGTGAGTTAGGGTTTTATGTCAGTAGATTACGTTAAGTTTGATACTTAGCATACGGTTCAGCATCCTTCTCCATGGATTTAATATTCTTCTCAAATTCTTTTTCGTGTTCGACAAATTCCTGTCCTCTCGGTTGATTACAGACACCACTTGTTTCAAACACTGCATATTATTTACTACCGAAGCGAAATTGAAGAGCTCTGCCTACACCTTTCTAAAAAATGATCTTATTTTTAGGTAAATTCAAATAGGAAAAAAGCAATCTATTTGTACAATTTGTTATTTTATTAAAAATCACCATTCGACCATTTTCGTGAATGGTAATACATGACAGTAGGGCTATCCACGTATCCTTGTTTGAAGCTATGTAAAGTTTCATATACATCGGATGCTTCCAGGTTGAAGGAATATCTATTTGCCGAGTGTTAAAATGTATCTTATTCCCCTTTAAAAGTAATGTGAGCTTTTAAATGCATAAAGGAGTTTTAGAACCGAAACAGCTTGAAATAAACAAGTAACTACACACCTGCACCGGCAGTGTTGGCTCGAGCCAGGTCCCGGTTCAAATCCTGACAAGACCGGCAATCCTGTCTGACGGATTTTTCCGAGGTTTTCCTCAGTTGTTAATATAAATGTAAGGGTTTTGAGTCCTCTTAAACAGCCCTCGGACATCCATTCACAATAATTGTCCTTTCCGCAACATATTGTTGAGAGGGATGAGTTGCACTCTGGGAAGGCTTCCCACGAAAAAAAATAACAAAATTAACACCAGTTCTTCCATTTAGTATTGACACGTCGTGGTGGACAAATGCATGGTCTGAAGACTTGTTGTAAGATTGTAATATTCGAAATTTTTAGTTTGTTAGAATATTCAATTATTCTTGCACGATGGTATTTTCACATTGATTAAAATTCGAAAAATCGATCTACGTTAACTTTATCCTCTTTAACTAAGCGATCAACAATTGTCCCCAACAACAATATTGATTGCAATTTGATATAATTTCTACTTAAACACTTCTACAAAACTGCCAACAATGAGCAGACCATCCATCTCCACAAAACAAGAAATGCCCAGTCAGGGCGTCATAATATACCAAGAGTTCGCCTACAACTGACACAGCGCCACGCATTATACCTTGGTCCCAAAATCTTTAATTCTCTCCCAGCAAAAATAAATAACACAGCACCCTTAAGTAGCTTTTGTAGGGAAATAAACAAATGGCTCATTGGATGTCCTGACAAGGATATAAACAACCTCATAAATTTAAAGCATACCAGAAATAATGGTTGGTTCTCCAATATATAAATACGTAAAAATAGGAAATTTCTAAAAATTAAAATAGTTTGAGCAATATCTGTTGTATAAAATTATTATCATATAGTTGAATGAGGGGTTCCATGGTTGTTAATGTTCATAATATATTTCGAGTGTTTCATCTATCGTAATTTTCATCCTTCAACTTCCATCTAACGGTATCCATTTTTGTCTCACATTTTGGAGAGAATTTGTCTTCTATTTGAATAATTACATGTGCATTTTAAACGAAATGGTAATAATATGTAAAGTATATGTTTGTAGAAAAACGTAAAATTAGAGATATACATTGTAGTATAGTAGACATACTTCCTAAGTTCTTAGAATGTACAATCCATATACATGAGCCACCACTCACGCCCAAGACACTAATGTTCTTCTGAGGGTAGTGGTATCTACAGTTAATATATAAGCTATTTGTATCGCTGTATCAAATGGAAAATAAATAATTGAAATTGAAATTCTCTATCTTAAAAAAATGTGTCAACAAAGATATGCAATAGCAAATTAATAATATTATTCATATGTCAATAGATTCAAATGTTGATGAATCTTATTTTTTTTAATAAACTGGACATTATTGAACCTTTGTTTCGTTTGTTTACGTGATATAAAATAATACAATTTTTTAACACCAATTAATAATGCCAGTAAAAGAAGTATTTGCTTACCTAGCTTCTTGCTTCTATTTTGCCTTTTTATAGTAGTACAAGAGTAAATGTCTCATTTGTGGTCATAAACGTGGTTTCCAGTAATAACGGGGGTCTGGCTTATATAAAATAATTTCACACTTCGACATTTCACATAATTCTGTCTTGGAAGTTTTAAAACTGAGTGTACTTTTTTGTCAGGTACCATTTTATTAATCAGATAAGAAACTGCTCAAACAGCAACAAAACTGCGGTTCATTCAAGTCATAATATAGTGAATGGCTTTGAAATATGGCTATTTTAGAAAATAACATATATTTTTTTCAAATTTTTGTGATCCAGTACACGGCCAATATCGCCACCTCAAAATAATTTCAAACTTCAATTCGCCAGGGCACACCATTCAACGTAGGGTGTTGTGCTTTTGTGACATTAATTTTCAACTGGTTTTCTATAGGCTGACTGAGAGATTTTTTTAAAAACAATTGTCGTTCCTGCGAATTTTTTCGTTTGGCGGTACAAATCGGTACAAAATATCGCCAAACGAAAAAATTCGCAGGAAAGACAATTGTTAAAAAAAAAATTTTTTCTCTCAGTCAGCCTATAGAAAACCAGTTGAAAAATGTCACAAACACACAACACCCTACGTTGAATGGTGTGCCCTGGCGAATTGAAGTTTGAAATCATTTTGAGGTGGCGATATTGGCCGTGTACCGGATCAAAAAAATTTGAAAAGATCGTTTTGATCTTCTAAAAGAGCCAGGTTTCAAAGACATTCACTATTCACACTTGGTAGCATATTCGGGAAAATAGGAAAAACTCGGTCTAATAGCCTTGAATGTTAATGCATTTATCACAAGAGTTATATGTTAGTGATAATTTATTTCGACTGCTCCAATTCTAAGTATTCATTCAGTTCTCGAATTCGATTTTATATATTAAGAGACAATTTTCCTACTGTGACTCCTATACATACGTCGTAGATTGTCACTGCAAAACGCACATACAACAATTTTGAATTTAGACACCAACATTTCTGGCGACAAATGCAAAAGTTTGATAGTGGTGCAGTACAACACCAAAAATTGAAACTATTACATTCTTGATTTAAGTAAAAAAAGGCTGATTTATATAACAATTAATCTCAATTTCCTGAAAACCTTATCGTTATAGTCAGGGTGTAATTCTGTACATTAAAATAATAGGGACAGTAATGAAGTAAAACACAACATAACATTTTATCTTGAATCAAAGATTAGCTTTATAGATAAGCCAATTTTACATTTTTCGAAATAGGCTATACACATATATCCTTAAAAAAAAAACACCGAATATAATATATCCACTAGTTGTGTTTCCATTTCTTGCACCAGCCCCCCCCCCCTCTCTCCACCGACCATTACTCAATTTTATACCCCCATTGCGTGTAATTAATTATTAATGTAAAATTTCACGTATCTCAACAAAATCCTTCACACCTTCCATCTCCATTGTAGTTAGACCTCGCCAGAACAGTATTAAGACTGTGAGAAACATCATGTCTTCAGAGAACGTTACACAAACTAAACGCATCAACATTCAAGTATAATTTGGGAGGAAATGTAAGCTTTATGATGATCTCTTCAAGTGTTGCGGAATCCATGTCATGTTATGCTTACTAAAGTCTTTCCTGTTGCGATAAAACAGTTTGACCAAACTATTTCCATTGTCTAACCTCAAGAGTTGTTAAACGTACTTTTACTTCCTCACGATGTCATCATCACAATAATCAGCTTAACAAAGGATTTAATCTGTCTTTTAACAAAGGATTTGGTCCGAATTCATTCTAAAACCTTGATTACCGTCATTGTAAGTAATAAAATACATTTCGTGAACCAAAGCTTAGACATTAAAGGTAATGTACTTTTTAACTGTAAGCGGTATGACATTTTTTCTTTCGTGCTTTGATTGGTGGTTTGATCGGCGGCCATTACATTTGACATAATATAGTTCATCGAGTTGTATGCAGTTTTCACAAGGTAAATTAATTTAGAAAAAAATGTTCTTCTGCCATTTTTGACATTTTAATACTTTTAAATACATTTGAACAAAACAACTATAGACACCACAGAATAACGATAGTTTAATGTTGTGTGAGGCTTGTTTTGAAATATATCTGATTGAGATTTTTTTCTTTTCTAATCGAGTATAATAATCGGTAATTTACAATTTTTGAGGTTATCAAACAGCGGAATAGTATGCATTATCGTCATCATATCTTATATGACTACTATTTAACACTTAAAATTGGTTTATTCATTTCATAACATGATCAAAATTTAGGTTATCATAGAATTTACGAGCTCTGATACCACGTTTAAATTACGTAAATACAAGATAATCAGGATCAAAAACTACATCCGAACATACAATGATTTTTGTACACATTCCCTTTGTGAATATATGGCGTTCTAACTATATACCTAATACTCACTGATGCTGATAAGAAGATTTGTTTGATCAAGGTATATTATTAAATCATAATGAGTTGCTTTGGAATGTGTAGCTAGGCTGTAGCAGCTGCGTAACATGCGTCTTGTATATTGTGTTACAGTTGAAGAGGAGACAGCTGCAGCTGAAGACGCAGCAACAGGGCGCCCCTCCCGGCCTAGTATTGCTCACCCTACTCTGCAAGTGTTGCCAAGAATGTCTCAAGACTCCGCAGACACAAGGACAGGTATAATAAAAAACATTTATTTACTGATGTGATTTTTTTTTTTTTAAATTTAAACATCTTAAAAATATGTGTGTGTATCTTCAATTCTCACCGAAGTTGGTTCTCTATAAACTTAGCTTGAAATTATTAATAGTTTTAATTTAGTGAGTAAGTAATCAACTATCAGGTTTTGGAAAACTTAAGTATTCTTTAGTTTGGGGACCTGTTTGGAATGTATGATTCCCACTCTGTATTAAATCTTGATTTGATGTGCATGTATTTGCAAGTTTGATAATTTATTTGTGTACTATAAGGTATATGTTTAGTGTCACTAGATAAAAATAATCTTTCATAGTTACGCCTATTAGCTTTATCTTTAAGTATAACCCCAAGTAGAACATAGTCAAGTGGGTCACAAAAATACGATCACAGTCACTAATAACCAGTCGTTTTGAAACTTATGATACATTGTTTGTTAATAACTGACTGTGGTGTATTATAATCATTGCATAATATAAACATTGGCATGGATATAACAAACATTTTATACAGTGTACATAATCTTTCAATACCAAAATACAATCGCCAATATTAATAGTTAATAGCTCTACTGTTAATTATTTGCCTCGTAATTGTAATCGATTTGTGATTCACCTTTTTTAGTCAACTACAGCACAATATTTAAATGTGATGAAAATAATATGAGATACTTGATAGATTCTTAATAGATTAAAATACTTTGCAACATTCAGTGAATGCTTAGTATAATGCTAGTTGGTCCCATTTTGGACATATATCTATGTATTTAATCATTAAAATATTGTGTAACACTCTATTTTTATGCAAACTAGAGAATATCGTGGCTGGATGAAGCCATACAATTCATTATAAATTTGCATAAGGAAGTAATGGAACAATACAATCGAAAGTACACAGGAAACTAACACAATATGCAATATGCATAAACATTATGTTTTATTATCGTTTGAGAAACAATGCCCACTAAATCACCAAACGTGTACCATCCACGAGTAGGTCTTTTATAAGATTGGACTCTATATTGGGAGGGTGAAACCCGTTACCATTTGTCCATCTATTTGCCGCAAACGACACGCCTCCAGATACTGAATTTTATTTGCAATTTGTAAAGAACTAGAGATGTAAATTTTGTTGTGTTGTCGAATTACTACGTTATGAACATTGAAAAGGGTTCAGTTGCAAATGGATTATATGTTTTCAGCATACAACTTCATACAACGTCTTATGCTTCACTATAATGCTAGAAGTTTATACACTCCCTATTTCAGAAACATCCTATTATGTTTTAATTAGTGATGTGCGGGTACCCGAAATTTTGGGCCGGGTTGGGTATTTGGTTGCCAACCCTATAGTTAAAAGAAGGTACGAGATTTTCGGGTAACAAAACATATTTTCGTTGGTCACTTACTTAATTGGTGGAGGTGCCGGTCCAGACAATTTTTGCATTTTCAATGAAAATACAGTCAATAGAATATGAATTGGGTGACGATTATAATGTAAGATTCTTTACAATTTAATTTAAATTATCCATTTTACATGCATTGTTATAACGTCCGTCTTACCCGACCCGAAACCCTGATACAGTTCAGAGCCCGAACACAAAACCGATCTGACTGCACAGTGCACATCCCTAGTTTTAATCATGACTTGTCAATAACATCTCTGGCATATCATGTTTGTGAACATTTCATATACATCATATCTCTAATTAACTATTTTTTTAATTTTATTTATTAATATTTACATTCTATATTCATTATTTGATCATGTTACACTATAAAATCAGCCCCATAGTACGTTTGTGTCTGTCACCCTCTAATACAATATATACTAATTAAAAGTACGTTTATATATAGCATTTCCAATTGTCCTTTTTTAGCGTTTTGTAGCATCTATATTTTGGCCACCTTAAAAAACTTGATTGTGAAGATTTTTCATATTTTTATTTTGAAATTATGTTATCAAGGTTGAAGTTATAACATTTTTATAAACATATTATAGATAGCATGTAAAATAAAATGAAATAGGATTTGAAAGCCATAGTTTTAAGTGAAAAATTAGCGCTTTGTAGCATTTTTTTCATCTATCTTCACGTACCTCTTACTATAAAACAATGTCTTTCTTCTAAATATTTCATACCAATTCTATTTCTGGTTTCAATTTGTACAGCTTTGCACCTTTATTGTATGTTTGTTATTTATGAATTATTTTTATGTTTGTTAGACTGACAGCCTGTTCTTCGTGCTGACCTCCGTGGGTCGCGACATGGAACAAGAAATCCCCTCGAAACTCTACAGTCTCATATCGAGTGTTCGCGACACCTTCCTCTCTTCTCCCAGCAAGCCACAGATCAAGAAAACACTTCTCCAGCTGATAGAGCTACACGCCGCACGCTGGCAGCTCCCCGCGGCCGCAGTTGTATACTACACGACCCAGCAATGACCATCATCACCTGCTAGTGAGCTTTCGATACCTTTCGACCCCTTCGTCGGGCGTCCAACAATTACAAGTGATAGTGGTATGTGCAGTGCACTGGCGGCTACACAGTTTAATGATGCCAAAATCATAATAGTTCGATGATTTTAATACGTTAAATTTAGGTTCGTAATATGGTTACTTGTTGATTGAGTAACCATGCCGTAAATGTTTTTAACTTGCGATTGTTTCGATATTCGACCAGGTTTACGAGAAGTCAACATTCTTGATATAACAGTAAACCTGAAGGCCAAGTTCTCACGTTTAGGCATAGTTATTGACGAATAGGCAAAGCTGAACTAATTGTAGGACTCAAATGTAATTTATATTATTTAATTCAACGATTTAAGTTACTTTTGTGACTACTGTACTTTTTATATACTGACAAAATAATAATTTACATCATACTAAGTCAATATAAATCATTTACATCTGAAATGAATTTTACATGACTTTGTTCTTGTTACGTGATTTAGGGGACTTTGATCGGATTCACCGATCAAAGTTTTTATGAAGAAACGTAATTGAAAACACATATTTTTAACTGTTACCGTTGCAGCAACGCTCTCAAAGAAAGGAATTATTAACTTAATTATTATTATTATCGTTCAATTAATTTACAATAATAATTGTTTTAAAGCTAATTTTTGCCCAACCATATTTTCTTGGAGAAGCTTGAATTGTAATATATTTTAGTATTTTTTAAATGTTTTCTTGTGTCAATTTGATGAAAGTGTCTCTGTTTATTTTGTGTTAAGTTTATTTAATTTATTTGTGTGGTACGATACCTCGTCCAAAGATTCTCTTGTCATAGGTAATTTTTTAAATACAAAACATTGTTTATTGCAACATATGAAATGTATAGTTTCTAGAGATGTGTGTTTTTTATATTTCTTAAATGTATCTTAAAGAGACTGACTACCCGGTAAAAGGTCTAATTTAATTTCAGCGTTTTACGGAAAATACTTGTCATGAATATGTGTATACGTTACAAGTGACAATGCTGGATTTAGCCAATATGCCAGTCACATATTTCAGTATATATACATGTTAATGACACGGTACATCTTCTATTTTGCCGGAACACGGTTAATGAAGCAAGTTGGCATTCTGTGTAAGCTGAAAAAAGTTTTTGACCAGTCTTCTTGCATTAAAATTTTATTTGTTTACATAATGATACATATTTTATTGAATTATTGCCATGTTACACATCGTTGTAATGTACAGTATACGTCTTTATTTCGAATTTGAAATAGTGTTGGCTCTGTAGCACATACGTGCCTTATTAATGTAAAGTGAACCTTTTTTAATGAACTAATGTGTATACAATGTGGACTTGAATCTGAGAATTATCTTGTCATGTGCCAATGAACAATAAAAAGAGGAAAACGAAAAGTGTAAATAGTTATTTCTTTAAGTTTGGTTACTATGATGAATATTAAATTGTGTACGTGAATATTTATATAAGGTGGAAAATTTTTTTAAATTTCAGATTATGCCTGCAATTTTAAATTTTGCTGTATTAAACAATGGGTTTTCCTAAGATTTGGTCATGGCGGTTACCATACACTTTTAAGGTTGACAGGAGTTCCTATAATATCAACGCTATGCAATCTTCCTGCATTTCAGCTGGAGTGCCTGCAAGTGCCATTACATCTGCACATTAACTAAAGAAAAGTCATCTCAGAATAAAGTTGGCTAGGATTTGCTTAAAGTATGAAATAGGTTTGAGAATAAATGGTAAATTTTTGTCAAAAATTAAAATTTGCTTGCAACATTTTTATAAAACAAATCCCAAAATTTGTAATTTATCAGTTATCACCTAAGTCCTAGAACAAACATTTTTCTCGAAATCTACAATAATATTGGACACGTTCGTGTTGAACAGCTTAAATTGGGGTATATTTATTAGCTCAACCAAAAAATAATATATTTTATATAGACTAACTAGTTATTTGTTTACAGATTAACGGAAGAAAAATATTGGGTCCATCATGACCCGAGCTGGGTCCCATTGGCAAAATTCGCTCAAAAGAAAGAACATGCGACGATCTTTGTGGATTTTTGTGGATTTTGTCCAAAATAAAATTGGGTATTATTGACGTATTGATCTAACTTTTCTGTAAGTCCACTTTGCTTTGTTTTTGTAATATGGGTGGTAAGGATTGTAATCACCCTAGGGTCAAAATCTTAGAAGTCCATGAAAGTTGGCTGAATAAAAGAGTACCTTCAATAAAACAGAGATTTAAAAAAATATATATTGGTCTGGACATAACCTCACTATCGGCCATTATATGTCGTTTTTTTGACAATAGTGTAGCCAGCACAGCTAGTGCAAAATTAAATTTTGTAAATCGGTTTTCTGGATATAGTTTCTTAACACCTTTAGCTTCAACTTCAGCTATAAGGACAAATAGATTTCTGAAATAACAGTTGGTGTACGATTATTTTTGCCATACAATACAAAACACGAAAAACTCGAAAAAACTCGTATTTGTACCGTTTCACAAAAAAAAAAATCGTACACAATCTGTATTTTCAGAAATCTATTTGTCCTTATAGCTGAAGTTGAAGCTAAAGGTGTCAAAAAACTATCTAGAAAACCGACTGTCAAAATTTAATTTTGCACTAGCTGTGCTGGCTACACTATTGTTAAAAAATGACATATAATGGCCAATAGTGAGGTTATGTCCCGCCCCCCCCCAAAAAAAAAATCAATTTTTTCTGTTTTAAGTAAGGCCCACTTTCATTCAGAAAACTTTTCAGCCATGCTTCTTCGACTTTCAAATTAGCTCAAATTAAATACTAAATATGTTATGCTGATTAACTACGAAAGGGTGAAGGGGTGTTTCGGAATTTGCATATTTTTGTTTGTTTTAGTGTATATATTTTGTGCACAGTTTCAAGACAATTTTAAACAGGGAAATTTTAGATTGATACAATACAACAAACAATGAGGCTAGAGCCGATTTAAGAATTTCACCAATACGCCAATTTTTACAAATTTTCTAATAAAAAAGCTTGAAAATGTCGTATTAAATCACAGTAGCGAGAAACATTTTTTTAACTGTCATTTTAGTATAGAAATAATGCTGTTGATCATGTGGTAAGATTCATTTTTTTGGTCATAAATAAATAAATAATAAAATAAATTGTATTTAGAGTCTACCCACTCAGTTATGTAACTGATTTTCAGTGGGGGACAGTAAATCAAAGCGACTAAGCCTAACCTGTAGGCCCCAACGACTGTAGCCCCTTTATGAAACCGTTAGACATTCCTTTCACAAGAGCGGGTCTGATTTGATATTCGTCGCTTTTGTATTTCCGTAGTAAACAATTATTACTGTCCATACAACGTCGATTTATTTTTAATTGATCTAGGTGCCCGTTAGGGCGCCGCAGCCAAGCCGCGGTGCGCTACACACTCAGGCACCTTATACAGCAAGCAGAGTTGGGGTGATTTCGAGGTGTCACCCAGCCATCATGAAACGTGATGTGAACTTGAAAACTATCAAAATCGAGGGGATTTAGGTACCCGACAACACATGCCAAATTTGGTTGGGGTACAAGCATTCCTTCTTGGTGAAAAATGACTTGAAACATGCTCAAAATCACTTTAAGGATGTTAGTTACTACTGGCTACTACTACTATCTAATTCGTCAGTTTCAATTGCCCAGCGATTCTGACCAAACGGGTGGGGCTACAACGTTCATATTTTACATGGACATTAAGCTAATATTGATGTATTTCCTTTTGAAAGAAAAAGTTTTAAAAAATTGCTGGAAGGCTTCCAAATAAGGTTTTAAAATAAACCTTTTACAGGCATACAATCAACAAATAACTATAGTTACGTGACAATAATCGCCTTCAAAAAGCAAGTCTTTGGACCACTATATTTTTTCATTCTATTGTTAATTGGTAATACCATAGCAATTAAATCGACTTTGATAAATTTATTATATTTTAACAAATAATTTTGCAATGGAACTTGAAAAAGTAATGAGATCCCACACATAACAAAAACTTGTAAAAATACAGCCAAACCTTACACACTCAAAATAAATGATATCTAAAAAAAAGGGCCAAGCTCATCTACCCTTCCACATTTGCGCATTCTTAATTCATAAACGTACAGTGTCCCGTAACAACATCCTTGAAAAGCTTGGCAAAATAGAATTTGCATGACCATTACGATAAAATTAATAAGAAAAAAAGAATTTGGCTGAACTATTACGTTTAAATTAAAAGTTGCAAATTCTATTTTGCCAAGCTTTTCAAGGATGTTGTTACGGGACACTGTACGTTTATGAATTACTAGGAAAACGCTAAAGTCCCGCCGCGTTGATGGATGAGCTTTTTAAAGTTTTTAGTTTGCGTGGAATATCTTTACTTTTGCAAGTGCTTTGTTTTGCTGCCTACGCATTGTAGGTGATTGTTGTCAAGTTTCTATTGTTACCTGTCAATTGGTATTATTTACCGTAAAAACTTATATTAAAAGCTTTATTTCTATGGATTCTGACTAACTTTTTCAACTTTTTCTTTCAAAGGTACTACATCACCATAACCTTAATGTCCATGTATAATATGAACGTTGTAGCCCCACCCGTTTGGTCAGAATTGGCCCAAATGGCACGAAAATATCGCACAAAAAATCAAAAAACTTATATTAAAAGCTTTTTTTCTATAGATTCTGGTTAACTTTTTCAAATTTTTCTTTCAGAAAGCAATACATCACCATTACCTTAATGTCCATGTGAAATATGAACGTTGTAGCCCCACCCGTTTGGTCAGAATCGGCCCAAATGTCACGAAAATATCGCACTAAAAATCGAAAAAAATCGTAAAAGTACGATATTCATGAGAAATATTTCTTCGATTGTACCCAAAAACGTAGCAAGTCTAAGTTCAGAGATTTCGAAGGTCCCCTCCAATTTTCATCAAGATCGGATATGCCGTTTGCCCGGTAGAGAGCGAACAAACAGACAGAAAAACAAACAAAAAAACAAACAAACAAACAAACAAAAAAACAAAAAAACAAAAAAACACCCGAGCTAAATTTTTTGGGGGGTCGGTGAAATTGAAGTCTTCGCTTCGCTCATCCAAAAAATGCGCAAATTTGGAAGGGTATATGAGCTTGGCCCTTTTTTTAGATCTCATTTCTTTTGAGTGTGTAAGGTTTGGCTGTATTCTTAAAAGTTTTTGTTATGTGTGGTAAATGTATACTTCGATCGTAACATATTGTAAACATTTAGCGAAAATAAGTCGAAAAATGCAAATTTTGTTTTTTTATCTAGTTGACAGATGTTATATGCTTGAAAATGTTATTTACTAGGAAAACGCTAAAGTCTCGCCGCGTTGATGGATGAGCTTTTTAAAGTTTTTAGTTTGCGTGGAATATCTTTACTTTTGCAAGTGCTTTGTTTTGCTGCCTACGCATTGTAGGTGAATGTTGTCAAGTTTTTTTGGCAAACCTCATATTCGTTTGAGTGGGATCGTCTAATAAATCAGTTTTTTTCTTTTCTTTTTTTCTTTTTTTTATGTTTTTATTTTTTCTTTTCTTTCTTTTTTTTTTTTTTTTTTTTTTTTCTTTTTTTTTTCTTTTTCTTTCTTTTCTTTTTTCTTTTCTTTTCATTCCCACCCCCTTTTTTATATATTCGATTCATTCATTAATTGCATTTAATATCCTTTTTATTTGTTTTCAAATTTGTTGAATATTTAATGCATTGTTGTAATATTACTATTTCTAATATTTACTTAAATGTAGTTCATTGTTGTGTCTGCATCTATGTAATTAGATTTATTTAGTTGTCCTCCTTTGTAAATCAGTTTTTATAACTGAATAGGATAGACGTTAAATAAATAAATAAAATAAATAAATTAAATAACAAATAAATAAATTCTTTTGTTTCTTGTCAATTGGTATTATTTACCGTAAAAAACTTTTATTAAAAGCTTTATTTCTATGGATTCTGGCTAACTTTTTCAACTTTTTCTTTCAAAAGGTACTACATCACCATAACCTTAATGTACATGTATAATATGAACGTTGTAGCCCCACCCGTTTGGTCAGAATTGGCCCAAATGGCACGAAAATAACGCACAAAAAATCAAAAACTTATATTAAAAGCTTTATTTCTATAGATTCTGGCTAACATTTTCAACTTTTTCTTTCAGAAAGCAATACATCACCATAACCTTAATGTCCATGTGAAATATGAACGTTGTAGCCCCACCCGTTTGGTCAAAATCGGCCCAAATGTCACGAAAATATCGCACTAAAAATCGAAAAAAATCGTAAAAGTACGATATTCATGAGAAATATTTCTTCGATTGTACCCAAAAAGTAGCAAGCAAGTTAAAAAAAGTACGATTTTCATCAAGATCGGATATGCCGTTTGCCCGGTAAAGAGCGAACAAACAGACAAAAAAATAAAAAAAAAAAAAAACAAAACAAAACAATAAAAAACACCCGAGCTAAATTTTTTTTGGGGGGGGGTCAGTGAAATTGAAGTCTTCGCTTCGCTCATCCAATTATTTTATTTATTCTTTAGAATAATGTGTTATGATGGAACCTACTTGAAATACCCTTTTGTAATTATGTAAAATACTATTATGTAACATTTGACTGAAATTTACTGATAAAATATAAGTACTGGATGGAAATATGAGCATTTATCTTGAAAGGCTTGGTGATATCGATTAAAACTATAATGTGTACTCTGCAGCGGTCACCCCTGCAAGAAAGTATCTTCAAGATGCCCCGTCCAAGTTCAGCCAACACACGCGGACGGATGTGGTTCTTCCCCATCTGTTTCAAGTGCGATGCGGAGATCAAAGTGTAGCTGGACGCAAGACAAAGTTCGCGCACATGATAGGCCTAATCCACGTCCGAGATGATGAAGCGCGTAAAACAAGTTCTGGCGTTTACTCAAAGGAGGAAATCCAGAGACAGATCGGAACCTCAAGTCGACATTAATCGCTTACTTTGTGTTCACGTTCTCACCTGGGCTTGGTTGGGTAAGATGCCACGTCGTACGGATTCAACTCGGTCAAAGAATTAATTCAGCCCTGTGCTGCAATGTGTTTTGACACCAACCGTATATTATATTACGAAAATAATATAATAATAATAATAATCCATACTCATTTCCAACAATGTCGGGTTAAGTGGTGTTCTTCACATCGATAACAGTTCTAGGGCACGAAGGAGTTTAGTGGCAAGGTTGCCGAGCTCAGCGTTTCTTCGTCTTCGTCTTCGTCTTCGTCTTCGTCTTCGTCTTCGTCTTCGTCTTCGTCTTCGTCTTCGTCTTCGTCTTCGTCTTCGTCTTGCATCTGTTTCTCCACCAATATCCCCCATCTTTTCCTGTCCTTCTACTCTACAGCGGGCATCCCCCTGCTCTACGAATTTTTTAGTTTTCCTTTGTTTTGTTTTTTGTACCGCCAAACGGACAAATTCGCCGGAAGCACGAATTCGAAAAACTCATTTTCCTCTCTCTCTTATAAACTCAAGAAAAACACTGTTGAACATTAATCGTACAGTAACCGAACCATGTACGTTTATCGCTGTGCAAAGTGTAATTGCAATTTTAAATTATATTGATGTCGCAATATTTCGATCAGAAAAAATTGAAAAAAATTGTTTTAGTGTTCTATAGCGCCAGGTATCAATTACATTCAGGATAATATTTTTACTTAGTTGCATATTTAAAAAAAATGAAAGACCAGGGTGGAACAGGAAATCCGTGAAGAAATGCATATAACGCGGTACATAATAATAACATTCTATAGTGACGTTCTACAATGCGCACTCACCGACTACGATAATGATACTTGATTATCTTTGCTACGATGACAAAGCTTTCCCCCAGTGTCCATTCATTGTGGTGCACATGCATTTTGTCATTTAATGCCAGGTATACTGTTACAATGCAACTTAACGGTAACGCCATGAGAAACCAAGTGCTACTGTGCAAGTATATTTCTTGCATATTGTACAACTAATTATACACTGCGCTTTCGCTTGCAGGATATACATATTTAAGATTGGTTGACTGTCATTTTGTTCGTGTGTGCATAGACCTACATACATCCCATTCATTTCCTGGACTCATGGTTTGAGACGTCCCCACTTCGTAGTTAACTTGTGACAACATCTAGCGCGCATTTTAGATCACAATCTGTAATTATTGCAAGTTCTTTCCTTGTCAGATGTTACATTCTTTTAGAATATATTTACATATTTTAGAATGCGTAAATCATGAGTTTTCTAAATTAATACATGATTCATCTTCTCGTTATTTCTTGAAAATGTTGTATTCCAAATATTATAAATACACCTCGACAATAACGAAAGCAATTTTTGTAAACAATTACTAAATTTTAAACTCAAACCCCAATCATTTATACCTAATATATCAACCAACTCAAATGCAAATGTTCCCGGGTACTCAACACATTGATCTCACTCTCGTTACAGCGACTTTGGCGTTTCCTTAGTTATTAGGAAAGTTTTGTGAGAGCTTGCAAAAATAATAAACAATATCAAGCATGAACTCATAAATCTAACAATTTGTAGAAGACACAATGTTTACACAAATTAATACAAGAGAATTTTGAACACAAGGACAAATAAAACCATCATTATTCAATCCAATCATCACTTATCAATACATTAAGCACTGCATTAGTATATTAAATATACTTATAGTAATAAATGTCAAATTTATGTTATATTTATAGCTTAATTATTGTCGAGTTTAATTTGCTCAGGAGACAAATAGAAATACAACTGTGGTGATTCGTATTCCGTAGGTATAATTCGAGAATAAAACAAGGGGTGTAAAATGAATAGTCAGTCTGCAGAGTGGTGCGAAAATATAGATGACATTTTGACTGAAAACTTTCAATTGTGGTTATGAAAAGAAAAGTAATTATTAATTTTAACAAATTTACAATTTATTTTTTTGATTTTATTTTTTAAATTCAGTCTAACATTTGGGAATACACAAACTGTAATTCATGTGCATGAAACCACCTAACTGCGCTGAGATTTCTTTCTAACAATTAACGTTTCTTTAGTTGTCCATCTAAGACCTGTCATAAAAGAAGGTTTAAGAGAGTATATGAATGCGTTTTTAGGCAAATTGCTGTTCGTTTGGCCGACTGACACCACAGGTGTTTCGAAATTTTTAACATATGTCACGAATGTGGAAATATTGGGCTCTGCAGTAACACATTCCAAATTTTGTTTTAAAATAATTAATAAAAAATTAATTCACGAATTTTGAGTATGTTAAAAAACTCCGAAATTCACTTATTCGTGATTTTTTTTTCTGACTGATAAAGACAAATGTTTGAAAAATCTATCACCGCAGGGCTGTCCATGTATGCTTTATTGACAACTCGAGGGAATAGCTATTTGCTTAAATGCCAAATGTGTCCCATTCCCTCTAATCTGATTTAATTAACTCATAACAGTTCTGGTAATCGCCGTGGTAAGTTTGTGATTCAATCTTCCGCTTAGATTGCCCTTGCAAGGAATTACGTGGGCAAGTCTATATTCGAGGGACTCACAACATTCTGGAGATAACAACCGAACTCTGGGTAAGTCCAATGTAACCAATGCCAATATTTGCTTGTTATGTATTGTTATGTACGTCCCGTGGCTTCGTGCGCTTCGGACCTGCGCAAGTCGTGTAATTAGTTGGCAATACCTTATACCTCCACCCGGGTGGAGGATTATACTAGAATCTATGACCTCGACCACTCGACCTCGGACCTGCCTCCATCAACAGCTTGTATGACCGACCGCCGCGGACGAGACAGCCGTCTGCAGATCGAAGTACGTTTCACCAGAAAATGATGACGGCTATTATGTAAGTAGGCGATTTTGTTTAAATATCTTTTTTAATGAAGTTGAATTTAAAATCGTTGTACTTTCGTTAGGTCAAGGTACATTTGTGTAGTATAATGGTTACTTCATACTGAGATCTATCGATATTTTGATTAGTTAAGATTGCACTTGCCCTCTAGTTAGTGCATAACAACCAGGGTCCACTTGAGCTAACAGCAGCTCAACATAAGTATCTAGTGGACCTGATTACAATTATAGCTTCAACTTCCATGTCTGTACATGCAACAATTTGTTGTTTGTGCTTTGGCATCTCGGGAACACACCCGAGCGAACTGTTTTATTTTTATTGTTTACTAGTAACGACTTTTAGTCAAGCGGATAATGAGGGGCAATACAAGAACAATTAGGGGTTTTGTGGTAGAGGTCTGAATTTTGGACTGTATACTCAGAACAATATTCTAAGAAAATTGCTCGAGGTGCCATGACAAAATTCGTCCGGTTAAGGGGGTGGAAGGGGTTGAAATAATGGCATTTTTAAAAAATTCGAAAATTCAAATATCAAACTAAATTTAATCCTAATATTACAAAATTAATACATATTGTAGATAAAAGTCCAAAATTTAATAAAAAAAATACATATTACCATATATGTATATCTAAGCAGATTTTACACCCTTTGACTTTTATTAACAAATTTTCGCACTGTGCTGGGAGGATTGGCCTACCAGACGTGGGTTTTGTGATAGGGCCGTGAATTTTCCCTAAAAATACTCAGAAGAATGTTCTCTAAAAAATGGCTCGAGGTGCCCTCAAAAAAGTTGCTTGCTTATAGGAGAAAAATGGGGTGTACTAAAAGGGGTTGATAACACTAAAATAAATAAATCTGTATTCAAATATAATATTAAGGACGCCAAATTAACATTTATTGTAGATTAAGATCTTAAGTTTAATTTAAAAAATTAAAATTTCACCATATATGTAAATCTGATCAGATTATGCGCCCTATGACCACTTTTCATAGATTTACTCAATATTAACGAAAGTGTATCGTGTGACCACTTGTTTTGTCCCAAATTATTCCTTTATTACGAATTAGGACGAAAAGGAACATTTTGCAATGCCTTGGGTACATTTTCACACAATGGACTTTGACCCATTTTCACACATTTACTCAAGATTAACGAAAGTGTATAGTGTGACCACTCGTTTTGCCCCAAATTATGCCAAAATACGAATAGGGACGAAAATAAGTTTTTAACACCTTGGGTACATTTTACACAATGAACTTTGACCCCCCCTTTTTTTACAAATTTACTCAAAAATAACGAAAGTTTATCGTGTGACCACTCGTTTAATCCCAAATTATGTCAATAATACGAATTAGGACGATTTTTTTTTTGTAATACCTTGGGCATATTTTCACGCAATGGACTCTGATCCATTTTCTAACAATAAGCGTCAAATAGCCTATTTAGAGTAACCTAACAATTTGGTGGTTTTGTAGTCGAGTGTCAACACACCTATTAGATCAAAATAGTACATTCATGATGTGTGAATCATGTACTGTGAATACTGGCCGCTTTGCAAACGCTATTATAATATAGCCACGTTGATGGATGAGTCTTTTTTGGTCAATCGATCCTCCATTTTATAGTCTTAATACTGTTTTCTTGTTATAGTGTTTTGAATAAAAGATCAGTAAATTGGTAATAAGTTATAAAACTTGTCAAAATATCTTCTTTAAAAGCACAGTTATTGGTGTTATACAAATAGGTACAGTATATTTATTTTATTAGTGCACGGGAAGTCGTAGATTTGTTCCATAACACTTTCCGAATTTAATTTTCATTTAGATTTTTATTGAGTTATTTACACAAGGAATATTCACAATAGCCCGGGAACGAGGCCCTGCAATGGTAACAGGAATATTGGTTATGATTTAACATTGCCTGTTAACTGTAACGATAACGGGAAGCTATTGCCAGGCTATTATAGAGCAGCCCTAAATTTGACAAATTATTTACGAGTATGTTACCTTGTGCGCGTTGTACGATTTAATAAAATGAAACTTAAATGTTGTAAACATTTGTATTTGAAAATGTGATTGTAGCCCAAAAAAAATGTGCCCAAGGTGTTAAAAAAATCGTCCTAATCCGTATTATTGACATAATTTGGGATTAAACGAGTGGTCATACTATACACTTTCGTTATTTTGGAGTAAATGTGTGAAAATGGGTCAAAGTCCATTGTGTGAAAATGTACCCAAAACATTGCAAAATGTTCTTTTCGTCCTAATTCGTAATATGGAATAATTTGGGACAAAACAAGTGGTCACACGATACACTTTCGTTAATATTGAGTAAATTTATGAAAAGTGGTCAGGGCGCATAATCTGATCAGATTTACATATATGGTGAAATTTTAATTTTTTAAATTAAACTTAAGATCTTAATCTACAATAAATGTTAATTTGGCGTCCTTAATATTATATTTGAATACAGATTTATTTATTTTAGTGTTATCAACCCCTTTTAGTACACCCCATTTTTCTCCTATAAGCAAGCAACTTTTTTGAGGGCACCTCGAGCCATTTTTTAGAGAACATTCTTCTGAGTATTTTAGGGAAAATTCACGGCCCTATCACAAAACCCACGTCTGGTAGGCCAATCCTCCCAGCACAGTGCGAAAATTTGTTAATAAAAGTCAAACGGTGTAAAATCTGCTTAGATATACATATATGGTAATATGTATTTTTTTTATTAAATTTTGGACTTTTATCTACAATATTTATTAATTTTGTAATATTAGGATTAAATTTAGTTTGATATTTGAATTTTCGAATTTTTAAAAAATGCCATTATTTCAACCCCTTCCACCCCCTTAACCGGACGAATTTTGTCATGGCACCTCGAGGCAATTTTCTTAGAATATTGTTCTGAGTATACAGTCCAAAATTCAGACCTCTACCACAAAACCCCTAATTGTTAGCCTTATCCGCCTAGCTATTTCAATCAATCGATGTCGAGTTATTTCTTGTAGAATTTGGTACACTGATAAATATATCAAGTATTATTTAAAACAATAAGGTGATAAGGGTAGTATAGCGCTTTTGTGACCGATTATGAAGATTGCCATTGCAACAATAAACACCTGAAACGAACAGGCAGTGAAAGGGAGAGCGATCTGTAATATCTAGCAGTGAGTATATTATTTAATCGCTTATATTTACACTTAAACAGTGTTTTCTAAACGTTCGTTGGATATGATTAACGTCTGTCCCCCCCCCCCCCATCGCAAACACCAACACACCGGAGTTCAGGTTCACGAAAGCGAATGAATGACCTTACAAAACCTAGCACCTTTCTTCAGTAATTAAGACTGATAGTTTAGAATCGCCCTAAGAAAAACTCAAAACTCCTGATATCAGATCTCACGTTTTCTATTTCGTTCACTAGATTTATGAAGTCATTGTAAAGTTGGGTCACGCGTGACGAACTTACCTGCACACTTCTAGCCAACATGGTTTCTCCTACCTAATACCTTTTATTTCCACGACGGAAGTGCTGTGTGCATACTAGCTCTATCATTAGTTTCTAAGGATATACATGTTTCGTTTTATACGATCTAGAGGAGTGAAAATCTGAAGGTGCTGCCAATTTTTAACACCAATGAGGAAGCGTTTGGTTTCATTCCCACCTCCTTTATAATGATTGATACATTTTATATTATTGGCACGAATCTCCTCATCTTGAAATTAGTTTACAAAATGCAAATTCATTTACGGTTTGCCCTTATTGTCCGAAGGCCTATATAGAATACGATTGTCAAGTGTTCAAGTTAAAAATACAAACGATTCAAAGTCTAAATTATAGAAATCGACTTGTTCTTGCAAGAAAATACGAAATATACATCATTGATTGATTGAACATAAAACAATGTTAACTTAAATACACGAGTTTCAACAAATCTATCGTAAACCTCGTCAAACCGATGCTACTGCACACTTCAAACTACCTGTAGCAATCCCCCTTTTTATCAATTTATTATTTGAACACAGCAATGTGTTATAGGTTGTTAAAAAATAAATAAGAGCATAGCCCCAATCATGTGTTCCGTTAATAATTTTTAATAACAAGGGGTTGGCATGCATTGAACGTATGAAAGGGATTTGAGCAGTTACTTTCACTTCCCAGCATCTGTTAAGCATCATTTACAATCAGTTCTAAGGCGTAAGGCGCAAGGTCTAAGGCGTAAGGCGTAAGTCGTAAGAAATGCTAGGCGTTTACAACAACCATGACATTTTTCATTGCTTCTGCGTACTGCGCATGCGCGTACAACCAGCTGTGGAATGAAATAAGCAGGAGTGGGGAGTTTCCTTGTTCGTGATTGGCTCGTCGTAAAACGTTCGTAAGAATTGGATTTTGGGCAATTCGTTACGACATAAACCATACGCCTTGCGACTTGGGACGTGTTGTGAACGTTCTGATTGAAACACATACTCGGCAATACAAATTATTACGCCTTAGGCCTTGCGCCTTACGCCTTAGAACTGATTGTGAATGATGCTTTACACAGTATGGATTTTTCTATTGTAACGTTTTAACAAATATATTAAAATGTTTGCAATTTTTGTGATATTTTAATTTTAAAATATTTGGACTGAAACTATTAGTCTTTAAATAACTCGCAGAGCCCACCTCCCCAGCTACCTGCCACGGTCGTCACCGAGTCTCGGCTGCGTGCTTATGTCAGCGGATGCTCCTAAGAGTGTGATGCATCTCGGTCAGGTACCGGCTGCATCCTCCTTGACCTTGGTAATCATACCGCGTGCTACCTCGCACTTGCACCCACAATGCCAGTCTTCCAATAACTCGCAGAGCCCACCTCCCAGCTACCTGCCACGGTCGTCACCGAGTCTCGGCTGCGTGCTTATGTCAGCGGATGCTCCTAAGAGTGTGATGCATCTCGGTCAGGTACCGGCTGCATCCTCCTTGACCTTGGTAATCATACCTCGTGCTACCTCGCACTTGCACCCACAATGCCAGTCTTCCAATAACTCGCAGAGCCCACCTCCCAGCTACCTGCCACGGTCGTCACCGAGTCTCGGCTGCGTGCTTATGTCAGCGGATGCTCCTAAGAGTGTGATGCATCTCGGTCAGGTACCGGCTGCATCCTCCTTGACCTTGGTAATCATACCTCGTGCTACCTCGCACTTGCCCCCACAATGCCAAGTGCGAAGTGCAGCTCGTGCGCACCTAATGGCATACATATACGCTCACCCGCGCATATCTAATGATGATCAGGTGTTGCACACGTCGCTATACATGATTGTGCTATATTTTTGCGCTGGACGATGAATGGAGGCAATATCAGGATATCTGCGATTATGTTTTTATTCGGCGAATATGTTTTAATTTATTTTGTTATGTATCATAAGTTCATAAAAATACTCAGCGTTTGCTAGATCAAAGAACCAAACATAATTGCGGGTAGAAGAGAAAATGAATTTACACATGATCTTATTGACGCGAAATTACCAGAGATGGCGACACCGACCAATAGCAACCCATAGTTTTAATTAAAAAGATTTATCCGGGATTGGTTATGCAGCGAAACTTATACAATTTAAATTGAACATTGTGATTCTTTAAATATTAATTGTATCTTAAATTAATAATGAACATATTAATATTCTACTTTATATGTAATTTTTTATGAATGCAGGTTGTAGAAAATATCGTATATGATGAGGTATAATGTTTGAGTTATCGTGACATGACATTATGACTAGACTTATGACAGACTAAGTTGGTTGGAGACTTTTTATGTGCTCATTTTATATTCTCCAATCTCTCAATTGAATAAATAGAAACTTGAAGCGACAAACATATTTTCTTTGAACTAAAGAATTATTGAATAATATAATATAATGTTATTTACAATTATACAACCTCACAAAAACCAGGCGCTTGTATTGGCTGTAAGGCAGATATAGACTAAGCAGTATTTAAATAGCTTGTTAGACTACGTATCAGTATTTTGCTTGGGACTATTCCTAAACCAACATCAAATATAATGGAGTAAATGTTGCCAGAATCTAGGGCGCAATTTCCTCTTTTATCGTGATGACAGATCAAACAGAATATAATTACATAATTATTTGAGTTATAATATTTAATTATCATACCATATCAGCATGCGAGACCTGATAAATCTGGCTTAAGGTCGGTCCATAATATAGGTCACCCTTTTTTGACAATGTATCATAACTATTGCAATCGTTTGCATGAAAGCTGATTAATAAACGAGATTATCAAAATTCAAATGATCCAACAGAAGGCTATGAGATGCATATTACAATGTAGGAAAATAACGCCAATTTCTGATATGATAAAAGATTTAAGATGGTTAACAGTTCAAGAAAATATAAAATTACATGTGTTTACTTTTATATACAAGATTGAAAATAATTATTTGCCAAGTTATTGAGAAGAAAAATTAAAGAGTGTGGAGAAAATTCATGGAAGAGAGACCAGACAAACTGCTAAAATTGAACTATATGTAAGTGGATGTATTTTTAAAAAATACCAAAGATCAGATTTTTTATGCCGGGATCAGAGAATACAACAAATTGCCAGCAGATGTAAGCGGGTAAGATATATACATAGTTTAAACTTTAAAAGTCGAGAATATACATAAAAAATAGAGAATAATTTGATATATTCTAATTTGTAATATTACTATGTGTGTGAGTCTATGTGAAAATACAAAATTTTAAATCATTATGTGACAATTGAATAGTAGCAATAGCTAAACAAAGTTAATAAATGAAAAATGAAATGAGATTCATATCTCTTGTTTTTACAACATAATTGCAATGTATTGGAACTGTTGTTATTTAAATTGTTCTAATGTATAAATCAGTTTTTTGTAACTGAATAGTATAGACGTTAAATAAAAAAGAAATTGAAAAAATATGAAAAGTTTTATTAGAAAGGTAATACAAGGAATACAAAATTATTCTGGCCAAATTCCCAAGATGCAGACTGGAACTGTCCTCAATATTTTTACTATACGTCATCTCCGTAACAATAGCATATTAAACGTGCACAGTCATGGAATAGAAATTTTGAATCTGTGTCAGGTACAATACAATTATTTTACAGACACTTTAAGTCAAAACACGATTCTCTTTTATGATACAATGTCACATTTTTGCAGTTGAGATTAATTAAAAGATAGGAAATTAAACATGCAAAATAAGGATTTCACTGGTATTTCATATTTGAAAAAGTGTTCCCTATATTATTAGTGAAAATTGCTTAATATGTGCGTACGTTTTGACTAAAAAACTGTTTAAAACTTAATTTTTCTGCAACGTTACCTATATATTGTATGTTATATAATTGATATTTATTTTATTGAAATTAAGTAGGCCCTACCTAATATTAACAATGTGTAGTAGAAACAAAAGTCAAAACTTCCACATCGTTCTCCCCATTTCCCATTCTTTAAATTTTTGACATAATTTTTCATCCAAATTTGTGTTTTCCAAAAACTTGAACCTTTTCAATGTGGATTCCTCAACAGCTGCAGCTGACAATTATTATTTATGCCATTCAACAATTGGTCTATTTAGAAAAGACCACTTCCCAACATCCTTCTCTTTTAGTTAAAATTTGATCTTACGGTCATGGAAGTTCATTTTCCATTTGTAAAATAATTTCCAAATTTTATCTCTAATCTCATTTCATTCCTGTATTTCTTTCGTTGCACGAATCAATATTATATTCGTGGATTCATTAGGTCAAAGGTACCTTTTTATAATTGAATAAACTCAACTTTATTGAGTAAACCCAAACTAATAACGATTGTGAGCAACCACTTTCAAGCTTCGATGTCATTGTAGTCAATATAATGTGCAGTTTACTTGAACTTATTTCACTAGCAAGTAGTTTGCGAAATTGTTTTTTTTTTTAGAAACTGCGAGTAAGGGCTATAAAAACCATTCGTTGAGCTATTAAAACTTCTTCCTTAGTTTGACCCTATTTTTTTCAGAACCTCAACCATTTCGCACGACCATTTGATATAATTGCGGTGTATTTGTACATACCAGTGACATGGTAAGCTGTTAATTATATCAATTCAATTGTTCGGATAGTTTTGTAACGATCTTCTAAACTTCCTGCTGAAATTAAACTTAACATGGAAATGTAGTTAATTAAATGATGTAATATTACTTGAAGAACCATTTGTTGTGTCCATTATTATGTAAAAGTAATTACTATTGTCCAATGGGATATTTTGAAGCAGCTTAAGAATTCCCCCTTTAACTACCGAGGTCTTTGCAAAGTATAGAAAGGTGAAAGATCTACTGAACTAAAAACATAAGATAAATATCGTCATTACGAGGACGAACTAGGTTGTTCTACGTAATACTATCTCATTTCAGTATTGATTTAATTGCACAGAAGACATAACCCTAAATTAGTTTAATACATTTTGCAACAAGGTTACGTTCGCTTATACGTGAACATATTCCATTTCTTTTTCTCGATTTGGATAGTCGGGAAACACTCCCGTAGGTAACATATTCCAGGGTATTGATGTATTATGAACATATGGGTTATCACCATCATTAATATTACATAATTACTCTATATGATTTACCTTATTTTCCCATTACAATAGATCCAAATGTAAACATTTCGTTTTTATGAAGATTATTACTTATTAGTATCATGACACCTTTAGTCAGCGAGTGTTTCTTTTGGTTGTATTATATTATATGATACCTAGGAATTTAACTTTGAGTTGTATTATCGATTTTATTGTACGCTATGAATTTATCGATCGATCTTATAATCGTTTGTATAATAATTAATATAATTCAAATTTCGATGGTCAAGTGTCAAAATAGGCCTATAATCGAATAATCGAACGGCAACCCTTATAAACATTCATTATTATCATTGCCTCAAAACATTGCTCTAAGCATAATGTCGATTGTCAATATCTTTATACATAAGTATTCTTTCTAAATGTATTCCCCTGTCACAATTCTTAAGAGTTTATAAAGTCGGCACTGTTTTAGAAACGTATCTATAATACCTGCAACAAACATATTTTCACGCTATTATTCCCCTCAACCTGATGTGTATATGCGATGCATACCTGCTGATTTCTATATGACCTCATAGTGGGTACCTCGGCAAGGTAGTTTGACCATGGTTTGACCTCATGTAGTGGCTTAAACTCGTTGAAAGTAGTTACAAATCGCCAGTCTCTCACCCGTCAACGAGGTTGGCCATCAATTGAGACGAAGATATAGTAGCCTATCTCATTTTCAAATCATAATCAAAAGCTCAAAATCGTTACTCATCATCATGCTTAGCATACTTGCACGAATTGATAATCTAATGCATTACTTATGCGCCCACCGAAGAGAAAGTAATCACAGTTTAATTATTACGGAGCATGCATTGTAAATTATATCTGTTATGGTGGCAAGCAATGAGATGTGATCGCATACTCTTCTTTCACCTCGTATAAAAGCTAACGTTCAGAATCACGACTGGTTATTCGGTTGTCTGAGATCTAGACATGCACACTTTCGGTGAGGGCTGCTAGCTTACATTTATTAGTGATGTGGATTTACCGTAAATTTAAAACTCGGGTAATTTACCGGTAAATTTACCGAAAAACGGTAAAATCGGTAAAATTTTGATTTTGGTTATATTAAGCATATTGGCATTTACGTAAATAGTTTTTGGGATGAGGAAGGTGTACATCAATTAAAAGAGTATATATTCACCCTTATATTTATTTACTGTTCCATACAAATACAAACTAAACAATATTGTATTTATTTTTAATACAATCCAGAAATTAAAAAATCCATCCCGATCGGGGTGTGTGAAGTGGGTGTGTGAAGTGGGAGACACGGGTTCGAACCCCGATCGGGATGGTTTTTTAATTTCTGGATTGTATTAAATATTAACAATTCCACCTACGGGAATGTTTTCCGACCATCCAAATCGAGAAATAATGTATTAATTTAACTATCTTTGTATGGAAATAAATAAATACAAATATTAATTTGATTCGAATGAATGATTTAGCCTAAGCTAATGAAATAGACTGGAGTATGTCTAGCTACAGAAAAGCTATTTTCAGATTTATTGATTGAATTTTTTATAAAGTGTTTATTGTCTTATTTCCACTGCATTCTTGTTGTGTAGGTTTTTATTAATATTTAGAATATTATTTATAATGATGGAAAATTTTAAAATTTTACCAACATGCTCGGTAAATTTACGGTAAATTCTCTGACTGGTAAATTTGCCGACTCACATCACTAACATTTGTACGTGATTGTCTTGTTAAATGTAGGTGAATAACAGGATGAATAATACATTGTTTAGTAATTTATTTATTTACTTATTGTCTTACAAATACGCCAAGTTGGTCAACAATAATATTATTACAAGTTCGTTATATTCAAAACAAAACATAATTAGTTATAAGCTGAAAAAAACACAAATCCAGAACATGGCTTAATTGTGGAACTTCCAACCTCCTTAAGTTCTAAACATAATAATAATACGTTTATAAATAATTATGTGTTTAGCCCCGGTCGTTTAGCCGGATCCCACTCCAATACCGAGTTATGCAACGTCGGGCGTGGTCATGGGTAGAGTGGGTGACCGCTCTGCCCAGAAACACACATATCGCTGGTTAGAGCAGATGGAGGGCATCGTTCTCCTCGACGTCTGCTCGGCAGTCCGAGTTAGTGGAGGAACCTATATGACTGTCAAGGTTACACCGTCTTTTCCGATGGGACGTAAAGCCGTTGGTCCCTATGGTACTTTTCGAAAGGAGTAGGCTACGTGCCGGTACCGGGTTTTCCCTCTTCCCTTCTATTCATAGCTTTCATCCTCATCTATCTTCTCTCATCGTCTTGAATAGCCTTAGTTCATTAATATGAGACGCTAAGCAATACAAATCAAAATCAAATGAATGAATAGATATTTCATAAACAAGTAATTTGTTTAGCGTATTTCATATTTTATACGGTACTAAATAAAAAGATAATTAATTAATTTCCAATGTTTGGTAGATCTAAGGTTTATAAACTAATTTCAATTTCTGTATTGTGTTATTGTACATGTGTGTATACACAAGATAATGGTCCGATTATAAATTCGATTTCAATTGTTTGCAAGGTAATAATAATATAATCTTCCTGTTTTATCGTTGAGTTTATAATATAATGGAGATACATTAATAACAAAACACTAGTTTTTTCACGTCAGATGCATTATTCGTTACACTTTTTTCTCAGAATACCTATTACATAAATGAGAAGTACCGGGTACTTAGAAAAGTAGGCCCTATGTATAGACAAATCTGGAGACCAACAATACTGGAACTGGGCTTGATGAAAAGCTCGTTTAATTTAATCAAAACAGGCATTAATAACAGGTGTTTTAATCAAACCGACGTGTTGATCGATCATTCAACGAGAGAAAAATCATTAGTTTCGTTTGTCCGTTTGACCTGGACTTTCTTCATGTCCGCGCACTTAGTGAGGTTATGTGTGATGAGAGACATATGTTTTCCGCGTGCAAATTATTAACACCACTAATTGCAACCTTTACAAGACGTGAAAGGTACGCTAAAAGAAATGCAGTTATTAATAGCATAAAAAATTAAAACTGATTAAGAGAAATTCAAATAATCAATACTGGTTTCGAAATATTTCTGTTTGTTTTGCAAAGATCCAACGTTATTAGCTCAAGATCAAATTTGAAACATATTGCAATACACATACTGAAAAAAGTTTTGGTATGAACTTCTTTAGACGCTTTAGAACGGCAAGTAGATTTAGCTTGGACATCTTCTTTCACAGCAAAGAATAATAAATTAATAATAATAAATTTTAATAATTAAATTATAGATAAATTATTTAAACGTAATAAAAAAACTTAAAATATATCTTGATTACAAACTTGATAGAGAACATGAATATCTTGATTTGGCGAGAGTTGGGGGCAGTGGCGTATTCAGGAATTCATAAGGGGGGGGGGGGGGTTCAACCAATTATTTCACAGAATGTGCCGAAGGCTAAGAGGGTGGTCCGTGGGGCTTCTCTCCGGAAAATTTTCTCCTTCAATGTCATTTTGGAGAAAATCTGTGCGTTTTAAAGCATCACAATGACCAATTTTGTATCTACTAAAATCCTGTTTTTATCTAAAAGTTTTCTCTTTCAAGGTCATTTTGGTGAAAATCTGTGCGTTTTAAAGCATCACAATAACCAACTTTGTATCTAGTTAAATCCATTTTTGGTCAGATGGTAATTTGTAGCTATTCTATATTCTCCTCAAAGGGGTATTTAACCGCTAAACTCAAAAAATATATTTCATTCAGGCTAACTAGGAATGAATTTAGCAATTAACAGAAAAATTATTGGGGCCACCATGACCTCCCAAATAATTGTCAAACATGACATTTTTCGAGCTAGGTCCCATCGGCAAAAATCTCCCATAAGAAATAACATGGGGACGATCTTTATGCCCCGTGACCTTGGAGGATTTTGATCAAAAAAAATATTGGCCATTATTGACGTACTTGACAGCCTTTTCTGTAAATTCTCTATATTTTGTTTTGTAATTTGGGCAAGTAGTTCGGTCAAAATATGCTGATTTCCAAGATGGGGTGTGATTTTGGAATGCATATTTTTGCGTGTTTGAGGGTATATTTGGGCACAGTTTCAAGACACGATGTTATAAAGGGGCATTTTAGATTGGTACTATGCTCTAGTATCTATGTGGACCAAAAAAGAAGCAGGTTAAAGCCGATTTAGGAAATTTTCCAAAACACCAATTTTCGCCAATTTCTGGATCAAAAAAATTAAAAAAATTCGTGTTAAATCACAGTTACAAGATATAATTGTTTAAAGGGTCATTTAAGTGTAGTATTGTGCTATAGATCACGTGGAAAAAAATAATTTCTGGGGGTTTTAGCCCCTTTAACACCTTTTTTAATAAAAGGGGGGAGGGGTTGTCCCCCCCTCTCCCCCCTTGGATACGCCACTGGTTGGGGGGCTCCACCACACCCTTTTTCTCCTCGACGTCTGGTCGGCAGTCCAGATAAGTGGAAAATTACCTATATGACTGTCAAGGTTACACCGTCCTTTCGGATGGGACGTAAAGCCGTTGGTCCCCCTGATACTTTTCGAAAGAAGTAGGCTACGTGGCGGTATAGTTCGTCTATTTTGGCTATAGCGATTTCGGAAGGGCTTTTGACTGCTATTGACGCATTGTTATAACACCGCCTACAAGTGTTTACACTTGACAAGATGTCACCTAGATTTATGGTAGCGCTGATCCCAGCAGGCTGATGGTTTTGTACCTGTTGTACAACCTTTTCCAATCTATTGTGATCAAAATAATTTATTCATCGGACATTTTTTTGTAGAATTTCAATTAATTAATAACGTGGTTCAAATGTGTAGCCTGAGTTAAGAAATGCGTTTTTTTGCCGATTGTCTACGATCAAAACTGACCGATTTATAGACAATTGTTGTTATTGTAAGCTATATCAAATATCTACATTCAATAAAACAATGATCCGTATCTCGGTCAGTTTTGATCGTAGACACTCGGCAAAAAAACGCATTTCATAATTTGAGCTACATAATTTGAACCACGTTATTAGCCAATTGTAGTATAAAAAAAAATGTACGATGAATAAATTATTTGGACGACAATAGCTTGGAAATGGGTTCATAACAGGTATAAAATCCCAAGTTCGCTCACTTCTTATGCTGTCAATGCCCGTCTCATACCCCTTTATTGGGCAAAATCGATCTTCCCTGGATTCCCGCTGTTTCCTATCAGCATCAAGGTGTTAAGCTACATTGTCATGGTGTCCTTAGCCATCCGTGCCTCTTCCGAAATCGCTATAGCGAAAATAGACGAACTTTACCGGGTTTCATCTCCTCCCTTCATCATCGTCATCATCATACATCACTGATCACTATGGTCACTATAAAATGGAAGTAAATGCTGTATGTGGCCGATTCATAAATAAATAACTCATTATTGCAGACAGTGTTGGCTCGAGCGCCAAGCGCTTGACTCTGATTCGAGAGGTCCGGGATTCAAATCTCGTCGAGAAGGGAAATCCTTACTGAAGGTGTTTTCCGAGGTTTGAGGACAATACAGAGATGGATTCCTTTTAAACAGCCCACGGACATCCCTTCACATTTTGTCCTATTTGTCCAAAAAATAATTATTTTTAGTATTATAAAGTAAATAAATATATTATTATGTATTTCAATATAATACAAAACTACTACTAAAACTGCTGTTTCGAACATAAACTGTCAAACTTATCAAAGGGTTTTTAATTCACTCAGATTTTGTTAGCTTCATTTTTAATTATTAATTGATCGACAGTCCGGGTTAGTGGAGGAACCTATACGACTGTCAAGGTTACACCGTTCTTTCGGATGGGACGTAAAGCCGTTGGTCCCCTTGGTACTTTTCGAAAGGAGTAGGCTATGTGCCGGTACCGGGTTTCCCCTCCTCCCTTCTCTATTAAATTTGCACTAGTGGATTACAATATCCGTTGCAAATACACACTAAATAAAAAAAGTAAATTTATTTATAGATCAAAGGAATATGGAAGTTTCTTGACGCCAAGCCCAAAACTACCGGGCTAGAGCTCTTCGCGCTTGCTGTGCATGCGTTGATTTTGATTTTGAGTAAATTTTACACCCACGTACAAATTTACTTCGGAACAATATATCATTTTTAAAGTCAGTGTTAACATTAATTTATTGTGTGTGTACCCCCCTTTCAACATGAACACCACGTGTATTCCTCCGCGTCGCCGTCACTCCCATGATTGTGATGATATTACCCTCTTCTCATCAGATAAAAATGAGTATTATAAAAAATGTAAGTGCCTTACAAATTATTTTACAATATATAATGAAAAAATAACATTACTTACTTAACATGTTTTTTTAGTTGTAAGAAGGCTACGCTTAAAGCCAAAAGCGAAAATAACCACAAAATGAAAGCGGGCGTGATTTGATGATTGACGCGTTCCTTGTCCTGTAGCCATAAATAATTACATACTTGATAATGATGAACATTTGTACGCCCCTAGATCATATCAGATTTTCAATATTTATCATAGATTTTCTAAATTCCAGAAAAACGAATTTATTTTTTGTTTATTTTCTAAAATCAATTAATGGAAAAGTGCTGTGAAAGATCCCTTCATAATTAATTTTGAAACAATTATTTAAAATCGCAAATAGATGCGACTAAAATAAAATTGTCCGAGAAAATTGAAAGCGCGTAAAATGAGCATTCCTGCCTATACAGTGATACGAGTTTCAACATTATGAAAGTAGGCGCGACCGCGCGAGTACTTTATAATTAAGGGTTAATGATATGTTAGAATGGCTACCACTTTTTCCACACTTTATAGCATTTTTAGCTTTTATTTCAACCGCACATTAACTCGATTGAAATGAAATAGACGACGATTGCATGTGTGCTAGTACTAGTGTGTATAGGGAGGAGAATGTAAGATATATTGGTTGCCATGTTCAATTTTTTAAATCGACAGGTCGCATTATAACTTCCTATGTAATTTACTGTAGTGCATGTGGAGGGTTTTGCAATATATTTAAAAACAAAAACATCTACAAACTAAAAATTGAATAATATGTTCTTAAATCTAAATCGTTGTAGAAAAACAAGCATATTTACGTACAATTTTGGACAAAGATATACATTTGGTTTCAGTTTCACCAAATTTATAGCATTCTTTAAAGTAAAACTTTCATAGTTAATTGTAAAAATAACTTTTGAGTAAACACCAAAAGCGTATTTATACAATTTGTTCAACCGACCTTGATGAGAGAGGCAGATCTTTGATTAAAAGATAAAAATAAAGTTAATTTTAAGTGGTGTAGAGGATGGGAAAACGTAGCATTACAGAATTCATAGTTTTTTATACATTTTGTTTCTCATTAAGGGAAGCAGGAATGAAACTTATTGTCAAAGTTGATTTTTTGGGTTGAATATGTTATATTGTTAATCACAATTATTAAAATTATTCTTTATTTTATTTTTTGCAAAAATTTAATTATTTTATGTTGCTATGACAACAATCGTATATTAACGACTCAAAAATTAATGTTTATAAAAAAACAAGATTTAAAAAAAAAATACAATTATTGTTAGCAAAAACTCCAATGTGTTGAATTAAAAAAAAAAAATCAAATCTCTAATTTGAATACCCTCCGAAAAAATGGTGCCGGGAATGTAATTACTGCACATGAAGTACACCTTATATATTAACTTTAACACCCGTTTACTCAAAACTATACTTTCTTAAACTACGGTACTTATAAGTTACGCAGTTTTGTAGCTAGAGCCTTGAAATTTTCAGGACTAATTCTTTATTGTGTTTTAAAGAAACTATGTGTAGGGAATTTTGAAAAAATATCATCATCCAATTTTAACCCATAAATTGTTATGAAAAATGTCAATTTTCTGTTTTTTTTTTTTGATAATTTAAAAAAAATCTGGTAACCACAGATTTTCAAAATTCAAAAATCCCCACACACAGTTTCTAGGTAACAGGCTAATCTAGAAGGGTAAAAAAATTAGTCTCTAAGACTCAATGCCAGGGAGTAAATGGTACCGGAATTTAGGCAATTTAACATGCGCGACATAGGCCATTCCTGCCCCCCTTAACATCATTATATACGTCTGGACGCGGGACGCCTGTCGTTTTTTTTTTATGAGAACTAAAGTATAAAATTTCCCAAAATGCAAATCAAACCCTATGTGATTTTGCTTAGAAGGATTGCCTGACAGTGGTTCGTGGATTCTCGTCAAGAGACGAAGCAATAGGGTACAAAATAACACATTATAAACTTTCAATCATCAAAACTTCACCACGAAGAGAGAAAACTAATTTATTGGCTGCTGACCAATCAACGTTATGGGTGACCACAAGAAAAATAAATTTCACACATTATGTAAACAAATTATATTTATTATTGTTATTTATTGGAGTGGTAATCGACACTAAAGGAAAGTAACCACAACACATACTAAATGAATAACCTAATAAATGGTTCGTGGACTGAACATCGAAATGAAAGTAGTAAAATGATAAATGGTGAATGCTCAACAGTAACTTAATTCCCATTAGCCACGCCCTTATCCTAATAGCACCTATAGATAAACTTGATTGTGCTAACTTGTTCAGTCAACATAACACGTCTTTGCAATAACATCATTACCCTCCCAGGTCGCAGGTCAAAGCGGGGAAACTGGGATGATTGTTATCAGTGTAACTGGCTTCTCACATGCGAAGCGGAGCAATATGTGTTTCTCCAACAGAAAGCTTTATTTCAGCTTAATTCCATGTGTGAATCGAGAGTTTGCGACAATTTTGTTATCTAAGCAACCATCTTTCGTATTGTTGAGTTTGTTGTTTTTACTTAGCGAAAGAGGGGGGAGGGGGGCTGTCACTTGTCTTATTGCAATTAATTATAAAGAATTGGAGTTCAATCAAATATCGTAATCTAGGTGCCCGTTAGGGCGCCGCAGCCAAGCCGCGGAGCGCTACACACTCGGGCACCTTATACAGCAAGCAGAGTTGGGGTCATTTCGAGGTGTCACCCAGCCATCATGAAACGTGATGTGAACTTGAAAACTCATCAAAATCGAGGGGATTTAGGTACCCGACAACACATGCCAAATTTGGTTGGGGTACGAGCATTCCTTCTTGGTTAAAATATGACTTAAAACATGCTCAGAATCACTTTCAGGACGTTTACTGGCTACTACTTCTACTACTACTACTCTCTAATTCGTCAGTTTCAATTGCCCAGCGATTCTGACCAAACGGGTGGGGCTACAACGTTCATATTTTACATGGACATTAAGGTAATAGTGATGTTATTCCCTTTGAAAGAAAAAGTTTTAAAAAATTGCTGGAAGGCTTCCAAATAAAGGTTTTAAAATAAGCCTTATACAGGCATACAATCAACAAGTAACAATGGTTACGTGACGATAATCGACTACATTGTTTACAAAAAGCAGGTCTTTGGATCACTATATTTTTAATACCATAGCAATTAAATCGACTTTGATAAATTGGTTATATTTTAACTAATAATTTTGCAATGGAACTTGACAAAGTAATGAGATCCCACAAATAACAAAAACTTGTAATAATACAGCCAAACCTTACACACTCAAAGAAATTAAATCTAAAAAAAGGGCCAAGCTCATCTTTCCTTCCACATTTGCGCATTCTTAATTCATAAACGTACAGTGTCCCGAAACAACACCCTTGAAAAGCTTGGCAAAATAGAATTTGCATGACCATTACGTTAAAATTAATTAGAAAAAAAGAATTTGGATGAACTATTACGTTTAAATTAATAGTTGCAAATTCTATTTTGCCAAGCTTTTCAAGGGTGTTGTTACGGGACACTGTACGTTTATGAATTAAGAATGCGCAAATGTGGAAGGGTAGATGAGCTTGGCCCTTTTTTAGATCTAATTTCTTTTGAGTGTGTAAGGTTTGGCTGTATTTTTACAAGTTTTTGTTATGTGTTATTACACTACGCTTAGTGTAATATTACGGTATTTGGTTCAATTTGCCCCGAAATATTGATCTCTTCACAAAAAAATTGACCTCATTCTTCTATGTGTGTTTGACAGCGGTTTAGCGGAGTTTAACCGGTTCTCACTTGAACACCGAAGTTAAGCAACTCGGGCGTGGTCAGGGGTAGAGTGGGTGACCGCTCTTCCCTGAAACACACGTTTTTTGCTGGTCAGAGCAGATGGAGGGTTCGAGAGCTAGTGTAACGGCTTGGTTCTCCTCAACGTCTGCTCGGCAGTCCAGGTTAGTGGAGTGACCTATATGACTGTTATGGTTACACCGTCCTTTCGTATGGTACGTTAACGCCGTTGGTTCCCTTGGTACTTTTCGAAGGGAGTATAGGCTACGTGCCGGTACCTGGTTTCCCCTCCTCCCTTCTCTTCATACTTCATCCTCATCTATCACCACTCATCGTCTTGAATAGCCAAATTGCATTAATATGAGACGTTTAAGCAATATTTAATCAATCGATGTGTGTAATACAATTTTGGAAATTTAAGCACTCACTTAAGCCTAAAAGCACAGATAAAAGTATATCTGGTATAATAAAATAAGCTCATGATTTTTTTATCTTTGAATGTTATTCCACACCGGCTGATTAAGTCAATCAACCTCGATGGATAAGAAGACGTCGTAGATCTCGGTAATCAACTGATTTACCTAAACCGCAAGTAATTTCCTCCAGCCACACTATCTGCGCGTAACGCGAGTCAAGCAGATGTGATATATTGCCCAACACCTTGAAATAATAGTTTTAGATTATTCGAGCCGTTCCTTATTTAGCACACAAATTAATTTCTTGTCTACTTTTACATAAGCCAACCTCAAATGAGAATCATATGTAATCAGAGAGGTTGGTTTGTATAATTCGCAATCTCCATCTGATGTCAGCAACGCATGCCAAACAACTGAAAGTGTTTTATACCTGTATTCAAGATAAAGTAATCTCACAAGTAGTCGGCATGTTTTAACGTAGAATTTGTCGTCACGCAAAATTAATATAATTATTATACCACATTCTTCTCGAGTGCAGCCATTAATTTTTTTATCAACCTAACATAACAATAACATGTTGTAGCGTCACTTTATTTTCTATTAAAAAAGCACTGCATTTTTCATGAAGGTAAGTAAGCTTTCAGGAAAAAATGGCAATTCCAATGCGTAAAAGTGAACAATACATTTATATATTTAACATTTGAAGAATGAAATTGATTATAAATTTTGAAGCAACAGTATTTATAACATACAAAAATATAGTTCCTCCTAACTTATATTTAATTTTATATAAGTTACCTTATTTAGGTTTGTTTTATCTGTATTTTTATTTAGCTAAGTTTGCACCCCAGCCAGCGGTTCTGCCGATGTTCCCGCTAGAACACCGAAGTTAAGCAAACTCGGGCGTGGTCAGGGGTAGAGTGGGTGACCGCTCTGCCCTGAAACTCACGTATATACCGCTGGTTAGAGCAGATGGAGAGTTCGAGAGTTAGTGTATAACGGCTTCGTTCTCCTCGGCAGTCCAGGAACCTATATGGCTCCCTGGTAAGAAGTGCATAAGTAAAAAGTCGGTTTAAATTTTAAAATTTTAAACTTTACTAAATCTTCATCCTTTTTGGAAGATAAATCGTTCAATTTGTTGATAATAGACAAAATAATAATTGTAAGTAATCAGATTCCAAAAATATTAAATTATGTGACATATTATACGGTGCCGGAAAATGATACAATCTTGACATTACAATGGTATGGCAAATTAAAATTGTGACAACTGATAGGATTTTAATTTTTGCAAAATATATATGGCAACATATTCCAGAAGCGAATTTGACCTTGCCCTGATATAATTTTCCTAAATGTGTATTTTGAGATCAATACAAACTTACGTATAAGTTTAGCGACACAACTCGTGAGCACGAAACTTTTCCGTGCCTCGGTCCCAGTTCCCAGCCTCTTTGACATGAACTTGAGTGACGACCTTTCCCTGACAGAATCAACCTGTCCACAGACGTCCAACCGAAGACAAATGGACGACCATCCATCACAGCAGAGCAAACATTTAGTGTGTTGATTCTATTCCCTGACCTATAAACGTTGATCTCTATCTATTCGCTGTTATTCAATCATCCTGTTTTCACTTTGGCGCGTTCAAATTGTGATGACACCTTCTTCACCCAGATACACTTGAAAGTAAGCGTAGCAATTAGTCGCTGAAGTGAAAAGTAAGTTTGTCGCTTGGTATACGACTTTCAAAGACGATCCTTACGGTAGCATCTCACATTCTTACATTCTCTTGAGTTGAACAGTGCCGCACCGCGCGGTGATGTAACAGCTATTTCAATTGGAACTTACGCAGTAATTACCAATCTTGTGTAGATGTCGCAACGTTTGAAGTTGAGACTCGTCTTCATCTGCGCCTCTAAGAGATACGTGCGTGTTGATGTGGTTTTCGTTCTGCATTTGTTTCGAACAATATGGCTGTCACGAGGATAGTGGAATGCTTATTTAAAATATTTATTTATTAGTTTATACTTTTCTTGGGAGTATGTATTTACATGAGGGCAGTACGGTGATGTAGCGAACTTAGAAAGACTCAATTTTGACTGCTCTGTAAGACGACTCGGGTGTATTTAAAAAAAAAGTTTTTTTGTTTCTATTCTAATAATGATAAGAACTGCCAAATTTTTAAGTACCTTCAATCGATTTCTGTGAAAATCGTACATATAATATTTTCTTTGAATTTTCGCACACTTGTTTGTTTCCGATGACGGCTACTCCGATTTTGATTAAATTTTCAGGGGAGCATCAAAATCTCTGAATGAAGATAATATACTATGGGTTTTGGTTTGGGGTACAAACAAATTTTCGTTTCTCATGAAACTAACTATTAAGATTTTTTCAAATAGTTATGTAGGGAGATTGGCCAAATTAGCTTATCCGTCAACGCGGATATTGGAAGCGCTAGCGATGTGGACTAGTTGTACGAGTTGACCAGTACATATGCCTACTTTAACTCGATATCCGGGGTTCGTATCTCTCTATTGACAAGATTTAAAATTTGTGTTCCTCTTTAAAAATAAATCGAATATTGTTCAAGATGGTTTTGGAACAATTTTGGCGACAAATTTGTAACTTGTGAGACGACTATAAAATGTTTGGATGTCACCCGCTTTATTGTACGTGTTAGATCAACTAAAACGGCCAATTATTCTTGTTTTGATTTTATTAAAATAAAATAAAAATACGGCAAGAACCGAAGAAAGGGAAGAAAGGAAGACAAGGGTAGAAAAGACAATATGGGTGAAGCGTCAGGCAAGGCCAAGGTGCATGGCCTAAACTTCTGGTATAATCATTTGACGCCCTACACGACTTCATTAGTGAAAATAGGTTACAATTAACTATCTATACAAAGTCAATAATGTGATTTTAAAATTTCAAAGCCGTTCAATTTCCAGTAAATCACGATCTCCTCTTTTAGTCACGACGTGTCTACAACTAGCCAAACAAGTACAGCCAGGTTATGACCCAGCCAAACATGGCCACATGCCTCGCTCGTTCATCTTGCTCTGCAGAGAAACGAAACGAGATGTGGCGTTTATTGATTGAATACTTTATGATCGAAAGTATCACTGGAGAAGTGGAATGCGAGTTTACTCTTCCTATCTGAGGAGTAATTAGCGTGATGTGCATTCATAATGATGTGATGTACCATCTATCAACTGACGTCGGGTTTGACAGCAATTTGCACGTTAATATAAGTACAATAATAGATCATGACTTGAAAATAAGGTCCACGCCAACGTTAGCCCACATTTATGAAAGGTGCTGTCACCAAATGTATTTTTATTTTGTTTTGTTTGTTTGTTTGTTTGTTTGTGTTTGTTGTTTATTTTAAACTTAATTCCTAATCAATGGACACAATTATTCTTCATAAAAGTTTGTGACAGTTGTTTTTTGTGTTGGCAACCTTATGTTTTTATTCAATGTGATTGAATCATTTACCTGATAAATCCCTCTGCTTTTGGCCCAAATTGTGCAACAATGTAACCTCACTTCATTTCGTTTCTAAACCGAACATTAGTTTCTTTATTTATTTGTGGTAGTATTCCAAATTCATGGAGTGTTTATCGTATTTTTTTTGAAAACTATTATAAAATGTATTTACTAAAATATAAACATAATTTAAATTTTAGTGCGATATCTACCATGATTCTACTAATTCATGTGTTTTGGAATGGTATATGATATAGTGCATGTGCCATATCACAGGGAATATTAGGCAATGTTTATTAGTAAATAGCGTGGTTCGTCCATAAAAATTATCGAGTATGTTACTGTCAAAAATTTAACAGTATAACGTACAAAAGTAACTTAAGTATATAAATTAATCAGCATTCCTGAGCACAACATGAGCAAAACATTTTTTTTTCGCTTAGCAACATCATGTAGAAATAAAATACGCAGTTTCGTCATTAATTTGATCAAAGTTTGAATTGTTTGTGTTTTTAATAATAACATTCATAAAAAATAGATATTTTTAGTCAACATTTCTCTGAGTTCACTTATTTTTTATTTCTAAATTTGTTCGATTATTATTGGATGAGCGAAGCGAAGACTTCAATTTCACTGACCCCCCAAAAAATTTAGCTCCAATGTTTTTTTTTTTTTTTTTGGATTTTTGTCTGTTTGTTAGCAGGATTCCGGGCAAACGGCACAAGCGATCTTGATGAAAATTTGAGGGGACCTTCGAAATCTCTGAACTTAGAGGTGTATTGTTTTTGGGTACAATCGAAGAAATATTTCTCATGAATATCGTACTTTTACGATTTTTTTCAATTTTTAAAGCTATATTTTCGTGACATTTGGGCCGATTCTGACCAAACGGGTGGGGCTACAATGTTCATATTATACATGGACATTAAGGTAATGGTGATGTTGTACCTTTTGAAAGAAAAAGTTGGAAAAGTAACCCAGAATCCATAAAATAAAGCTTTTAATATAAGTTTTTTACGGTTTAGTGCGATATTTTCGTGCCATTTGGGCCGATTATGACCAAACGGGTGGGGCTACAATGTTCATATTATACATGGACATTAAGGTTATGGTGATGGGTTACCTTTTGAAAGAAAAAGTTGGAAAAGTTAACCAGAATCCATAGAAATAAAGATTTTAATGTAAGTTTTTTACGGTAAATGATATCATTTGACAAGTAACAATAGAAACTTGACAACAATCACCTACAATGCATAGGCAGCAAAGCAAAACACTCGTAAAAGTAAAGATATCCCACGCAAACTAAAAACTTAAAAAAAGCTCATCCATCAACGCGGCGGAACTTTAGCGTTTTCCTAGTTTAGATTTTATTGTTATTAACGCTCTTTCCATGCAATCAAGTAGCCGGCTTTAAATTTAATGTCCCCCACTGACAATCAGTTACGTGGCTGAGTGGGTAGATTATAAATACGATTTAGAAAATAGATATAATATTGTAATAACGTTGACTTCGATTTTCACTACATTCTAAATAATTGCAGGACATGGTGTTTGAATGTGGTTATACCCGTGTAGAGAATGCAACAGGACAGGAGATATTAACATACATCTTGTGTACATACAGAGACGCAGAATCTATGAATGAAAGTCACTGTTACAACATTCTAGAGATAATTAATAATACGTGATGCATAACAGTCTAAGCAAATACACACGACTTGGGTCTAAGTGCTATGCTAATAAAGTAATAAATTAACACGCTTAGAGATATAATTAAGTTACTACTTAATAAAGAATATACGCATTGAAACGAACGTCATACATGTTTTCTTGAAGTGTGGCGTTTTGGTGACATTTCCTACTTGGAATGCAAGAACAAATTTTATTGTAAAATATTTATCAATCATTAAACAGAAGAAGTTGCTTAAATGTTCGCAATGGTATGGGGTATTGGTGTATTCTGTATTCCAATTTTATTATTCAAAGGATTATTTTATTAGATATACGATATTTCTAATGCTTTAAATGTATTTATTTTGTAGCTATTTACAACAGGACATATGTGTCACAAACATTAACACGAAAAAAATAATTCATAGGACTATAACGCAACAAAACAAAACAATATAAAATTAGTAGTTACGTAAAGATGACTATAAAATTAATATCAACACAATGATGATATGCATATTTGAGTGTATGATAGTTTGAGTGAGTGTGCAAGAGTGACTCAAGACATATAAGTGAAGGGTTGTTTATCAACTATTTCTTTTACCAGATTTCGAAAGAGGAATATATTTATATTCAACGGCACAATATTGTTATAAGTAGACTGCACCCTAATTAAACAGGAATACTTGTGAACATCAATGCGGCAATATTAAGTACTATTAAGTATTAACACTTTTAAATGTCTCGCTACCCGTTGATGAATTTTTTTTATTTATCGGGTTGTTTCGTAGCGGTTATATATATTTCAATTATATATTTCAAAAAATATATATGTATATATTTCAAGTCCTAAAGAAGAAGACAACATGGTCTTCGAAACGTCGACAGAAAGATATCACTACCGCCGCTACGATACAACCCGATAAATAAAATACTTTTTTCAAATAGCCACATTTGTTTTTCATTGCTATATTTGCACACCATTATTATAGGGGTGACGAGGATCGTCAAAGTGTGCAACGATAGAAAACGATCCTTGTGTGTTGTCACCAGCTTTGCCGCTTGTGGAGAATAACGTTTGAAACAAGTTCTGGTGATATAAAAAACATATTACCATTGCATTACTAGTTTGATAAACCTAGCAACAAATCGATATAGATGAAAACAGATTGTATCAATTACAACTACATTTTTGTTAGTATAACCATTGAGTTTGGAACATTAACGACTCACCACGTAACAAGATTTTAAACTACTTTATGTCAAGTAGATTGAATACATATTTAGCGTTGTTTTTTATTGGACTGTGCGATGGCCCTTTACTCTTGAGGACATCATTATAGGCTGTTAAAATCTTTTAGAGCGTAACAGTTTTATAGCCATACATTTCTCAGAAATGGTTCTTACATTCCAAATACCAATTCATTAAATGTTTTCGTTATCTCATCGTACAAAAAATAAACTTAATTGTCGTTGTATAACGTCATGAACCTAGTACATGCTTGCTTCTTGTGATTCACTCTTCCACACGCATTACAACAATAAATTCTCTTACACTCGCGTTTTCTCCGCGCAATGATACTTTTACTTAAACTTCATGAATTTACATTGAAACTGGTAAATTGCCAAGAAAGTTCATTAAACTTCGATACATATCCGTTCCGTTGGCCGTTTCGAATAGAATGCATCCCGTGTAGTGCAAGGAGAAATTTGAATTTGACCTCTAGAGTTCATTTTCCTTTCCGTTTTATTACGGGCCATCTGTCCAAAGCAAGAATTTTATATCCAACCCTAGGCAGATATGTACTTAAATTTCAACTCTCACACTTTTAGGTAGAATATAGTTGGTCGTATTGCATTTCTACCTTGAAGCTTTGTCATGACTTCCCACTGCACGTTCGACCCATATTGCCCATGTTTTTTTTTGTTGCTAAAAACATACTCCGGTAAAAAATATCTGACTGACGTACGATTATAGATAATGCGTTATACAATGCACGACGTTTTGTTATTAAGATGAGATTTATGCTTGCATGCCCTGAAGACAAGTATTTTATACACAATTAATTTATTTACGAAAATGCATTTAAACACACATAAGATATGGTCCGCATGAAAACAGATCAAAAGGTACGTACAATTGAATAGCATGGGAGCATAGATCTATCTTTCTTTTATAATTCAGAGTCTTCTGGCTTTTTGTTTGGCAATCGAACTTTGGCTGCAATCTATATTTTGTGCTCGATTCTGGCCGGGGAGTGCCCTCTTAAAGTTCAGTTTCAACTATTAGAAGTGCATTTCTTTGATAATGAAGTGAAGCCGCGTTTTCACGTTTTGGTCCCTAGTCCCTCTGATGTGGGCCGAGTATATCACGAGTTAACACCATGCACAGCCGAGAATAAACTCTTTTCTCATCTTCACTCGACCCCTCCCCTCCCCCCTCCCCCACACTCTCTACTAACCCAATTTGTAACAAATACTATTGTATTTCCAGAGGCCGTTATGTTCTCCATTGTTAAGAGTTTAAAGTGAGAAACGAAATTTTGTTGTCATGTATTTTTTTCCCCTCGGTGAGTGAAAATCTTGTAGATTGTGATTTGTGATTAGGCATTCTTCTGTTCTGAAGGTTACTCGCTAAAAGCTGTGGATCCCAATTGTTTCATAGAATATCTCGTCGCACACACTTCATATTTTGTATGATGTGAATGAAGTTAATTGTTTATCTTGCGCGGAGAGTTAATATTTTAATTACATGTTTGTTAATGGGTGGTCGTGCTCGAGTGCGAGGCGCGTGTGAATGAAAGAAAGTCAAGACGATATGGCACCGAACTGGATTCAGCTTGGACCAGTTAAACCAGTTTCGATGGTTGCATGCTTGAATATCCACATCGTAATTATAATCTATTTAAAATTTTATAGTACCCGTTATGATCATTAACTTAGGTTCAACTACTTCGGGTTGTCAAAACAATATATCGTGGTTTTGTATATGTATGCATAAGAAAATAACAGAAACAAACTTTATTTTAATACGTGAATACATTGCTTGCTCAAAATGCTGTTCAAAAACGAAAAAAAAAGTCCCGATATGGTTTCAAACCTGGTAACAATGAGTGACAGGTTGATTGTTTTTGGTTTGAGCCCGTGTTGGTGCAAAGTGTAACTATTAAGAACTTTGGTTTCAAATGCCATATCAGGGAAAATTGATTGCACATTAAACAATAATTTATAGGTACATATTTTCAAATTTTCCAGAGTTTTATTTTGGTAGAATGCTATATGTAGGCATACCGACGGAGGAAGATCGATCATTCGTAACGCGTAAGAATTAATTTCGGGGAGTCGACATTTTGATGCTCATGCAATACCGGCAATCATGACTTTTTAGAAAAATGCGAATGTTTCCTTCAGTAAATGAGGTGGATACTATGGATTGAGGCCTATTCTTGTAAATTTATAAAATACTCCTTAAACATTCCCGTTCCACATATAGGAATTTATAGTTTGATATAGTCATTTAAAGAAAGCACGAATTGTCCCTTGGGCAAGTTTCAATATATACAAATTTAAATTTAAAATAAACATGCATAACAAAATTAAATCACCCCTAAATATAAAATCAAGACAATAAAACTTAAAATAATCATATTCATTCACGATTTGATCATGTTTTAAAGAAATGTTTCAGATTGATTTATCAAATGCCAGCCAACTAGTTATGTTACAAATTACAAGTTATCGTGATTGCCCGTAGCTAGTGGTTAACTAATAACTACCTTACAAAGTATTTAATTTGATATATTCTCGCGTTTTCTCTAACTTGATTAAAGTGCAAGTGCATCAAACGTTTCCTCGAGCTTTGAGGCGAGACAGTTTTTACGACAGCAGACACTGACGGCACGCACGAATCTTCACGTAGACGATAGTAAAAGTTGTCGTCGACTTGTAACGATTGTCTGTGAAGTAATTTGCCACTCACATTCAAGACATGCGCACTTGCTTCCGCAGTGGCATTCAATGTTCTCTTCAGCCAAATATAATTGCTGTGTCCATAGATAATGAAACTTAAAGGAATGCATTCTTGAAAAAAGTACAGTTTTTTGTTTTAAGTTCACGATTTATTTGTAATAAACTAATTTAAGGTCATATTTAATTTTGTTAAAGGTGGATTAGACAATTTATTATTTTATTGATCGGACAATAATAACTCAAATTGTTTTTCTCAGAAATTACATAAATTTATTTTACACGCCACTTGGTTACAAGAACTGATTATAAGCTTGGCGATGCTCTTTTACTGTGTACCTAGTTCGAAATAAAAAAATCACAATTTACATGATTTGTTTACACTATATTATAAATTATCATGTTGATACTTATATTATACAGGACCACCGAGCCACATTAAAATAAAACATTCTCAATAAATAATTGTTGGAAATATTAGTTTTATTGAACTAATAGGATATACATAACAAATTAGTTTGTTGAATTTAATTTTTCTTTATACAACAATTCCATAAAACATAAAATGTACGCCTACCTTAAATAATGAGGGTTTTCGATGAAGTACGCTCGTTGAAAATCCGAAGTCGGTCATAAGGAAGACGTAGGAGTAGAAATCAGCCGGTCTAATAAAACGATACAGTTTCTCTGTCACGTTGGTACACTTCTTGTATTTTTAATTGTTACTAACAACCAACTTGTAAAACACCATTAGTAAATGTGGTTGTAGTGGCAATATAGAGCGGCAAGCAACAATCAATCCATGTCCCACGCGGGATTCGAACCCACTCCGCCGCTCTCTCCTCCACAAAGACACGTCATTGTGTCTGCAGTCTGGTGAACGGATTGAACAAGAGAGCATTTATTTAAATCCAACTCAAGATCTCGTGATAAGGTGTCAGCTGTGATGTATTAATTCGTTTCGTTCGTTTCCTAGAAAGAAAGCATTCATAAGGTAGAAGACGCCCGCTCTTCGAGTAAGAAAGACGCAGGTATAGACCAGACGAAAGAAAGTGAACGCATGACAGCGTGCATGCACTTTAATTCAAGGTCGTATACTGGTTAACAGCTGATTTGCATACGCATATGACTTTTATCGATTTCATAGTGACGCTTCAATTTCGTTATTTTAGTGTGTGTTTCTTTTCTGATATATTAATATTAGGGCTGGTCTATGACATACTATCATTCAATGATCGATATAACACAAAAATTTCGATATCGATCGAAATTTTATGATTTTCGCAAAAGCATAAACGTTAAAAAGAGTCGAAACTTTTATTGTATCAACGCGAAGAAAAGGGGTAGGAAAGGGTTAACAAAAGAGGAATAACAATGTTTACCTTCTCACATTCGCGTTGTATGGCCCGGCATCTCCACCTTTTGTCAAAGTCAGGACGAATATACTCGAGGCTACCCGGCACCTCCTCCATAATCGTAAGCACGCGAACCCAAATTGAAGAAATAGATTAAATTTTTCTTGAGTATTTCCAGCAATTTGTGGTAACACCTTAACATTTCAAAAAATCCTATCCTCGTTCTACTTTTCAAATTATTTTTATTTTTATTTAATTAAAAAAAAACGATTTTCAAAATTTCGATATTTTGACATGGAGTCCAAATATCGATAACTTAGCCCAACACTAATTAATATAATTATTCTATTTGTAGCGATGATTCAAAATTAAGGAAAAAGACAAATTATAAACAAATCCACTGCTGATTTAGGATTTGAAATCTCCTAGCTTGGTTGTTGGATGAGCGTAGCGAGCGAAGCGAAGATTCCATTTCACTACACTGGAAAAAAAAAGCCGGAATGATTTTTTTTCTTATTTTCTTTTTGTATTTTTGTCTGTTTGTTAGCACGATTCCGGCTAAACCAATACTCCGGTGATGATGAAATTTTATGGAGGCCTTTGAAATCTCTGAACTTAGAACTGCCACGTTTTTGAGCACAATCGGAAAATTATTTCTCATGAAAATCGCAATTTTACGACTTTTTTCGATTTTTTAAAATTTCTTCGACTTATAACACCTACATGCTTTATCCGATTGTAATGATTTTTTCACATAACCTTAATTTTATGAATTAATATATTCATGTGAAATTTGAGTGTATTCTTAAAATTATTTCTCATGAAAATCTCTGTTTTACGCTTTTTTTAAATTAAAAAAATTACGCTCATCCAACAACGCGCCTGAAAAAGCGTTTGCGAAGCTTCCTAGTATGCACAAACAGGACCTGTGCGTACATTAAAACATATAGTAATGAGCGCACGGCTCCTCCTGTCATAATACAACTAAAACTAGGATTTAGAATACTACAGCTCTAACATTATATCGAATCAGGAAATGCAGTATAGTGTATAGTTAGCTATTACCAGGAATTACTGTCATTCTTGTGTGTGTAATTATGTTCATTTTTATATCTTAGTGGTTATAGTGGAGAAAAGTAAACACGTTTGTAGGTAAAAAGTGTACCTGTAATCAATCATTAACTACAAATTAAACTAATTATTCCTGAACTACTTGATACACTCATATTAACTTTCTACGTCATACACATTACAGCAATCTTTAATTTTAACAAGTACTTTTTAGAATCTACCTTCTTAAGAGCGTATTTAATAAATTAACAATGCAACTTTATTTTGGCAGTGCATTATTTTTGGATGAGCGTAGCGAGCGAAGCGAAGATTCCATTTCACTACACTGGAGAAAAAAATCCGGAATGTTTTTTTTTTTTTTCCTGTATTTTTGTCTGTTTGTCCACACGATTCCGGCTAAACCGATACTCCGATTGCGATGAAATTTTATGGAGACCTTCGAAATCTCTGAACTTAGAACTGCCACGTTTTTGAGCGCAATCGAAAAATTATTTCTAATGAAAATCGCAAATTTACGATTTTTTTCGATTTTTAAAAAATTTCTTCGACTTATAACATCTACATGCTTAATCCGATTTTAATGATTTTTTTACAGAACCTTAATTTTATGAATTAAGATATTCGTGTGAAATTTGAGAACAATCTAAAAATTATTTCTCATGAAAATCGAAATTTTACGGGTTTTTTCTTTTTTTTTAACAATTCTTTCACTTATAACACCTACATGCTTTATCCTATTGTAATGATTTTTTTACAGAACCTTAATTTTATGAATTATTATATTCGTGTAAAATTTGAGCGCAATCAAATAATTATTTTTTATTTAATTTAATTTAATTTAAAAAAATCGACTAAGTAATAATTTTTTCACAAAACAACAGAAAATCTGCATAACACATGGCAGGTCAATGCACCAATTACGCTCATCCAACAACGCGGCGGGACTTAAGCGTTTTCCTAGTAACTAAAGAATGTTTTATCTGAATGTAATCACAAATATTTCTTTCTTAAATCTATTAAAAACAAACAACGTTACTAACGAGAAACATTTTTAAATCTATATAAACGATGTAGTTAATTCCTAAAAGCATGTTTTATTATTTCCACAATATCTTAATTCGTATATTGCTTCTTAATTAAACCAAATTGAGTTTGGTTTTTTATAATCTGTATTAATAATTTGTTTATGTAATGCCTGATATAAAATTTCTTTGTAACTCAGGTTTTGGTTAATATTTTATCAAATTTAATTAAAATAATTTTAGGTTTAAAATATACACGAACTAGTGTGAATACCAACTGATATAATATGTTCTGAACTTCCTGTGAATTAACTTGAAATTAATATAATACACTAAAGAGTTGATCCATTGTTCTGTTCTCTCTAACTACAACGATAACGGCGATAACAAAGAGTGAATGTAGATATTAGTCAGGGATGAATGATTTTGGCTAAATATTACTAGCTTCTAGGAACTCGTGAGAGATGGCCCTCTTATTATCTTCCCGTCGTGTCTGGACTATAACACAATATGGCCTCCCGTCGCTTTCGGGTTGTAAACACACAAACGAGCGAGCATTGTTGACTCTGTAAGAATATCATCGTTTCCCACACGACTCATCTCGTACCATCGTTTCGAATGCACTCGTGATTCAATAAAATTGTAACTTGCAAATTGACATGAATTGACAGTCTCTTTTTGTTTTAAAATGTTAAAAAATTACAAATAATTTGTAATTTGGAAGTTATAACTCTAACAAAGTGAAAACGTTTCATTGATCCAGAAAGAGATGCTGGGTATAGCTTCAAAATCTGCTCAAATTTAAAATACATATCATATAAGTATTCCCTATGAAACCCTAATCATTTTTTATGACTGGCTTAGTTAAATTTAATTTGCTTAAAGAATAATACAACAATAATTTATCATTAAGTAGTTTGTTTAATTTAAATATTTTATAACAGAGCAATTTTTACAAAACTATTGCTACACAAAAAAACAATAACCATACAGTTGATTGGTCCCCGTCATTGAACTAAAAACTTACCATCATATGAATGTGAGCGGAGAGTCTAAAGAACAACGAGTCAACGACAGCGCAGGTTAATTGTTAATATATTTTATATCAAACAACCGGTTAAAGAACTTTAAGAACATAATTGTGTTTGAGTTTATATTGTGTGTGGTGCGAGTGAGAGTGTATGCCTACACCCTCGACCAGCAGTAGCAGGCTGGGTACAGCAGATATAACGATACCCCTTGATTTACTTATGACCAATGGTAGGCCTACATAATACATGTTTACTAAGTTCGTATACGAATACGATTTTATTATTTTATCATAATTTTATACGCCGGGCACTACTTCCATTCTATTACAAAATAGTAAACACACACGATTACATACTTTACATTAAAGTAGCATCGTGGAACAAGATGTGGAACAAATAAAGGAGTTCGTTCCCATTCATTCGATCACACACGACCAAAGGTAAATTATGAATTTATGAATTTTTTGAAGATGATCTTGACTAAACAAAAGAATAGCTTGAAGTTATATAACGAGAATCTATTATTATTTAGTGCAATTTATGTGTGAACATCTATTCATTATGAGAGAACTCGTTCTATTTATTAATTTGCATAATATGTATTATAATTTATAATGCATATTTATTTCCATTATGTTCGGTAGTTGTGATCTCCTAATTTATCCCATGATAGCACCATTGCGTGGGTCAGTTTGTAATACTTCTCACAGCTGCAGTATAATTATTTTAATACATCTGCTACTCAAATTGAATGTAACCCATAACATGAAGACAACAGATAGGCGTAGGTCATGTGTAACGAGCGAGATTTGATTTGGGAGGTCGTCGATTCGATTCCCGAAACCAACAATCTCAAAAACAAAACTTTTAAAACTTTTTCAAGTTTGCTCAATCCTGAGTGAGTCCTCAAATCAGTCCTAGGATGTTCTATTCAAAAATACCCTAACTTAACAGTTTCCATGTAGCTAGTTGCTTAAATAGGGGTATACAATAATTGTTTATGGGCAGATTTCCCACAAACAATAATAAAATATTATACACTTCCTTATTGTTGTTGGTGATATGAAAGTTGTGTTGCAAGGCAAACGTTACAAACAATTTGAAGAGCACATTAATTTTATAATTTGTAGTGTTTAAAATTTATTGGTTACAAGTAAAATTTTGTTTTACTAATTCAACTTAAAAGCCTAAAAGGAAAACAAAAAAAAAATATTAGAAAGTCCAAATGTAGTAACACAGAAATCTAATTGTTATGTGTATGTTATCGTCATACTATATCAATAATTTATCACATTTCTAACCATTTTGAAGATAGAGTATATTTTGTAAGTATGGTTTTACAATACACGTTTTCATTATCAAAATAAAATGTTCAATTTAATATGAAGGATTTGAACTTGCATGAGTTTAAAAGAACCTAAAGACCCGCCGACCGTAAAAAACACAGACCATTACGAGTTTAAGAACATGTGTTTTAGTTGAATTATTTAAGTTGTTTAAAATACATTTATCATTTTTATCTTGTACAGATGTAATTTAATTCGCTTTAAACACATGCTTCAGTGACAACGAATCAAAGCACTGCATTATTTTCTCTAGGCCTGTGAAATGTAATAATTAATGAAGAAATAAGGAAACGAAACGCGTTAACACAGATTTGTTGTAATTTGAAAGCTACTCTTTAGATGATTTCCATTTTATCACCGTGCTACCCATAGAATATTCACACACTATTTAGGTACATCATTTATAAACTTCATGCATACGTTCCTACTTCCTACACGGACTAAATCATACGGGATCAAAAGTGACATTGTTTCTCACCCGTCCCTCATAACCTAGAAAACAACATAAAACATTGATAGTTAAAAATAATAACATTTATTTTAATTAGGCTGAAATTACACCGAATGACTTTTTCCTATATTTATTAGTAGTCTGGTAGTACCTGTCAGATACAAAGATACATTTTTTGGGTTTTGACCTTGTGATGTATTTTGATAGCTTGTTGTATACACAGCAAATACTGCTCAAGTATGAGAATTTAATTAAAAATCGGTAAAAACTGAAGAATGAAAAAGAAAATCATGGGAAAATAAGCCCTTTATTACTTTTAAACATGGTATCTTGGAAGAAAGTATCTTGTATCTGAAAATCGTTGATACCTAAATAAATCTAAAATACCTAGGTATAGGTAAAGGTATTTATTTTAAAACGTATCTAGGTATAGGAAATAACAGTTTTTAATAGATACAACAAAATATATATAAAAAAACAGTTGAGCATTATAAGATTTAACGAAATTTTCAATTTAAACCTACAAAACAGAAAAAATCAATAAGCTGATCAAGAAGTAATAACACCTTATATTAAAGTTTCAGACATCTCCGTATCGTTGGGAATAATCAATTTGATTTGAGAGGCATTATAGATACACAAAATGTATCTAGACAGTATCTAGACACATATACCTAGATACAGTATCTAGACACATATACCTAGATACAGTATCTAGACACATATACCTAGATACAGTATCTAGACACATATACCTAGATACAGAACCTAGACACATATTATACCTAGATACAGTATCTAGATACATACACCTAGATACAGTCAACACTGGGTATCACTTTCCTCCAACTTCTCTCTCTCTCTCTCTCTCTCTCTCTCTCTCTCTCTCTCTCCGTGGCACTGGGCCAATGCAGCACAACAGTGGCTGGATATCGGTAACGATGGTGAGCAGTTGGCAGCTAAGATGACACGTTATAAATACCAAACTGAGGGCCTGTCCACCGGATGCGACAACCAGTGAATGAACTAACTGGAGCCAGGAGATAAAAATAGACACTCATCCTTCATCCGCACATCCATTCATATTTCCTCCGTTCCCCTTGTGATCCTGTGTGTGATAACGTTTATGTGATTACTCTAACTGAATCGCCGCTTATCGTTTCGAAATCTTTACAGTGATCGTTTGTGGTTTCGTTAGTGTGTGTGAGTGTGTGTGTTTATACACATTTCCAAGAGCTACTCGTGTAGAAACGAGTGGCTAGCTATAAATTACAAAAATTGTGACAGCCATGCCACTTATTTTTTGTATCAAAACTCACGCCAACTCCCGCGCGCGCAGCCGCGACGCCCATACAGCGTCAACTAGTATTTCCGCTAAGTTATTCCCGAGGAAATGTTTCAATTTCAAATCTGACGAGCGCGAGTTCGCCCTCGGTTTCTCCGGAGATCAAAAGTGTTCACATCTAATAGAGATCAGAAGTAAAACTAATCATAAGAATGTTGTGGAACTCGTTTGAACGTGGGTTCATCGTTGTGCTTGTATTGGTCAGCGCCTTGGATGGACATCATTGCGCAGGAGAAGGTAAGCAAAAAAACAAAAACGCATTATAAACTCATCGCTTCCGTATATCAAAGTCAGATAAATGTTATGATTTTTATGAGAAGAAGTGAAAGTATCAGTGATTCAGTCCGGTATCGTCTCTGCTTACGATAATGACCCACTATGTGAAAACATTCCTTGACAGTAGCCTAATAACATTTATTATACTCACACTCACGGGATGGGCCTATGCGAGATCCACTATGACGTTCGCTGGTTAGAAACCATCTATACTACTTTCCATTTCGAGGCGACCACATTCACGTAGTGTTCGCTTAACCACAGGTCACTTGGGAGAGTGGTCATCTTGAAGAGGTCAAACCGAATAGGTATCTCCCCTCAAGAGACGGAGGTGCTCTCCCCCACCCTTGCATTCGCCGGGCAACTTTTACTCGTAACACCGATTTGCATCACATTGCTGATGCGTCTTAGACTTCTCCAGCCACGAGGATGCCCCCCTTTATATAAAGGAAGAAACTTACTACTAAGTGCATCACATCTTCAGTATCGACCAACAAGAGCAGTACAGTGCTACGATGAAAGTTGTGGCGGTGAGTAACATAGTCTGTTTTCACAATTCAAGAGTTTACTTACAGTGCATGCGATCCGAGTGTGTTTAGTATGAAGTTGAAGTTTATGTGTGCGTTTAGGTTATTTCGTGTTTTAAAGTGTTTATAAACAGTGACATGGTGTAGTAATTACTAGTAATTTTGTACTGGCACAATACTCATAGTATAAGTTTTCAAGTGACTCAATTAAAAAAATATATAACAATTTTAAATTTAAATAAAAATTGGTTTTCAAGTGTTACAGCTGATATATTTTGTAAATTTTAAAATAAGGGATGAAAAATACTGAAATAAAATTATTGTAAACATAATGGTTAAAGAAAGACGATATTTTATACAACATCATAAGGGTAATAGGTACCGGTTCTTAATAATAAATTTATTAGTAAATTAATAAAAAATATAACAACATATTTTGCAACACGAGATTTTATTCTCCCCTTTTTTAATCGAAAGTAATAATATTTATAATATTTGTTTACATAGCAATGGCAAATTGTGAATTTAGTTTAAAATATTTATAAACATACCGCATTTAAAATTAATTGATTTTATGATACACATAAATATTAGGACATTGTACAAATTATATTCATATTTCATATTTTGTTCCGTTAAATTTATTATGCAACTCTTTAGCAATGAAGAGCGCCAACGATTAGACAACATGCCATTCAAGTTTGTTCAAGATGCCATGAAAACGATACAAAATTGCATTTATAAATTACATTACTAGGTGCATAGTTTACTTCTACAGCCGTCATGTTCTTATAGGATTAACAGTTCTTCAGAATGAATATAATATACTTATGCACACCGGAACTATGGTCATTAATTTAAACTTAACACAATAAAATGTACGTCAACACGTTTTTCAACTGCGGTATAGAATATTTTAACATTTTTATGTACTCGTGATGTAGTCATTGTGTGACCAAATTTATAAAGTATGAACACAATATTTAGTCGTGTTGTGCATTTGCTCATTAAAAGTTTAAAGCACAGCGGTTCATAATATGACAACTTTAGTTTATTACATGCATGCATTATCTATACACCAGAACTTAACATTTTACATTGATTACATTTTACAATTTACATGAAGTACATTCCTTGGGGTGGATGAATGCTAATGATGTGTTTCTTTCCAACAGATTTTAGTGTCGCTAGCTATGCTAGGACACGCCCGGGGTGAGCCCCCCATCTCAGGCAGTTACGGCGCTCCTTCCTCGAGTTACAGTTCCCCGTCTTCCAGCTACGGCGCTCCATCGGGCGGTGGCGGCGGAGGGTGGAGAGGAGGCGGCGGAGGGGGAGGAGGATTCGGAGGAGGAGGCGGTGGATACAGCGGCGGGGGAGGATACAGCAGCTTTGGAGGTGGATCCAGCAGTTTTGGAGGAGGATCCAGTAGCTTTTGGAGGTGGATCCAGCAGTTTTGGAGGCGGAGGATTTAGCTCCGGTGGAGGTGGAGGATTTGGAGGAGGTGGATTCAGCTCTGGAGGCGGAGGTGGATTCGGAGGCGGCGGCGGAGGTTTCGGAGGTGGTGGAGGCGGATTCGGCGGTGGAGGCGGCGGTGGATTTGGCGGCGGTGGCGGAGGAGGAGGATTCGGCGGCAGTTCATCTTTCGGCGGCGGCGGTGGTTCAATCATCAAGAAGTACATCTACGTCCACGTGCCTCCACAAGAGCCCGAGGACATCCGTCCCCAGAGAGTCCTCCCTCCCCCACCCCCACCCAAGAAGCACTACAAGATCGTGTTCATCAAGGCGCCTTCTCCTCCCGTGCCGACCGCGCCAATCATCCCCCAGATCGTCCAAGACGAACAGAAGACTCTGATCTACGTGTTGGTGAAGAAGCCAGAGGAACAGCCTGAGATCGATATCCCACAACCGATCCCCACGCAACCGTCGAAGCCAGAGGTTTACTTCATCCGATACAACACCCAGAAGGAGGCTGTTGGAGGCGGAGGTGGTGGATTTGGAGGCGGCGGCGGAGGTGGTGGATTCGGCGGTGGTGGAGGAGGTGGTGGATTCGGCGGCGGTGGCGGAGGAGGTGGTTTCGGAGGCGGTGATGGAGGAGGTGGTTTCGGAGGTGGTGACGGTCTTGGAGGCGGACAGGAGGAGGCGGACACGGAGGCGGCGGTGGAGGTGGTCATGGAGGCGGTGGAGGCGGAGGTGGTATCTCTGGAAGCTACGGCGCCCCCAGTGCAAGTGGAGGCCCATACTAAAGGAGTCCCTCGCAAAAATGCATCAGGCCAAATGACTTAACTATGCAAATGTGTATTTCAACTGTTTCGATTTGTAAGATACAGTAGACTGATTTTTATACGACGTATTTTTTGTAATGAAATGTAAATAAAGCAACGTTTTTTTTTAACAGGTGTTAATATTAATTTTCCATTGTGATATCCTTCGCTCCAATAAAGAGGAAATACTAAAGTGGGAAACAACCCATCTCTTGAGCGACTTAGGCAAGAAAGACAGGTTCAACTCGACCAGATGCACTTGCCGTAGCTCGGTGATGGTTGTCCCCCACTTTATCTATAAAACATATCAAAACAAAAAGCATTTATTTTATTCATATAACCATTATCTGATGAGCAACACACAAAAACCAGATATTCCAACACTAGGCCTAGATAAAAAAATAAACAATTATTATAGAGCTTTCCGCACTTGCATTTGCTCAGTTTCGTCGAGCAATGAACTATCCATTAAATTTTCAGAAGGATTTTTTTCCACAACTCCACAACTATCCTATAATTGTTATTATAGACAAATTAATGTTTGACAAATGTCTTCTGAAGCAAAAGCATAATGTGATATTAATTGAGAATACTCGTCTATAGACTGCTCTATCGCTAGGTGTCAACCAAACCACATGCATACCTCAATTTATTTAACGGTAATATAACTGTATATCTCAAGGAATGCTTAATATTGCTAGTGCGTGTATTACTCGCTCGCCTTTTTGGATTCGAGTGCGCCGTCTCTTAGGAATGACGGACTAATAAAAACGTTTAGTCCTTACTCTGATCAAACCAGATAGATGTGATTTCTGGCGAAACGTCAAAAATGATACAACTAAAATATCCTATATAAGCATTCACATTAAGCCTTCACATATTTTTCTATATAACTTGATCTTAACTTTATATCGCTAGGCTCCAGAAATCGAAAAGGCGCCATGAATTGCTGAAAAATTAAGCCAGTTTTTTAATTTATATCCATGAATAATTACGTAAAGAGTCAGATAATTCAAATTTGACTTTTTTCTTAAGTTTTTTGGGGCGAATGCTGATTGTATAAATTCGTATACGGATCCGGCCGCGGACAATCCCACTTGACATTTGACAGTGATTGCTCATGCGAAACGTGTGGGATTATGATTCGGGAGGTCACAGGCTCGAATCCCACCACCAGCAAACTGACTGAGAGTTTTATCAGAAATTTTCTTCAGTCCTTGATTTTAATGCAGGGATAGAGTTCTCTTAAGAGCCGTCGGACATTCACTTCACAATTGTCCAAAATCCAAAATCCCTATAGTTGGATTCCTGAAGAGGGGTATGTATTACACCTATGGGCGGGTTTTCCACAATAAATTGTAAAGATTTAAATTAATCCTCACATCCTTTATTTAGCTCGACGAGATAAGAGGCAGTTCCTTCCTAAACACAATTCTACCATGAAAAGATTAGAAAGTCACAATTAATCATTTAAGTTAATTTCTAAGATTACGACTAATTCTGTTGTACCATGGCCGGCATTCACTATGTCTTTGTTAAAACATTTCATTTCCTTATTATCAGTCATCATAAACTTTACTCGTGTCTCTAGCGTGCATCCTGTCGTGGCCACGTATATCAAATTACACTTGCGACATTTAGTAATAATTAGATCTACGTATAAAATAGTAGTTTAGGTTATAGCTGATGTGAAATCTGTGTAGAAATATGTTTAAAAGCCGTATACAATTAATGCTATAGTTTGTTTTTTAAAGTGATTTCCCCGTGTGAATGCACTCAAACGTTTTATGTAACAAAAGTTAAATAATTGCTAAAATTGATTTTTAATAAAACTACACAAATTCCCAATAAAAGAAAGGAAACCCCGAAAATTTGTATGAAAAATAAAAAATGTGTAATATAAAAAAATAAATTTACTCAGAGTTGAAAAATAAATAATTAAAATAAAACACCACATTAACAGTAGCCACGGTATCATAAACAAAAAAATCCTAAATTAGTGTAAATTTTTGTGCGCTCTGCTCTCTATAATAAAATAATGCTATAATTAAAATATCCTATACATTCAGAATGACATTTATTTAAACCTACCTCTAATAATAAATAAAACGTGACTTTTACTAATATAAATTTCTTCATAGAGATGTTTCCTATGGAAATAAGTTCGGTAGGCTAGATGCTTCTTACTAAACGACATAAAAGCCTACACAATCGTCTTGTGCTCATACACCCCTAGAAGTTTCGTCGTAGAGAATTCGATTTTCAATTAACAATTCACATCAATTTGGATAATTTACGTGGAAAGAGGATTTATTGAAGAAGAGTGGTAGCGCATCGTGAGGCGAAATAACTTGTTCAGATTGTTTGTATTATTTTATTTATAACTTAATCAAAACAAAAACATTGTTTCGTGTTAATTGGAACTAGAAATAAATTGTTCTAATTTAATACCAGGGCATAAAATGCGGTATAAGCGAAATATTTAACATTAGATGGTCTTATCTATCATAACAATGTTCAAAACAATTTGCCACAATAAATTAAAGATTAACTTTTTCTGTAATTTAAAACTATACATGTTCATTGTTACTCCGTCCGAGTATATTGGAAATGCATCGCAACCTTCTGAGTAAACCGGCATAGTGTGCACGTGATCTGCTCCGGATATAGATTTTGCGAGCCAAGCAAACTAATATTCACATTCAACTCACTACAAAAAGTACATTTTATGTTGAGCAGTTGTCAATTGATGTCTACAGGTGATGGGATTAATACTTAGACAAACGACAAAGGTGGTATTTAACAAGTCGTTGATTATCGTTGGTCTATACATTTGTGGGGAGACACAATTTCCTCCTGCTTGTTTATGCGTACAACATAGTGAGTAAATATACGAGAGCTTGAACTCAACACAGTGGCGAAAGCAGCAAACAAATCAGTCCGGCTGGAGGGCAATGGCAATCAAGTTCAGTATAGGTTCTTGTTCGAAAACGCTTAGGTGCAAAACAATCTTCGATCTTGACCCTACAGTTTACCTTGATTACGCCATGCATCTTTTACAATAATGATAAGTGTGATCTGCAATCAAAATATCAAAGTACTATTTTAATTCTTATACCATTTCGGAAGAAATCTCAAATTAGAATAAATAATTTGTTTTACGTACTGCAAAGTAATTAAATATTACTGTTTGTTGTAAATACCAAACAACTGGGCGTAGAAGTAAAGTAGTAATGCAGTATTGTAATAAAATAAATTCCTTCATATAGAGATGTATACAATGGAAATAAGTTCGGTAGGCTAGATGCTTCCCAATAATCTACGTATAGCGTAGACAGATAATATATCGAGTCAACTTGTGCTCACAACCGCAAGAAGTCTCGTCAGAGCAAACGATTACAATAATTTAAAACCACTGAATATATATATATATATATATATATATATATATGAAAAAATATGTTTTGAGGTAAAACTGCGTGTGATGATATATATATATATATATATATATATATATATGTTCTGTTGTAGGCTTTCGTGATTCATGGTTTATGTTAAGTTATACTTTACGGAAATAATCACGCTTTATTGGATGTTTAAAACAAATATTTAATTAAAACTTCAACGTTTCAGAAGACTAGGCTTCCATTTTCAAGAAGAGTTTGTATAAAACAATAAAAACAAAACATCAGCAACACAATAAAAATATAAACAAACTTAACCGCCTTACAAAGGCAAACCAAATAGTAAGTAAGCTTTTGTACTTACTATTTGGTTTGCCTTTGTAAGGCGGTTAAGTTTGTTTATATTTTTATTGTGTTGCTGATGTTTTGTTTTTATTGTTTTATACCAACTCTTCTTGAAAATGGAAGCCTAGTCTTCTGAAACGTTGAAGTTTTAATTAAATATTTGTTTTAAACATCCAATAAAGCGTGATTATTTCCGTAAAGTATAACTTAACATATATATATATATATATATATCTATATATATCTAATTTAATTTAATATGATTCGATTAAATCATTTGCTTCAATTTTGACAATTTGCGTGGTAAGAGGAAGATAGTGACAATTATTGTAAATGTAAGTTTAGTCGAAGTATTATCACTAATCAAATGAGGAAATACTGAACCCAAAAATACATAGGCTTAATCCCTAATCGTTGGATAAAAGTTTACCGAACATGTAAATACTTGCAAAATACGGAAGGCGATGAGAAATGAAAAGCACTTGTGTCCTTGTCTATGGTGATTTTGAAAGTCGAAATAACTTGGCTGAAAAGTTTTCTGAATGAAAGAGGGCCTCACATACAACATAAAAAAAATGGGCGGGACATGACCTCACTTTTGGCCGTTATATGTTGTTTTTTGACAATAGTGTAGCGGCACTCTAGTGCAAAATTAAATTTTAAGAATCGGATTTATGGATATAGTTTCTGAACACCTTTAGCTTCAGCTTCAGCTACAAGGACAAATAGATTTCAGAAATAACTGTTGGTGTATGAATTGTTGTCAAACGGTACAAATACGAGATTTTTCGAGTTTGTATCGTCTGACAAAAAAATTCGTTGACCAACTGATATTTCAGAAATGTATTTGTTCTTATAGCTGAAGCTGAAGCTAAAAGTGTTAAGAAACCATATCCAGAAAACCTATTCTCAAAATCTAATTTTGCACTAGATGTTCTGGCTACACTATTGTCAAAAAATGACATCTAATGGCTGATAGTGAGTTTGTGTCCCGCCCAAATTTTTTTTTGTGCTGTTTTATAAAAGGTACTTTTTCATTCAGCCCTTCAATTTTGACGTTCCATTTATTTGTTTCCGACTGATATTTTTGTGTATCAAACCATTGTTTTGATTAGAGCGAAAACATGGTTAATGTCAGATATAAAATGCAATTGTCAAATAAACTTCATATATAAAGGACATCGTTATTGTTCTTGCAAGGTATAGTCATAGAAAGAAAGCAGGCATCAAAACAACACGTGTACTACTGAAAAAATAAACATAATTTTGGAATCATGCATTTCAAGTTTTACTAACTACAGGCGTCCATATGCAACTTTCATCTCTCTTTTGGCATGCGACGGATATGTGTGAAAATAGCAATTTTGTGTCGTTAGAAAGTAAAATGATGCTTTTATGCATAACTTGGATTTGCATGCTAGCCAAAATTCCCTGCATGTCTGTGAGAGTAGTGTCCAAGTCACCGTGACCTTAGCTGACACGATGACCCGCTCTGCCTGACATTGACTGCATGGCTGGTAAAAGCAGCGCATCAAATAGTTTCACTGTGTGCAAAGCAATGAGAGGGAATTACCTACCTAAGCGTCTGATTATTTCGAACAATGCCTCATAGTTTATTACTAAAGTCCTTTGCAAGTAAAGAAAGATCCCAGGTATCAAGAAATTTCCCTCCTCGTTACCACCTCCACTCGGCACGGGTGACGGTGCTCGCGAGGCGTTGGAATGCGGTAGGCCGCAAGACCCATTCATCCAGGTGTCATTGTTAAGAAATCAATTTTTTGATGTAGTTAAAATGTTATAATTTCTCATTTCTTTTCAAATATATGGAATAATTATGTAAAATTAATATAAAATAAACTTTGTATTTTTAAAATAGCTTGAAAACTGCCGTAATTATTGCCTGTCGTAATTATTCTGATCGTAACCATGAAGTTACAACTAACTCTAATTACGGCAGTTTTCATGCTATTTTTAAAATACAAAGTTTATTTTATATTAATTTTACATGATTATTCCATATATTTGAAAATAAATGAGAAATTATAACATTTTAACTACATCAAAAAATTGATTTCTTAACAATGACACCTGGATGAATGGGTCATGCGGCCTACCGCATTCCAACGTCTCGCGAGCACTGTCACCCGTGCCGAGTGGAGGTGGTAACGAGGAGGGGAAATTTCTTGATACCTGGGATCTTTCTTTACTTGCAAAGGACTTTAGGAAAACGCTCAGTTGGACGCGTTGTTGAGCGAGCACCGGTACGTGCAACATGACCCGAGTACGACATTCCCATAAGGCCCACCACACAGTGTAGGCCTAACTGGATATTGACATTGTACACTGTATACTATTCCAACATCTTTGCATTGTACTAATTCACGTCATGCCTTCTAAAGTGTATCTTTGTATCTTCACTGCCTCCTTCATTTTTTAGCATCATTTTTCGAATTATGATTACCAATAAGTCTTTAACGTCTTGACCGATTTAGCTGAAAATTTGAAAAATAGGAGAGAATGGTGTACTTATTGACCCTGCAAAATTTCATAACGATCGGAACATTTTTATTTTTTTTATTTTTTTATTTTATTTTTTATTTTTTATAACCAACGATTGGATTTTGTTCAAAAACTATACAGCAACCCGCCTAGGTGGTATGTACATGTGTGAAAAATTTCAGGTCGATCAGAGAAACGGTGCGACCTGTATCGAAGCAGTAACAGAAAAAAAAAAAAAAAACAGACATTAGAGCCATAAGAGTCAAGTGGAGACGCTCGCTTCGCTCGCTCAATTAATTTTATGTAATGTAAATTTTATATTTCAAAACAGTTTTAGATGCAGGTACTTAAAAGATAAGTGATATTTACTAGGCCGCTTCGTGAATAATTTTTATAGTCGCGTTGATGGATGAGGATATTTAACCTATCTCCCTACATTCATAATCTTGATAAAATAACAATAGTGAGATTGTCGTAGCATTTGATTTTACCTAAATAGTGGTATATTAATTAAGTTCAGAGATTTCAATTCATTAAAATAGACCCTGACTTTTTCAAAATGTCATCAAGTTCGGAGTTACCGTTCGAACGAACAGAGCTAACAAAAAGACAACTTATTTTGTATTTATTTTTTAAATCGAAACAGTACAATAATAAGATTATTGGATGAGCGTAGCGAGTGAAGCGAAGACTTCAATTTCACTGATCCCCCAAAAAATTTAGCTCAGGTGTATTTTTTTGTTTTTTTTGTTTTTTTTGTTATTTTTTCTGTCTGTTTGTTCGCTCGATCCCGGGAAAACGGCATATGCGATCTTGATGAAAATTAGAGTAGACCTTCGTTTTCTCTGAACTTAGAGGTGTATTGTTTTTGGGTACAATCGAAGAAATATTTAATATCATGAATATCGTACTTTTATGATTTTTTTCGATTTTTAGTGCGATATTTTCGAGACATTTGGTCCGATTTTGACCAAACAAGTAGGGCTACAACGTTGATATTTCACGATGTAGTACCTTTTGAAAGAAAAAGTTGAAAAAGTTAGCCAAAATCTATAGCAATAAAGGTTTTAATATAAGTTTTTCAATTTTTAGTGCGATATTTTCGTCACATTTGGGCCGATTCTGACCAAACGGGTGGGGCTACAACGTTCAGATTTCACATGGGCATTAAGGTTATGATGATGTAGTACCTTTTGAAAGAAAAAGTTGAAAAATTTAGCCAGAATCTACAGAAATAAAGGTTTCATTAAGAGTTTTTTGAGGTTTATAATACCAATTAGTAACAAGTAACAATAGAAACTTGACAACAATCACCTACAATGCATTCAAAAAGCACTTGCCAAGGAAAAGTGCAAACAAACGCAAAAAACGCAATCAAAAAACTTACAAAAAACGCTCATCCATCAACGCGGCGGGACTTTAGCGTTTTCCTAGTATTTATTTAATGTATCTTCGATTGTACTCAAAACGTAGCGGGTAGAGATTTCGAATGTAATTTTTATTTTATTCCCATGGTTAATCCGCAGGTGAACGCGCGTATGTCGACTATGTCTCTACGTACACATTTCTAAAAAGTTCGAAAAAAAATCATAACGTTAAAAAAATTAATTAAAAAGCTTTTCCCTGGAAAATGTGATCAAGATTTGAGTAGTTCGTCTGGTGAGCCATCATACAAATCATTTTACTATTTGGGCCGCTTCGCGAACACTTCTTATTATAGCCATGCACTCTGTAACGAATGCAAATGATGATGCTTATACCTTTAATAATACTGAAATCATTAAAGATTTTTAAACTTTAAATTTTATTGTTGGTATCTTAGAAATGATAAGATATAGAAACGATTTTGTATCGTACATTTTCTTGATAACTGTTACGAATTTTGATTTAATATTTTACTCGATAAATTAGTCATGCGAAGTAGTAAGCAGGGTATACGCATTTGTAAAACATAACTATGGAATGTTATGTTTGGTGTGTTGGCTCCAATTGAATTGGCAACAACAAGGTTGTTCACACATAATGCTACAATGTGAGAAACAAGAACATAAAGATAAAAGCTAGTTCACATTTTTGTTTCAGGCAACATCTAAAGATATCCCAATCCATGCAATCCCTCATAAATAATTAAAGTCCATATTCAAGCCAAGAAAGTATCTTAGATATTGAGTTTACAGAAGTAAATATTAACGTCTGCTGGATGGTTATATGTGAAGGTTCATCTGCTTGTGGTTGGACAGTTGAAAGATATAGGCTGATTCGTTGCAGAACTGAGCTATCTAATAGTTCGGGTTTTAACTTCGTTTGTTTGTTCCATTATAAAATATATTGTGTTTAACCTTGGTTTTACAGTAGGCGACTATAACGCTGTTATTTTAATACAGCCAAGAACGCGGTGTCATTCCCCGGTGGAGGCACTTTTTTCATTTCTGTCTAAAGTACCAACACTAATTGAATGAGTGAAGTGAAGACTTCAATTTCACTGACCCGCCCCAAAAAAATTAGTTCGTGTGTTTTTTTTTGTCTTTTCGCGCTCTACCGGGCAAACGGCATATGCGATCGTAATGAAAATTGGAGGGGACTTTCGAAATCTCTGAACTTAGACCTGCCACGTTTTTGGGTACAACCGAAAAAAATATTTCTCACGAATATTATACTTTTACTATTTTATTAAATTTAATTTAAAAAATTAAATATTAAACTTTATGGGAACGTTTGAAATCACATTATGTAGATGTGTTATGATTTTGGGGACAATAGAAGAAATATTTCTCATAGAAATCGTGCTTTTACGATTTTGACCCGATTTATAATGCAATATTTTCGTGATTTTTGGGCCGATTCTGATCAAACGGGTGATGAAATAATCTGCCTGCTTGTTCTTTTGTTCATTTGTCGTAATAAAATTAAAACACGACGTCCGTCATTGCCATTCAACAAGGATATAACTGAATGTTTTAGGTGACCTTGGGGGTAAGGGTGTAGTGACTAGCTCCCTCAGAAAGTTTGAACATTCATCACCCGGCACCTCCACCATGAATGAACGCGATAACAAACAACGAGCATTTAATAGCAATTCGGTACCTCCACCAAAAGCATCAATGCACGGTGATTTTTTTATTATTTTTGAACGTCTATCCCATTCAGTTATAAAAACTGATTTACAAAGGAGGACAATTTAATAAAAACTAATTACATAAATGCATACACAATAATGAACTATAGAATAAGTAACGTTTTAAATAGTAATATTATATTTCCTCTTACTCTTCTACCCGTGCTTGTTTATAAATCGTATTTGATCCTCGCAGGTATCGAATTTTCATTTTACCACAATAAGTAATTCCGTCTGCGTTGTAGTGGGTAGTAGAGTGGCATAAGAATTTTTCCATATACGTGGAAAAATCTTATTATGAACATGTAGTATAGTTTGTTAGTAGTTATATTTAAGTATTCATTTCATTTACAGTGCTTTTGACATACACATAAACATACACAAATCAAAATTTGTAAATTTGGTATGTAATATTTTAAGGGAAGTAAAACGATTATTTCTATTGTTTACATTTCACAATTATAAAAAAACTCCCACATTTCCTATCCTGTATACCGTATCCCGCACACAATCTCCTCATAACATTCTACGTTGTCACCTTACTAACACATTGATTGCCTAAAAAATGACCACTAGACGACACGCGCATTCACAAACCGGATATGCACCACATACCGTATACCCACCGTGCATAGCAACCAAATGTGACGTACCCTTGGCGCTCGACCTTCATAACTCTCTTGGAAATAGTTCCTGTCGTTTCCTCGGCCCCACGCTGCCACCAATCATGTATTTCTGGAGAACTCCGACGTGTTGGTGTCTGCTGCATCGCTGACGGAGATGATGTGGTGCGTCCTAATGGATTACCGCCCACCCATGCACCGTGCATAGCAACCAAATGTGACGTACCCTTGGCGCTCGACCTTCATAACTCTCTTGGAAATAGTTCCTGTCGTTTCCTCGGCCGCACGCTGCCACCAATCATGTATTTCTGGAGAACTCCGACGTGTTGGTGTCTGCTGCATCGCTGACGGAACTGATGTGGTGCGTCCTAATGGATTACCGCCCACCCATGCTCGCATGAATACCTCTAAAACGTGATTTATTTGGTGACGATTTATAATCATAAGATGATTCTAGAATCTAGATTAACAAATTTTTTTAAATAAACAAGTAGGTAATACTTACGCGATAATATTTTTGGTTAGATAAATAATTACATTATGTGGCACTTACGAACCGTTTAAATTAATAAAATTGGTCGTAAATCACATTATTTGAATATTAGTTTGTAAATGGTCCATTATGTTAGTATGTATTTATGTATGCTTATTAGTGTACCCTCTGTCTTGTGTAACATGCATTCATTTTTTATTATATTATTATTGTTTATACTTATTATTGTTTAAAGGGTCGTAAACGCCTATTTTCTATATATCCGGGCACAATGATGTAGGGGTCAAACTATAACTGTATCATAATGTGTGTTAATGGATATTTGAATGGAAATAAAACTAATATTATCTTATATTATATCAAATGGTGAAGAACCACTAATTTTATATTTTAATGATTCAGTGGGAAGTTCCCGATAATGATTTTAGTGTATGGAACATATTGGCCATTTTAAAATCGCTAATACAGAAATGTGTCATGGATTTCAAATGAATAATGTAACTTTTTCGAGTTGCAAAGTTAAAAGTACCGTTTTGAATGTTCTTCTCTTAACAGCTGTTTCAGACCTGCTTCTTATTAGATTTAAAAATTTAAACTAAGTTAATTCATTGTTCAGTTTTACAGCCCTACAAATGATACCACACCTTGATGTTGAAACGTGCTAGCAAACGGAGCAACTGTTCACCTGTACGACCGTTTTCAGTAGAAATCTATGTAGATCCTTGTCTACCATAATATGTTGTTCGAACATGCTTTAAGAAATGCAATATCCATTTGATTTGAAAACACATTTTTTTCATTTTTTCTTCTTTATAGTCTCAACTTTTTTTGATTTTTAAAGAATTGATCAACAACAATGGTTCAACAAACGTAATTTACAAAATTTGTAACAGAATAATCCCAAAAAGTATGTAACATCAGTTTGAAGCATATTACAGTCCCAGGATATATCTTTATGTTGTTATTTTTAACATAAAATGCGTTATAGTTTGTTTAAAACGGGAATGGCCTCAATCACATTATTTTGTCTAATAACATACAAAACATAATAATCTTATAGAAAATTCATAAAAGAAACCATGTATGCAATAATACACAAACAAAATTGTAAATGCAAGTGAAATGTGTGTGTGTGTGATTGTGTGTCGTGCGTGTGGATGTGTTTACGATTGGTTGGGAATCTTGTATAAGGAATTATGTTTGAAATCCTTATCAATCTTGGAGAGTCGTTATTATTCTTGCCTTTTATCATATCTCCCCATTAATCTTCTGGAATATGGATGCTTTGTCTCTACAACGGTAGGCAACAAACAAACAAAACATAACATCAGGTGTTATACTTATTTTACTCTAGTCTACCAGGTATGATAAAGATGTCTAGCGGAGGAGAACAGTGCCACAAGTCAAAGTTATTAATTTGGTGTTAAGTGAGGCGTGTGTCTTCAATGTGTTCTTGGCAAGAAGAATGGAGAATCAAATGGACCAGGAAGAGACAACAGGTGCCGATATAGTTGTCGACGTTTTGCGCCTAGACGTCGTTTAGCCGAGACACTCGTTGTTTCACTTTTGGAGAATTATGACAAACGAAAATGTTAAATGATCCCTCTTGAATATAAATAGCTTCGACGAAATATAAAAACAAGTTGCGGGGGAATATCAAAAGTTCACAATGTTTGCAATGAGAGCAAACTCTAATAAAGTGCAAAGAAAACAACTCTGTGAGAGTCTGTAACCAATACCATGAGTAGTTGTATTGTAGTACATAAATATAGTTTATACACCATTAGGTGAGGAATAATGCAACAAATTAATCTTGCTGGTTCCTTTGAATCGAATTTCTTCAAAATCATACTTCTGTAGGAAAGAATAAGATTAATGGTGGATATTTTTTAGTTATAGCTTTAATTTTTTTCTTCCAATTTTGATGTGCTTATGAAGATGAAATAAAACGTGAATGTTTGTAATTAAACATAATGGATTAAAAAGTGGATTACAAAATATTTTTTTATGTAATTTCGTTTTAAAAGTTCAATAATCTTGTGTCGTTGCGTCAGCTGAGTTTAGCTAGTGCAGGAGGGGCAATCAAGCAGCGAATTATGAGAGTAAACTGAGCTGGTTTTTCAGTTAAGTAACCATAACATACCACTTTTTCGTATTGAACAATAGCTGAGATATTAATTTATAAAATAATAATAATAATTTATAGTATCAACACACATTTCTTGAGAGTTGATTTACAAATATTATGCTGATTTACAAAAAAAAGTATAATGTTTATATTTTAGTGAAAGTAACAGTATTTTTAGACTCTAAACTCTTCTCGCAATACAATAAATCGTGGCTTTTCGATTCTTGCTTGTGCATTTATTCCTGCTACCTATGCAGGAGGCTCCTAGTTCGAATCCAGATTCTGGATAGGGTTTTGTGTCTTCAATAATATGCCTAGCTTTATCACTATTGTGACTTTGGTGTCATTTTTATATACTGAAGAACATAATAATCTGTAATGTCCCCTACCCACAATCAGCTATTTATTGAGTACAAGTAAATACAATTTACAAAGCAAATATATTTAAATAGCTAATAGCCTCTTTACACATTCCAGTGGATGGTGTGATGAGTTGTTGTAATAACTTTCAATGCACAACACCTGAAAATATGTGTCCCCCTTCTGCATCAATTATTCTTCTAGAATGACTAAGGGTTTATTTGGAAAGTTATTCACCGAATGCTAAGGAAACAGTTGTCTTACACCGGCCATCAAACCATTATGGCGGAGAAAAGAAATTAAATTATTCAAGGTGTAGGTTATCAGTAACCGAACATGCTGGTAACGGTCTTAAATAAGATCGGTTGCATTTGTCATCAGAGTGATGGGGAAATCGAATTAAAATTTGCCAAGTTGTTAGCAGGGAGAACGAATGAAAGGTGCAAGTTACTTCTTCAAACAATGCAATGTCAAGCATCTTGCTGATAAATTTTTTGAGCGAGCGTAGCGAGCGTCTCCACTTGACTCTTATGGCTCAAATGTCTGTTTTTTTATGTTACTGCTTCGATACAGGTCGCACCGTTTCTCTGATCGACCTGAAATTTTGCACACATGTACATACCATCTAGGCGGGTTGCTGTATAGTTTTTGAACAAAATCCGATCGTTGGATTAAAAAAAAAAAAAATGTTCCGATCGTTATGAAATTTTGCAGGGTCAATAAGTACAACATTCTCTCCTATTTTACAAATTTTCAGCTAAATCGGTCAAGACCTTAAGTAGTGTAGATAGAAATTACATTTTAACAAAAGTAACGTTACCATGGCAACGAAAAGACGCACGAGAATCACTATGCACTGCCACCTAGAAGGAATCAAAATACAATCGAGGAAGTAGTGTTTTATTTGTTATCAAAGAGTTAAAATAGTTTTCCCAAAGAAATGATGTCAAGGTCCTCTAGATGGCGGTGGATTTTATCCATTCTCTCCTATTTTACAAATTTTCAGCTAAATCGGTCAAGACCTTAAAGACTTATTGGTATGTAACATTATGGGAATGTCGTACTCGGGTCGTGTTGCACGTACCGGTGCTCGCTCAACAACGCGACGGGACTTTAGCGTTTTCCTAGTAAATAATTATGTTGTCCAATGTAATGACACCGATGAAATTTGTGTCTGTGATAAAATTTCTTTGTATAGTAAGCATAACATTATAATTTTAAGAAATGAGTATCATACAATGTTTGCCAAGCTCGGGCCAACTTTTTTACTATGTTAAATGCCCATTTAAAAAACGCTCGATCGTCAAATCCAGCTAATTTCACGTACAGAACGTACCGCTTTTAGATATTTAATTTTAATCCAAAAAATCTGCATTTTTGGGAGGCTGTTCACAAAGGATGAGCGCGCGTCTGTATCAAAGCCGATTTTAAAAATTTCAAATAATTGTCTCTTTCACAAAATTGGGAAATTACTACAAATTAACTGTTTGGTGTCATATTTACGGTCAGTTTATAAGAAAAGAGAGCAGTATTTGGAAAATGTGCCTTGATACCAACTATAACACATTCTTACTTAACATTTTGGTGCAAACCACAAACTGATAGGACAAATTAGAGAGCTTTTAAGTGATCCTGACTTAACCTCTGCGTTTTGCGCCAAAGCCTGGTTTTCTCGATTTAGCCAACAGTTTAACCAACAGATCGTAGAAGAAAAATACAAAACGCAATAATTCTCCCTACGATGATATTTTTGTGACAGCGCCAGGTTTGCCCACTATTAAAATAAGTTCGATGCAGTCATGGTGTAGGTACCTGTTTATAAATATGTATCTTCCAAAATGAGGGATATACCCACTCACCTCTTGCCCCAAGGTCCCCAAAAACATTATGTATCATCCTTGTTGAAAGACAATGCCAATCGGGAAAAAACGCCTGTCAATCGGACCCAGTGTTTGGTTTTCATCGCAATCCTGACTGCAAGTTTTTCCGAGGATTTCCCTTGGGGTTTTCCACAGTCGCTAATGCGAATATGCAAAGGAATGAGTCCTCTTAAAAGACCCTCGGTCATCCCATTGCAATACTTATACCTATAGTTAGAGGGGCATCCGGGCATACATAGCACCCTATAACCGGTTAATTCTCTTCAGACCGCGAGCTGTGGTACGCTGCCGCGCGGGCCGCCCTGCGTCGCCGCCTTGGCCCGGAGGTCGACGAGAGAGGGTCAGCGAGGAACGTGATACTCTTCGTCGGTGACGGGCTGGGCATGAGCACCCTCACCGCCGCGCGCATCCTCCGAGGTCAGCGTCAAGGTCGCACGGGGGAGGAGGAGGAACTCACATGGGACAAGTTTCCTGCAGTCGCCTTGGCCAGGGCAGAGTCGATAAAGAAGTTTCCCCGTTGGGGAGGTCCTCCAACTCCCTATACCGCCCTGGGTTAAATAAAAAGTCGGTTTTTGGCGTTGGGAATCTAACGTTCCGCGCGACTCTGTGTGACGATTGATGGAACTACTTCAATAAAAGTACGTCACTTTTCTACTAATAGTTAACAGTCGATGACGACAAATGGCGGAAACGTCAAAATATTAAATACGATCGAATGTTGGCGAATGTTTTGGCATAAAGCAAACTATCTTTATTGATGAGGATATTTCTGATGGAGTAGACCTAAGCTTAGGAGCTAGGCCGACAATATGTATTGTTCAAGATTTCGATTTGAGTGCCTAGGGCGTACTTACGTCTGAAAACTGTATTGTGGCCTTGGGCCTAGGCTACACTTACGTCCGTTAGGCTTGAACAAGGCATATCTCAAATTATTTCGCACGAAAATGTCAGTGACGCCTGCGCAACACTTTATAGTACAATAATAAATCAAAAGTAAATCGTTTTAAAAGACTAGGGCCCAGGGCTAATATGATCGTTTCGTCTGTTGTTTGTTGATTTCAGCGTCACTGCACATCGATAATCTACTGACCGTATTTAGCGTGCAGTGCTTTTATTAGTTTCACATTGGAGCCGCTCTCAGCGCGCAGGACGTTAGATTCCGTTTTGACTTGGGAGTAAGGGGACCTCCCCAAAGGGGAAACTTCTTTATCGACTCTGGCCAGGGTGAGTGCTAGTTGTTTAAGTCAATAGGGTTATAAAAGTAAATCAGTAATTGACTAAAAACACCATACAAAAAAAATCCTAAAATAAGGGCCGCAGCTACCGCGCCCTCAAAAAGCACGTAAAATTTCCAGAGTTCCGCTCTCTTCCTCCGATGCGAATTAATGTACTTGTCGGGAATGTTTTTATTTCACCAAGGTGGTTACTGTTTTTAGTCGTGTTTAAAAAAATGACTTCCGGTCTGAGAGTCTTGATTTTTATAGGAAGATTCGAAATTGTATAATTTGAGACTTTTTAAATAATTCAATTACTACTCTTATTTCTAAAATTTAAATAAATTAATCACATTTACAAGTAATTTTACTCAGTTTTCTGTAACTATTTATTGAAGTTACTTTACCTGGAAAAGCTATAGGTAACACATAGTATATTATAAAACCTCAAACACAGAGCTATTTTCTGATGTCCATTCACCCTAAAGTTGTTTTTATCACAATTTAATGTTTGATTAAAGAAAAAAACATTACTTCACAATTTTTTAAAAATTATTGTTATTCAACGGTGTGCTCATAAAGTAACTATACCAGTATTTAAATAACTTTCCGAAGAAATAAACTGCACGTATCATTATGTTTGCTTTACAACGGTAGCTTTTATTACAACACTATTCCAGCATAATATTAAAGACTCTAGCTAGACAGTGCTAACAAATACACAGCATGAAAAGAGACGCGTGATGGTAAGTTTTGATTCGGCTTGTTTAGCTCTTTAGTACCTAGCAATGGTTATTAATATCGAGCGAAATATATATTATTTTAAGCATCTGTTTTCTCCCACATTCAAAATCTCGTATGATGGAGTTTCTTAAATCTTGATACTTATTAATAATGTATTATATGGATCTGCGAATATGAAGAGTTGTGTCACGTAGATTTTATCGTGCACATTAACTCATCAATATTTTTACTTGTTACTTACATGTCATTTAGCCTCAACCACTAATCGTGATCATTACTTTAATTATAGTAATTTGTGTCAAAGTTCGTTAGTTTGCTTATTATGGAAATTTTCTTATTACATAATTAGTCCCAGTATGCAATTATGGTTTAATTGTAAATATAATCTAATTATAAATTAATGCCATTCTCATGGTTATCCACTGCATCGAGAAATAATTACTTATTGTTAAATGTATTTCATCTCTCACTGCATCTGAAATAGTTGCAAATTCAGTGCATTCGCATGTGCATAGTATGTGATATTACTCCCTATGTTTCCAACAACACAATTTTAATTAATTATAACGGATTAACGAATTCAGGATTGTAAGTATGTTTGGTAGCTCTTGTTCGCTTCAATGAGAACGTATAGTTTATGTTGTTTTTCACAATTTGTTGCTTCTGACTCCACAACTACGCAACAGAATAGCTCCGCTATCGAAACGCGGGGACCATTCTACACACGGAGAACACATTAAAAATATTTCTTAAGTCCAAATATATTATTTCATTTTTGCGGCAATGAATTCATAATTTTATATACTTATATTTGGTTCTGTCATAATACATGATTTTCCAAAAGAGGACAATATAATACTAATAATACATAATACAACAAACCAATGCTATGTAGTGAAGTTAGTCTCACCATTCGTTTCCCTATTTAACATCTCAAATCCTTTCACATCAATTTCCTAGCTACTTAAGTAGACACATAGTCACACATCTATCATTCAGTCAATATAGTGGTGTTAATTATTATGTGCCAACTTGACGTTGATAAATGGAGTTATGTGTGCCAAAATGGACGCCCATCATCCATCATTCCTTAGTGAACAAAATACAATTTGTTTAAAATAAATTCTCATTGGTTTGAATCATTGCGTCTGAATATTCATTTAGATTTGCTACAGTTGAAATTTGAAAACTATCACTCCACTTGCACTCTGTGTGGTCATGGCCTGCTCTTACCCAACGAACGGGTGAAAGATCGCTCTACCGGAAACCATAATAGAAATAAAAACCGCACACAACAATAGAATCGTTACGCGTTTAACCGAATGTAGACTTTAATTTGACAGAACAATGCACCTACTTTGCTATTTTATTGCAACTGCACGGTACTGCATAAGTGGATCGGAAAGATGGGAAGGCGGGATGCTGTGTTGGTTGCTCTAATCATCTCTCTCTCTCTCTCTCTCTCTCTCTCTCTCTCTCTCTCTCTCTCTCTCTGAGCTGTCGGAGCTCATATCCTCATTAGAATAAACGAAGAGACCAATCATTAACTTCAACGTTGCTGACAAATCGTTCTTTAGTTTGAAGTAGGTTAGGAAGAACTGAGGTCGATATACCGCTTTACAAATAAGATTTTAAGAAATGCTAGGATAATAATAATAAATAATAATCAACGCATTTTTTGTATTATAGTGCATATTAAATTTTTTACATGAACAATATATCGACTTTGTACAAAATGATATTCATTTCATATGTTATAATGTAAATAATAACTAGGAAAACGCTTAAGTCCCGCCGCGTTGTTGGATGAGCGTAATTGGTGCATTGAGCTGCCATGATTGTGTTATGCGGATTTTCTGTTGTTCTGTGAAAAAATCATTACTAAGTTGAAGATTTTTTTTAATTAAATGAAATTAAATAAAAAATTAACCTTTAATTTTAAATTTTTTTAATTAATTGTAATTTGAAAAAGGAAAAAATCGTAATATTGAAATTTTCATAAGAAATAATTATTCAATTGCGCACAAATTTTACACAAATATATGAATTTATAAAATTAAGGTTCTGTGAAAAAATTATTACAATAGGATAAAGCATATAGGTGTTATAAGTCAAAGAATTGTTTTAAAAAAAAAAAACGTAAAATTTCGATTTTCATGAGAAATAGTTTTTTGATTGCGCTCAAATTTCACACGAATACATAAATTCATAAAATTAAGGTTCTGTGAAAAAATCATTAAAATCGGACAAAGCATGTAGGTGTTATAAGCTGAAGAAATTTTTTAAAAATCGAAAAAAATCGTAAAATTGCGATTTTCATGAGAAATAATTTTTCGATTGCGCTCAAAAACGTGGCAGTTCTTCGTTCAGAGATTTTGAAGGCCTCCATAAAATTTTATCGCAATTGGAGTATCGGTTTAGCCGGAATCGTGTTAACAGACACACAAAAATACAGAAAAAAAAAAAAAAAAACATTCCGGATTTTTTTCTCCAGTGTAGTGAAATGGAATCTTCGCTTCGCTCGCTACGCTCATCCAATAATACTACAAATAACAATATTTTTTATTTAATTTTTTATTATACATATATTTCTATCTTTCATTACCTTACATAATCAATACATTGGACGTTCCACAAACTGTGGATGCAGCTTATCCGTGGAAATATGTTTCTTAAAGATAAGGATTATTCTCTTCTGAACATTTAACATTTTTTTTATTTTTTATTATCGAAATTATTAACTGTGAGTCTCAACAATAATTAATGTGATAGTTATGCAGTTAGACATAATGAATTATTGAATTAATGAACAGAATACAATAAAATGCATAAATACCTGAAAACATAAAATATTAAAATCACTCAACTACAATGACCTCACTCAAATATAACATTATTGTGAAGCAAATATGTCTTTAATTTTCGTTTTAACTCTCTAACTAAATGAATGAATGAATTCTTACCAGAATAAGTATATAAGTATGTAAGTAATGAAGGATTATATAACTGAATACAATTATTTTAATCAGTAGTTATTTATATATTTTTTTAAAGGGAACATCGATTCATTATTATTAATTTTTGTAGTTTGCTTACATGGAGCACTCAAGCTCAAATTTCTCTTATATAGTCAAATAATTAATGATTTAAAAATATTTAACAGCGTTTTGCACTTTAAAATAAATAACCTATTTTGCGGCGTAGTATAACACTTACATGGATGGATAGAAACCACTGGTTTGGAAATCATGCATCGATCAATTATATTACGTTTCCTTTCACGCATACTAGACTTGGTAGTCCATAAAACCGCGAACTGCCAATCAAAAGTTACTCGCATGCTTACACGACCAAAACACCGATCCATTGAAAAAAATCAATTACTTATTGATTATTCGTAGTAAGAACGCGTTAAGAATGTTACGGACATGATATTTTTTCTTGCTTGCCAATGAAAGTCTTTGTTCATTAATTTCATTGCATTATATTCATACGTGCTGGATTTAACTTCAATCATATGACTTTCATTGGAAATAATGTATCATATCGTTATAAGCCTCAATTTGATAAGGTCTTATATTGTACAAGATCACGATTCTTATTATTTCATTGCGATGGAAGATTTAGTCGCATAAAAATCAGATAAGTTTACAATGCATTGAGATAATTGAAGAAATCACAGTAAATGTATGAAAATAAGTTGATGTCTAGGGATGGTAGATCTAGATGTTTTCACTGCCCAACTGACTGTAAATGTTTATCAAAAATTAGCTGAGAAGAATAAAATACAATCTTAGAAACTTTACTAAATAATGAAATCAATACCAAATTTAGCAAATGCAAAACTAATTAATTTGATAACGTAATAAAAATGAAAAGTAAAAGTAAAGAAGAATAAAATAGAAACGAAATGTGATACTTCAAATGGCAATGCTAACAATCCATCTCAAACTGAAAATTAAACACAATTAATTAGATGAATGTATGCCAAACAAGCCAACCGTATATTTACAATGTTTACACTAAAAATCTTGAACGAAGATCCGAAATGTAATTTATTTAATTGGAATTATTATAAGCGTACCTTTTCACAAAACCATCAAATTACTTCTAGTTTGTAACTGATTATTTGAACAAGATGCGTTCCGCAAGGTTTGAAAGCCGTTACGCGGAGGGCTTCAAACTTGGCCGATTCTTTTCTTGTGCTCCGTTCGATTTGACGGCTGGTTTTGCGAATTATTACCGACGGAGTTTCGTCCCCTCCCGCCGAGGCTGGCACCGATTTATGTTGAAATTTGATATTATTATTATTATTATTATTATTATTATTATTGATATAATATATTATCACCACCGAAAAATACATTTGTTTTTCCCACTTTTCTAAATAAGAATCGAGTTGAGGGTAATTTTTGGTGCAAGGTATTCCTCTGCCGAACGTAAAAGGCGAGAAAAGAGGCAAAGATTATCTCAAACACATAAGGTAGTAAGTAGAGGAGTATTTCACTCCCTGAAACTATGAAGGCGTTCTGGCATTTGTCGTCGTGGACCGACGATGACGACAATAACGACGAATTCGTCAACATGAGAACCCCCCCCCCCCCCTGTGTTTGGAAAGATTTGTCCAGCATGGTACACTATCATTCACAAAGCTAGAGTGGCGCTATGACCTAACGGTTGACGCGCCCATAAACCAAATAACCAAACAGAAATATCCTATGAAGCCATAAATATGCATATTCTAAAATAGCTTTTCAACTTATTAATTAATATTAACAAATGCAATGATTGTGCGTGTGCAGAAGTGAAAACGGCACATCAGTAAAAGTATATTTAACCGAGGTGTGGGCCTACTTGTGAATGTATAAATATTTCCCATTCGTAAGAAAATCTCGCACCGTTAACATAATATTATTATCTTATCTGATGGCACGTATTGGGTTCAAACCAGTTGGAATGAGATCTTCTTTTAGAACAAAAAATCACTTTTACATAATTATTATGCGCACGTTAGAATGGAGGCTTCGTGAAAATATGAACGGCAACCCCAGATTATTTCCTGCTTAGTTTTTGTTAATCGTGAACTTTTACTCTTTGCGTACAAGGTTTTAATCATGCTAAAGAAACCCAAGATTATCAATAACTTGTCTACTGTTAACACGATTGAACCATTAATAAACTTTCGATACAGAATATGTTCATGCACTTATTGGTTTTATTGGTTTGTTTACATCTGCCCTTTCTACGGAAGCTGTTCGTGATTGCGGCATTCTCAGAGGATTATGATAAGAACGAGATATAACATCACAACCTAGGTTACGTGAGGAGTGAACTCAGTACCGTATTATACCAAAGATTTGGTCTTGGTATACTTACATTATTTATACACGTCGTTTTGCCGTTTACATGGCTGGAGATGAAATGGGATTTTGATCTAGGATAAACCATATTACGGAGAATATCTTAGCTTAATGTCATTGCCACTTTTAAGATGGATTCATAACATCAGCTGGTGTTCCAAAGGTTTGAAGGCTCTAGCTGTTTTTGTTTGAGGGCGAATACAGCGGGGGTAACCACATGAAAAAAATATTATGTTGAGTAACCACATGAAATTTTGAATTATTTTGAGAAAAATGAGGGCCTATACGTGCCTATGTAACAAACGAACAATGAAAGATACAAACAAATTCATTTAATTGCAAGTTACATTCAAATTTCATATTTATACCTTTCTTAACCTAAGACAATAAATAGCCACAAAAATTTTGATTTCTACTTCAGCAATTTGAAATTTCTGATTTTTTAAAAGAATTTTAGATTTTTTAAAGATTTATATCCTTGATGTTTTAGGAACTAAATGCTGATTTTGAATTCCAAATCGACATCAAAGTTAAACAAAAAAATCAAAATTTGACTTTATTTTCAAAAATAAGATTTTTGTGATAATTTTTCATTCCACCCCCCATTTTTTACATGTTGTAATTGAATCTACTACAGACAAAACAAAATATCCAGGACATCCCGTTAATATGTATTTCTGTGTTTTTATACACAATTTGATTTTTGAACCATTACAAAAATCCTTATCATTATAATGTAGTGGGGAAAAATTCTAGCTATTCGGAACAAAATAAAACATCTTTATATCTGGGCTAAAAGTATGAAAAACTGGCCGATTTAATGGTGTAGATTTTGAAATTTGGTGGTACATATGTGTACCAATAACCTATAAAGCGAAAGGCAGGAGAGCATAATTTTGAACAGAAATACCTACATTTGCGATCGAGTGCCGTGACCCAACAGAAAACGACAGTGAAAAGTAGGTATTCATACAATGTTAAACGGTTATTTTAAACCCGTCAAATGGCAAACACTTCACCCGCCTACTAGCCTAGCTTAGCCTGGTCGTCACGTCCAAATCCCCCGCAAACATGTTATAATAAAGTTGACATGCCAGCTCGGCATGTAGCCAACGAATGAACGGTCGTACTGGAGAGCTTTCAAACGCAACTTCCACAGTAAAACGATGTCTTCAACGATAAGAGATTGAAACGAAGAATAAGAACACAAAATGTGCGAAAACATCATTATTTTGTCGGGGTTCAAAGCAATCTATGCATGATTGCAGTCTTGCGCATGTGTCCCAATAAAACGAACTTCGAAAAAAGTTATTTTGTCATAATTGGAAATAATCACGTTTCCATTACTCTTTTAAAATAGGGAACAAACCTACAATAAGGTCAAAACTCAAAATTATCATCCAAACGCATAAATAATATATTTCATTTACGTGCACTCCTCAACGGTGTGTTGCATTTCATTACTTGCCGACAACGCCTTGAATTTCTGAGATGCGTTCAGCGAGGAACCTTCCGTCCCGTGGTCCTCCCTCCTAGGAAGTGCCGAAGTCATTGTTTAGTAAATGTTTTTATGGATAACTACCCCAAATAGTTAGCCCAAGAGCGCTCTTATATACACGTTCACCTCACACACGTATATTGTAACACACATAACAAAAACTTGTAGAAATACAGCCAAACCTTACACACTCAAAAGAAAAGAGATCTAAAAAAAAGGGCCAAGCTCATCTACCCTTCCACATAAACGTACAGTGTCCCATAACAGCATCCTCGAAAAGCTTGGCAAAATAGAATTTGCGATTATTAATTTAACGTAATAGTTTATCCAAGTTCTTTTTTTCTAATTAATTTAAACGTAATAACATGCAAATTCTATTTTGCCAAGCTTTTCGAGGATGCTGTTATGGGACACTGTACGTTTATGTGGAAGGGTAGATGAGCTTGGCCCTTTTTTTAGATCTCATTTCTTTTGAGTGTGTAAGGTTTGGCTGTATTTCTACAAGTTTTTCTATGTGTGTGATCTCATTACTTTTTCAAGTTCCATTACAAAATTATTTGCTAAAATATAATATTTTTATCAAAGTTGATTTAAATTCTATGGTATTAGCAGTAACAATATAGGATGTAAAATATCTAGACCCGGATTCATGTACATCCTGGGTATAGGTGGTATAACCATGGTATAACGACGGTATAAGGACTGGACCCCAATTCTTGAGTTCGTGGGAGATGAGTTGAAAACGCAATTTGAAAACGAAGTCGTTTTCGTTTTCGAAGGAATTGGTATTCTTGAACGGTATCGTGGAAAAACGTCATGGGTTGTGGGTTGAAAGCATTGATATTAAACCCCTATAGTAGGCTAGATTAGCAGTCTCCTATACCTCCGCACAGGCGCGAGCGTAGCAAATTGAAGACTCAACCGGCCCATTTCAAGATGGCGATTTGGTGTTTTAATTTATGCTTTTTTAATGCAATAAAGTATTTTACTGGATTGGTTGATATGGTTTTAGCTTGTGCAGCATGGTATTAAACAAAAGAAACAATACGAAGTGATTGCATAAGGGAATTTAGTAATCATTTGGTGTTAAAGGCTAGTATGCTTACCTGTCAACCTGGCGGCAATCTTGAGAACTATTTGGCCACAAATCGCTCCCATTTGATTAACATGTAAACTGTCATTTTAAGATGGTTCTAATTGTACCGGAAGTGGACCACCGACTGCTGGTCTAGCCAATTATATGGATGTCTATGGTTGAAAGAGTATCACGAAATCCAAACACTTTAAAAAGATTTGCGTATAGCAAAGAGCTCGAAAAAGTTCTATATTTATTCTAGATGGCAGTGCCTTCATAAACGCCGGCCAATCGAAAGACAAGTTGTATGAAATGATTTGATTGTTGCAATTATGTAAACAAACAGATGAGCAAGTTCATAATGTTGTGCTGGCATAGGGTGGCTAGGCTTGTCAAACATGTAATGTAAGTATGAATTTTACTAGTCCTATAGCCAAATGGAACTTTAGACCTACACTTTTGCATTATAAATAATTTTCCACATCTGGGCCTAGGCCAGGGACGGTTTCTGATTTGTTTTATGAGAGTATAATGACACCTTTTCTCGTTCCACACAAAGAAGAAAAATTTTAAATGTCCGCTATTTGTTTACGTATCGCACTTTCCCGCCTAACTCTGCTTATACCATCAACAAGTGTCAAGTAACTATGGTTACTTGTTGATTGTATGCCAAGTGTTTAAGGCTTATTTTAAAACCTTTATTTGGAAGCCTTCCAACAAACTTTTTCAACTTTTTTTTTCAAAAGAGACTATATTTCTATAACCTTAATGTCCATGTAAAATATGAACATTGTAGTCCCACCCGTCTGGTCAGAATCGCGGGCCGACGTATTAGATGTTAGCAGTAGTAGGCAGTAGTAGGCAGTAGTAGGCAGTAGTAGGCAGTAGCTAACATCCTTAAAGTGATTTTGAGCATGTTTCAAGCCATTTTTTCACCAAGAAGGAATAATCGTACCCCAATAAAATTTGGCATGTGTTGTCAGGTACCTAAATCCCCTCGATTGTGATAGTTTTCAAGTTCACATCACGTTACATGACGGCTGGTAACACCTCGAAATCACCCCAACTCTGCTTGGTGTATAAGGTGCTTGAGTGTTTAGCGCACCGCGGCTTGGCTGCGGCGCCCTAACGGGCACCTAGATTACAAATATATTATCGGTGCATACACTCAGGCCGCTTCGCGAACGCTTTTTTTAGTCGCGTTGATGGATGAGCTTTTTTGTAAGTTTTTAGTTTGCGTAGGATCCCTTTACTTTTGCAAGTGCTTTTTGAACGCATTGTAGGTGATTGTTGTCAAGTTTCTATCGTTACTTTTTAATTGTTATTTTGTACCTAAAAAAATCATATTCAAACTTTTATTCTATGGATTCTGGGTGACTTTTTCTACTTTTTCTATCAAAATAAAATACATCACCATTACCTTAATGTCCATGTAAAATATGAACGTTGTAGCCCCACCCGTTTGGTCAGAAACGGCTCAAATATAACGAAAAAATCGCATTAAAATTTTTTAAAAAATCGTAAAAGTACGATATTCACGAGAAATATTTCTACGATTATACCCTAAAATGTGGCAGGTCTAAGTTCATAGATTTCGAAGGTCCCATCTAATTTTTATTAAGATCGCATATGTCGTTTGCCCGGTAGAGCGCAAACAAACAAACAAACAGAAAAAAAAACACGTCCCAGCTTATTGTTTTGGGGATCAGTGAAATTAGTCTTCGCTTCGCTCATCCATTTACGTTCACCACAACCTCTGCAGTTCCAACTGATAAAACATTTTCTTACATACACATAAGTATGTAAGTAAAATGAAACTATACAATAATCGAAAACTATATATTGGAAATACAAAGGGAACTGAATAGTTTTTAAAATATTACTCTTTTTATTTTAATAATACACGCTGTTATAGGAGACCAATTTGTATTGAAAAAAAAGAAATACATTTCCTGTTTTATTACTCATTATCTTTTTAAGTGTTAATGCTCATTAGCGACGATAGTGACTTAAGAGATTGACGATTCTAAATATTTCAAGATGAGCGTCTTTTTCGTAAAAATTCGACCTAATATAATTGTCAAGAAATGACTCTTCCCGAGGCACGTATATACCATTGACTAAGCGATTCGTCACTTGTTAGAGATCTATTTTTATAATTCCCGGTGTCACAACGAATTTTGAGCTTTATTGAAATATTTTGTCGTAGCTTGAATCTGCAAGCCAGCCAACCTAAGATTAGTTCACGCAGATCGAGATGCAGCAGCTGGAGTAATTACCAACGGCGTAGTATTTGAAATCGTGTGCCACATTGTGTGCTAGATGACAAGCGTTTTAGTGGAAAACTTAGTAACTAAGTTAGTTTCATATTTAGATCGTTCGCAGAAAAAGTCGAAAACGTTTTGAGAGTTAATTAACAATTAGCATCATTCTCAGAGGAAAGATCATGGAAAATAATTCACACGTAATGTGGTTAGTTATTTTCGTAAATAAATTATATTTTAAGTATTTTACTGGGAATTCATTTATCTCAAGAATCGTACATCGCTTAGGTGTGGTTAAAATATGATTATTTCCATCGTGTTTGCCAATTGATTTTTTTCCCTGAAGCGTTATTATATTTAAATGCAGACGGGCATACTGTATATTTTGTTTGACGTTATGCGTCGTACTTACAGATACTGTAATATTTAATAAATCAGTTCTGTATCAAAATAATGATATTATTAAATAAACTCATCCATGAACGAATGAGGGAATTACCCATATTATGCAAAGTAGTTTTTTTTTTTTACTTTTTAGGGATGTAGGTATTTCATTTTTGTTTTAAACTTATATTTGGACTTGGGGGTTGGTACGAATTACTATATTGATTTTCCTATAAACACTTGACAACATTTTCAACAATATTTAAAAAAAAATCAAAATGCATCAGCTCTCTTGCGTGCACCATTCCCCACGCACGATGTTGACTGGTTTAGACTGATTATACTTAATTGATTCGTAAAACGTATATGTAAATGAGCGCCGAACGTTGGGCACGTATCACACGTCTTCTTCGTTTTTAATATCAGATTTAAAAATGTATTAATTATTTCCGCATTTCTCGCCCACTCATTTTTATGAAATCTTGTACCACGTGTCTTTATCACCTGCCAAAATATTCATACACAGGTTATTCGCTTTGAATTGTCAATTCAAGGCAGCTTTCCTAGACAGTTGTCACTTATCTGGCACTCTCACGTTATCAAGTCTCGAGTATCCGACGCGTATCCATTGTAATGACGCTCCAATGGAACTGCTTCATGCTTTGACTCGCAAACAGTTCGCATTGACCAAGGCAAGGACGTAGATTATACGATTCAGTGAAAACACTTTATAGTCATTTATTTATCTAGGTTAGGGCGATGACATGACATAGGCACACGATCCTTGAGCGTTGCATGCGAAAGAAAGGCAGCCATCTACTTTCTCCTATGTCGCCTCTTCTTCAAAACATTATGGCAAATGAACAGAATCATAATCTAAAAAAAGAAATAAACAAGCTTCTGTAATAATAATGGGAGAGCCAAGTTAGAACGGTGGTCGGAGAGAGTCCGTGCATTTCACTCTTAGTCGCGGCTCGTACGGGTTACGCCACAGTTCATCCAATCACTTACAACTGATGCATACATAATGCACTAGTTTTTACGCCGGTTGCGATCTTCATTAATTACATGTATGCAATTTAAAAACGAAACAGACGGGCATTTATGTTGTAACCCAACCTTGTTAAACTACTCAAAGGTAATTGGTGTACTCGGGTATTTTCTTGATTGGAATCTTCCTTATAAGATGTTATGAATTTGTTGGAAGTTTAATAATTACAAACACCTTCAAATGCACATTTTTAATCAACGGAGAAAGCCTAAATGACTAAGTGTACATGTGTGGCAAAATGATGTGTGAATACACATTTAAAGTAAAACTTACTCTACTCTCATCATAATTATAATAATTTTTATTTCTGTGAAGAGCGAGATTTCACAAACAAAACTTCTAGGTTACTAACACTTAGTTTTGCACTTACTAATATACGTGAGACAAGAATATTTCTCATATGCTATGAAGATCCTCTTTTGTTAATTGCTCGCAAATGTAAATACAAAACTTACATACATTTTTCGTTGTTCATCTCCCGTTTTAATCAAATTCTGTATTTTGTATGTTACAATGTGAGAAATACAATATTTGTTGAATGCTATCTTACACTCATCCTTTATTTATAGATCAGATGTAGCAACTGACATTTCTCTCACATGGAAACATGGAAGAACTATAAAAGTATTTTTAATGTTCTAATTTAACAATATTTCTTTGAACAAACAATTGGTTATGATTGAAAGTGATTTTTCCAATGCAGTTGCGTTACTATATGGAAAATGTTCGTGAATTCATTGTGGCTGATTGATAAACGAATAACTTGTTGTATGAAAAACTAATTGTTTAAAACAATGATGATGTCTATATATTATTATCTTTGCTTCACAGCATTGCACACTGCACAGTTACACTGATATACGTCTGAAGCTTCCTGGTAGCACGAATAGCTATTTGCAACAAGTCGAATGTGTCCCATAACCCCATAATTTTCATCGGTTTATATAAAAACATTCTTGTCGTTGTAACTGACAGAGAACACTCATGGGTTACACTTGAGACTCTGATTCACCGGCTATATCGACTATAAGTTTATTTCAAGGATGCTGGGATTGAGTCCATACCTCAGCTTAGACAGTCCATTCAGAAATACCCTTACACCCTTGTTTTGTAACCTAGTCACCTGCAGCTTCAGGTCACATCGGATGAAACTAACGTGTACCCTAATCCTATATTGAGGGCATCCTTACTAAATCATTTTTGTAATAAAATTCAGATTATGGACGCCTCCTATCCATGTGGTCCAATTTAACAATTGTTTAATTCTTAATAATTTGACAACACGAAAAATAAAAATGTGGACCTCGAGTTCACGTGTCTTTCAGCGCACATATTATGTATAATAGCTTGGGAGATCTGATGGTCAGCTTGGCTCTTAGAAATTTGGTATACTCTGTTGCTCATGAAAACTAAACACGATCTCATCGCAATAAATTACAAAAATTATTATTATTTTCTTTATTGGATTGGTCTACTTAGTAATAAGTAAGTTAATTTAACTGAATTAAAGAGTCAAACAAGTAAATAAACAATTCGAATTCAACTTTTGTAATTATGTGGTAAAACCTTGAATTGATATTGTTCGTTAAGTATTTCGGGATTTATACCTTTAGCTCACTCTATTAGATACCATTGTTAACCCAGTAAAACACGCCTGATAATACCACGAAACTTTCAAAACTTGTCGCATATATTTTAAATTATTAAAAAAAAACTTGTTTAAACTTGATTGCTGTGATCTCACGATTCAGAGTGGTTGACCTTGGGTCGAGTGATCTAATTAACAGAGTTAATTAAAAATGTAAACGATACATTACCGTTTTTAGGGAGCATAGCAACACTTTTCTATTCGTCCTTCCGTCTGTACCTACGTGTGTCACGTGACTCACGTCTCGATATGAAAACCGAACATGACATTTGTCTTATTTGGTTGACATTGCCCATATCAACAAGGATAATGAAAACTGTGTTTGTGACCCTGGATGCAGAAACCCAGAGAGTTGAAATATGTTAGAACTCGGCACCTCCACCATGAGTGAAGGCAGAATCGCGAGCTTCGCTCCTTTTCTTGGGTACTCCCGTACCCTACTTGTCAAAATATGAACACGGATAATTGGATGAGCGTAGCGAGCGAAGAGCAGATTCCACTTCACTACACTGGAGAAAAAAATCCGGAATGTTTTTTTTCTTTCTTTTTTTTGGTATTTTTGTGTGTTTGTGAACACGTTTCCGGCTTAACCGATACTCCAATTGCGATGAAATTTTTTGGAGGTCTTCGAAATCTCTGAACTTAGAACTGCCACGTTTTTGAGCGCAATCGGAAAATTATTTCTCATGAAAATCGGAAATTTTACGATTTTTTCGATTTAAAAAAAAATTTCTTCGGGTTATAACACCCACATGCTTTTTTCGATTTTAATGATTTTTTCACAGAACCTTAATTTCATGAATTAAGATATTCGTGTGAAATTTGAGCGTAATCGAAAAATTATTTCTCATGAAAATCAAAATTTTACAGTTTTTTTCTTTTTTAAAACAATTCTTTGACTTATAACACCTACATGCTTTATCCTATTGTAATGATTTTTTCACAGAACCTTAATTTTATGAATTAATATATTCGTGTACAATTTGAGCGCACTCGAATAATTATTTCTTATGAAAATCGCAATTTTTCGATTTTTTTTCTTTTAAAAAAAAAATTACGCATAATAATAATAATAAAAAAGTTGATTTTTTATTTAATTTAATTTAATTTTTTCACAGAACAACAGAAAATCCGCATAGCACATGGCAGCTCAATGCACCAATTACGCTCATCCAACAACGCGGCGGGACTTAAGCGTTTTCCTAGTATTTATGTTTGTATGTTTGTATTGTATGTACACTTTTCAATAAATATAAAACTTCAAGATACAAAGCATTTAGTAAACAATTTGTCAGACAACTTTGCATGAGCAGCTCATGCGTTACGCGCGAGACCAGTGGCGTAGCTTCGGGGGGGGACGGGGCGACTGCCCCTCCCCGAATGCGGTCAGAGTGGGGCGACGGGGGGGGGGGGGGGTACAGTTTTTATTTTACACGGGGTACTTATTTGAAATATCATATAAATATTGACATATTTACCTTTTTTTCCTTTTTTTCCCCTTTTACTAGTTGTGCTGACCATTGATCTTGGGAGGTTACAAAAATGTTTGCCCCCCCCCCCCACAACGAAAAACAAGGGCTAGTTACGCCACTGCGCGTCACTCGGATTCGGAAGGTCGCTGGATGATACTCCGCCAACTATAATCTTGAAAACTTTCCATGATTTTCTTCAGTCAATAAGGCAAATGTCAGTTAGTTCCACTTAAAAAGCACTTGGACATTCCTTCACAACGATCGCACAAACTAACCATTCAGTCATCTGAAGACGGTCATGATTAATTGTCACTGGCATTTTCTCTACAAAATATGTATTTAATTTTTGCGTGAACTGTGTAGAGTTTACTAAATCTGCACTAAAAAAATAGCCCTTTCCCTGCGATACTACGCTGAAGTTGAAATAATAAGCTCACCTATTCTACCTCCTGTCTTAGGATTCGATGGTGGACATTAACGATGTCACTCCCAACTGCAGCTTTTGTTATTCGCGGGGAAGAACCGCAAGGGGAATCCATAGACCTAAATATGATTCCAAAAGAATAAGTATGTTAAGTTGTCATAATGATGGATGGATTAAATAAAAAAGCAGATTTAATCAAAAACTTGGCGGGAAATAGCTTCGGAATCAACAATTATATTCAAATAACGTACGAATTACGAATTTAGGACTGTCCGACAAAGAAATCGTGCAACGCAATTTGTTACAGAAAATCAAAAAATGCCACGTTCTGCATGTTCTTTTAGTTTCCAGCTCCTTCATTTTGCCAAGTTTAGACACCTTTAGTGTTTTATTTTAAAACCTTATGCAGGTCTAGGGATTTACCCTTGTGTGTGCGTAAGTGTAAATATAATTATAATTATAGAAATAGTATAGAAAAATACCAAACATTATAATTATTTTTTTCTATATTCTTGATTATTTACACCGTCTTTCTACAAGAGCAATCATGTGACAACACATTTATTAACAAAATGACATCAGTATGTGTAGTCTGAAGAGGGTTTGTAAAAATAGTATTTCGGGTTTGAGAAAACAAAAATCTTCTAAGAGTGGTTTCTAACACCTCGAAATGTACAAGGACGAATATTAGTTACATTTCATTCAATTTATATTTTTGTTTGCATTTATGTAAATATAACTGTTAATTTATTGACCTCATTTGAAAATTAGTTTTAATAACTGAATAGTAGAGGGTAAATAAACAAACAAATTTCTTTGGAAATAGTAATAATACATGTTTAAAGTACATTTCAATAGACAATGACATTTAATAAACCAAATTCTAGCTAAAATAGCGTTTTAAAGCGTTAGTTTTCAGAAACCGTGTTTTCCGATTAAGCAAAACGGCAATGTTCCACATCTCTCTTAATATGTTTACCACAATTAGATGAGTTTTTCAATTAAAATCCTCGTAGTAATACTATTTCCGATGCTAGCGCTGGCAGTTCGCGAGAAGAAGTGAAAGGATTAGAATAGCATAGTTAATTAGGATGATTATTTCGTTGATAAGTGTGTGAACGTGCATACAAGTGAAAGCACCATCTTCCTATGGTCTGCTATGGTTTCAGGCCATGAAATATTGTTTTGGCGGTGACACCTATACTGCAGTATTGCAAGATGCCAAAGGCTGTTTTATCCGTCAGGTTTTGTTGTTTGTGTAATCAAGATTTCAAGTGATGGTAAATTAATTGAGATAAATGAAATGTGGGTTTGTTTTCAAGCTATATACAAATGGAAGTTGATCTTAATCTTCATCGTTATGTCAGTATTTTACACGAAGTGTTCGTGACTTTCTTTCGCTTTGATAGAATAAGCATATGAATCATTTTAAAGCGTATGCATCATGCTTGGGGTGATCAAAATGTACTCGGATGTCGTTCCGATATGCAAAATTGTAGGCTCAAATGGGGTGGCAAAGGTTCGCGCATACCATTCGATTCCCAATACCCACAGCTTTAATTTTAAACTTGATTAACTCAACATTTCGTTCGCTTTCATAGCGTCGCGACGCTATGAACACGACCGACGTTCAATTTTTACGTCCGCACACTGACAGCTTAAATGTGAAATTTTCTTTGTACATGCACTTACAGACATCACCTTTATGTACATGTTTTCAGAATTAATCACGTTTTAATATAGTGTACTTGTTATACCTCCATTTTGAGAATTTTAATAATCATTTTTTGTCAAACTCTTCTTTTGCAATCAAACGAAAGCAGTGCGTATTCTAAAAACAAAACGTATCTTGAGGACTATTTGACCATGAAACAGACTGTATTTATAAATTTGGACAAAAACAAGTAGACTTTATTTAAACTAGATTAATACTGAAAACATAAACATAAAGGTAATGTCTGTAAGTGCATTTATAACAAAGAAATTTCACATTTAAGTTGTCAGTGTGCGGACGAAAAAATTGAGCGTCGGTCGTGTTCATAGCGTCGCGAAGCTATGAAGGCGAACGAAATATTGAGTTATTCAAGCTTAAAATTAAAGCTGTGGGTGTTAGGAATCGAACGGTATATGTGAACCTTTGCCACCTCGTTTGAGCCTATTCTTGTAAATTGGGGGGTCTATCGGAACGACGGGTAAATCAACGTGACGACCACATATACGACATGCTGCATTCTGTTTGATGTAAGCTGTTATAAAATTGCAACACATGACATAATTCTGTGAAGAATAATTTGTTGCATTTCCTTGATTACTAGGGAGAGGAACTCAATTTTAACCTCTCGGTTTTAAAATTAAAGATAAAAATATCTTAATTTAATGATAAATTTAATGTTTTTACACTAAAAATAAGTGTACATGCGGAGTTGTTTTCATATTATGGACACTACATTCTACAATTACTACATTTTTTTTTAAACATTCACACAAACATTTACACAAGCATGATGATTCCAAAACCTGTACTTTTTTGTACTTTCTCACACAATTTTTTTTACATGCTGCATTTAATTTAAAAAGATCGATTTTAATTAAGATTAGATTAGGAGTTACCCATGTTGATTCTGGCGTCGCTCACGAGGTGCATCGTTTACAACTTGTTTAGTTGGTGTTTCCTATTTAAAATACCGGCCTCTAGTTGGTCATTGTTTTCTTATTGATGACATCGGCGCTGACAGGTATGGCTGAGTCTGCTTTAAACTGAAGTCCACTAAAAATCAGTTAAAGGTGACTGGGTCAACTTACAAATTTATCTTTGTTTATTAAAAATTACTATTTAATCTTACATCAAAACCAAATAAGGAAATTGATTCTAAAAAAAAAAAATTATAATGGGCCTAATGATGACAAGTCAATCGATTTAATCATGTGTCAGACACATTAACCGGGACTTATCCTTTATCGTTCATTATTATGCAAAATATATTATTTTCAACATGATCTAATTAAATACGTCCAAGTAATTAATTACAACGAAACACATGATCAACGATTTTAAACACGATGTCGTCTGTTGATTCTTTAACCCGTTGAAGTGTTTTATCTGGCTACACGTTTAAACACAATCATGGTTGGCAATTCAACAACAATACAAGGGGATGATAACCACAACTACATTTGCTTGCGCATTGCATTTTGGCACCGTTTAGCCTCTGGCTTCAATTCCCCCTTCTCAACCACTTTTTACCTATCAATCTTCTATCGCGCCTTCTCTCCCCTTGTATACTAATTTCACACTGTCAATGCTTTTCATATAATTTATAATACTCTTTTCAAATTCACTTTTTGAATCGACTCTACAATAAAATAAGTTGTTGCTTCTACATTCATAGGCCTATAATGGTCAACCAGTTTTGGACAAGTTCTCCAAAATACTAAATGCACAAAAAATCTTAAATTTAAAAGCCACAGAATGTCAAATACATCAACAAACTCAAACAATGTTTGCTGATTATAAGAAATAAAGTGGTAAGCAAAGAATAACAGTACAAATTTGTGTCTCAAGTTCGTACTGCTGGTTTGATTCTTGGCCTGCATGCACGACTATTATTCCTATAAATTTGAGCTGTGTAAACTTAGCTAAACAACCTGTGGCTTGTATTCGTATCAATAAATTGGTTTCATTGTTGAAGGCATGTTGCTAGTTAAAGGGAACGCGCCTAGCTCTGACATCAGCAAGCAGAGTCGAGCTGGCAAATAATCACAGTTTTCGGTTGTTTGTGTCTTTCCTTCTTCCAAGAACAAACAATGCGTGCATCTTATAATCACCTGTCCACCCCTTACTTCGTTTAACACAAGACCGTAGCTGACAGAAGCCAATAACAACGAAAGAGCGTTAATTTCTGAACCAATAGCGGCCACCCTGCAAACCTCTTGGCGCGAGATTCAAGATTGCGTCATTTCCTCCCTACGCGACCTACATTTATTTTAAGATTTGTACACAAAGACGTACAACCTGCACTTACGGATTCATTTCAGTTTCCGTCGCACAAACTTCGCTTTCAATTCCCAGTTCAAACCTGTAGTTTTTGGATGGACTAAGCGAAGATTCCATTTCACTACACTGGAGAAAAAAATCCGGAATGTTTTTTTTCTTTTTTTTCTTTTTTTGTGTGTTTGTCCACACGATTCCGACTAAACCGATACTCCAATTACGATGAAATTTTATGGAGGCCTTTGAAATCTCTGAACTTAGAACTGCCACGTTTTTGAGCGCAATCAAAAAATTATTTCTCATTAAAATCGCAATTTTACGATTTTTTCGATTTTTTAAAAATTTCTTCGACTTATAACACCTACATGCTTTATCCGATTGTTATGATTTTTTCACAAAACCTTAATTTTATTAATTTATATATTGGTGTGAAATTTGAGTGCAATCGAAAACTTATTTCTTATGAAAATCGCAATTTTACGCTTTTTTCGTTTAAAAAACTTACGCTCATCCAACAACGCGCCTGAAAAAGGCGTTTGCGAAGCTTCCTAGTATACTTCTACGCTGCTGAAGTCAAGGGTTACATGATCGCATGGGCGCTGCCATCTTAGGTTTAAACAAACCGCTGTCATGAAGTTGCTATGGAGTGCCGTCAATTATTGACGTTGACTTACAATATGGAATCAAATCTTAGCCAACATCCCATGTAGTATGCTCCTTACTTTAAAGAACGTTCTTGACACTCGGTTGGCAAAGTAAATATTTTATTGTGTCATGTTTCGTGCATTGACCACGTCTGTAGAATATACATTAAACGTTACATACAGTATTATAACAAAATAGAAATTTAAAAAATACAATATGAAACTCTAAATTCTATAGTCTTTCGTACAATTCATCTTCTTTATCTTTCATGCATCTAATTCATTATGTATTAATTGAGTATATCTGCACGAGCACAATGTGACGGATTCCGTTTGTTTATGTTGTGAGCTCCACGATGCATTATGCCACAGACACCTCACACCTCGCTATACTCCCTGCACTTTCTTCGGACGGAAGTACAGCTGTCTGGTGAGCATGCTGGTGAATGTGGGCACATCGTCGCCGGCGTAGTAAGTAGATGTGGAGCTTATGACCGCGATCCTACGGTTCACGAAGGTCAGCAATGTGAGGAGGTCACGGGATTTACCTCTGGTGCTTAGTTCTTCACACAAAGCCCGTACAAACCAGGAGCCCTGGGTCGGGTCCCGTCGCGGGTAGAACCCTAAACACAAGAAATACATTTCTGTTAATTATTTTCGTAATTTTTGTTGTAAACTGAGAGTAATTTCCATTTTTACTTTACATGCATATTGCATGCCTTTAAATAAATGATTTTCAAGACCATGCGTGCATGGTATTGATAACATTTCTATGAGTAAAGTACTATTCATTTCATCGTTTTTAAATCCGTACACTGAAAATGTTTTATTTTATTTAAAAAAATAAAGTTAATAATTAATATACCTAATATTGGGACATTAACAATAGATTGTGTTGTTATTTAGTATGTATGATTTATGTTGTTGGAAATATAATATTTGCTTTCAAAAGTATTTTTCTTCAACCTTAATTATTTATTTAATGTATTTATATACTATTTATTTATTTTGTTCATTGATGTGTACGTAGAACACATAGGATATTCAGTTAAAAATATGATTTACAGAATAGGGAATTTTTTTAACAAAGTTGTGTTTTCTTGTTTGATAAAATATATAAAATGATTCCATATTGCTCTTTACTCCTACTTAATTTCTATAAGCAGTCGTGGTCAAACTGTTTATGAAATGATAACTAGATTTAAACATTTTGCTGGCTTTAAGCTAGATGTTTAAAAACAGCTGCGTGTGTTGGTAAATTACTTAAGTGCCAAATATTTCAATTTAAAAAAATGAGAAGACAAATTATGTGTGACACGTTAATCAGTTTTTTACTGACGTTCTAAGACTCTACTGAATCCGTTAATTATTAAATAAAATGGCGGCATACTTTGGAATAAGAGTAGGGCTATAATTTCGTAGGTTTGATGAGGTGACAAATGAGGAAAATAAAACGAAAGCGACTTATGATTTATCTGACTTTACACGTGTTCAGTGCTAACCATTGCCGAAGAGAATATTCTTGTCCCTTAAAAGATTTTTTGTGCAACCAGAAAATGACGCTTATTTCTGATGTGGTACGTACTAAATTAGATATTACATCAATGAACATGTGTAATAATAGCTATCTGACTGCAGAACTTACATACATGGGTTAATGAACTCTGATTCGAGAAGTTACGGGTCATTTCAGCGTACGTACATAAAATAACACATTTTAAAACTACCCAAATAACTTAATATTCTTCCCTTATGCGAAGTAGGTCATTGACTATGCAAGACTGTAATCAAAGATCTGCAGATGTCATACGTATACAAGTATTATTAGAAACTGTCCATTAGACTTGTTGGCATGGAAGCAACGCCAGTCAAATTACCATGCACATTTGTCATTGAAACAACCTAACAAAGTAGAACCATTCCGAAAACTAAAATGTATGAACATTGAACATGGTTGTGTACGACTGGACGAAGTTCGAAACGATTCTAGCCGAAAATGTACATTCGTACTTTTCGAACACACAAGAACATTTTTATTTCCTGCTTGTAATCCGAAATGTCGATTGTACACTGCATTCGAGGCGCAGCCTCCACACCCTTTCATGTTGACAAAGTAATAAGCTTATATAATATGAAATATTACATGGTAGTTTTCACCAAGATAATATCAACAACCACAACAGCAACATAAGAGAATGCAATTAAAATTGTCTTCGTTTTCTTTTCAACAAATTTAATAATATTAACTTCGATTCATTTTACTTTTGTTTCCCATGCTCGATTACTGCTCGCTGGAACGTATTATCTCTCCTAGCTGTATCAATCTGTGACTTTAACTTTATGTAAAAATATGTTAAGATATACATGCATCCTAGTTAGGAAGTGGATAAAGTGTCCAGAAACTGTGGAGTCCTCTTCTCAATACTATTCACCACCTATTTGTAACTGTATATTATTGTGCTCCACCTCCATAATTTCTTGTTTGCAAATTTATAAAAATGGGGGGTGGGGGGGGGGAGTTTAATATGCCCTAATTTATTTTTATTGTTGTCACGATCAACACTATGGAATAATGTCGACATGACAAAGCTATAAACACAATATGATGACAGATTGAAAACGTAAACATACGGTTAATGTAAAAACTAATGTACGTTTATTTTCTTTCGCTATCTCAACACGAAAATACCATCAACAGTAGCAATTTGTGTTTTCGTTTCTTGTCATTAATTTTTTGTTTCTACTCTGTTAAGAATGAATTTAAAGACATTCAAAGCATCCGTTTAAGCCCCCCCCCCCCCCCCCAGACTCAAGTATTCTTTCTCTTCGGAGAGAACCGTCTTCTTATCTTGACCCTGCGCTAACTCGGGGTCAATCACTATCACCTGCGTAGCCCAGAGGCAGTCGTGGTCATTGTGCAGGTCTCGAGTGATCAAAGTGAATGGCCCTCTACTCCAAACTTAATTATCGCTGTAATATGAACATCACGCATATCAGAGAAAGTGCGTGAGTCTTCGTTATATGGTATCGCTTAAGATCAATCAAGCTTTCAATTAGCATAAAGATTGTTTCTTTAACCATGCTCTTGTCTTCTCGGTCGGGTGAGCCTTAGATGAAAGATAGCGAGAGAGAAGTTAAGAATGGACTTCCCGTTTCATATCCCTACAATGGCCACAGTTTCGTAAGATCAGCACTCAAGTTCAAACGATATAACGAGCAAATTATTAAAGATAATGTGACACAGATAAATGGTATTAACAAAAGGTTGATCATGAAATGGAGATGTGTGCACCTGTGCAGTTTTGTTCGTTAATATCGAATATAGAAATTGATATGCAAAAGGAGAACAAAACACAACATTCAGTGGACATAACCTTGTTCTTGATATCACAACTGTGACTCTCCAACATAATAATAAACTTCTATAAATGAACAACAATATTATTTTTGTGGCTCGTTGGTCTTATGGTTAGCCTACCTGCTTCCAATTCGATTCCCAGTAAAGTCAGGAGTTTTTTATAACTTCTGATTTGGACTGAAGTCCATCAGTTCTTGTCTTAGGAATTTGTAACGGTGACTTTGGAGCCGTCCTAGCAACGAGGCACATAATAAATTTAAAGTTGTTCTGAATCGGCCTTGTTGGTTCTGGCGTTGATCCGCGGGTGTTCGCACTTGCTATATTTCCTATTAAAAATATCGATCTTTGGTTGGTTATCGTTCACTCGTTGATTGCGAACTGTCCTCCATTGAAAATCAGTTGTGTGGCTGAGTGGGTAGACACTAAATACGGATTTATTTATTTTCTTTTTTTTATAAAAAGTATTTTTGATGATTAATTACAAGTGGTCTAGATTGACCTCATGCGTTACGCGCAACACTAAACCGGTCGGTATTTTCTTTTTTAATACCCGACTTTAATCCCGTGATGACTGAAATACAATTTTGAGTCTCTTTTAACTGGAATGAGAACATTCCCTTTCCTTCACTCCCTTCATTTCCCACCTTAACACCCAAATTAGCTAGGATCACGGCGGAAAAATTGAACCTATAAAGAGGAGCACTCCTAAGATTTTGTTAAAAATAGTTCTTCACAAAATTCTTACGAACATGACATGTTTAATGCTTACATCGACAGAGAAAGGAGCGTATTCTTCAATGCTATTGAGTGCAAAGTGTGGTCTTGTATTATGCAACGCTCAGTTCCTCATAGGAAAGAATGTTTAGTAACTCACATGTGACAGACAGGATGTCAGCTTCAACAGGGATCATGTAAGTCACCACAGAGTCGGTGACATCACCAGCCGTGCGGGCGTTGACAGGAGCGAGCTCTCCCTGACAAGCCTGGAACATAAGGAAGGAATGAAGTTCTTATTTGCATTATTTGGCACAGACAACAGAGTACAGCACAATTGTTAAAAGTAGCTCTATGGTATAATAATACAAATACAGCATCTAAAAATTTCACTTAACTAGGAAAACGCTAAAGTCCCGCCGCGTTGATGGATGAGCTTTTAAAAAAATTTAGTTTGCGTGGGATATCTTTACTTTTGCAAGTGCTTTGTTTTGCTGCCTACGCATTGTAGGTGATTGTTGTCAAGTTTCTATTGTTACCTGTCAATTGGTATTATTTACTGTAAAAAACTTATATTTAAAGCTTTATTTCTATGGATTCTGGCTAACTTTTTCAACTTTTTCTTTCAAAAGGTACTACATCACCATAACCTTAATGTCCATGTATAATATGAACGTTGTATCCCCACCCGTTTGGTCAGAATTGGCCCAAATGGCACGAAAATATCGCACAAAAAATCAAAAAACTTATATTAAAAGCTTTATTTCTATAGATTCTGTTTAACTTTTTCAAATTTTTCTTTCAAAAGGTACTACATCACCATAATCTTAATGTCCATGTATAATATGAACGTTGTAGCTCCACCCGTTTGGTCAGAATTGGCCCAAATATCACGAAAATATCGCACTAAAAATCGAAAAAAATCGTAAAAGTACGATATTCATGAGAAATATTTCTTCGATTGTACCCAAAAACAATACACCTCTAAGTTCAGAGATTTTGAAGGTCCTGTCAAATTTTCATCAAGATCGGATATGCCGTTTGGATGGTAGAGAGTTAACAAACAGACAGAAAAACAAAAAAAAAAAAAAAAAACACCCGAGCTAAATTTTTTGGGGGTCAGTGAAATTGAAGTCTTCGCTTCGCTCATCCAATGATTAATTTTCATTACAATGACAAAGACACTTTACCAATAATCATGACCTCGGTGCCCATATTTAAAAATTCTTCTTAAAACCATCCAATAAGATTTTATAATATTTTAAAATGATTTGTTGAGTTTGTAAACGTACACAAAATGGTAAATTGTTTTCTTAGAGGGGACATTGATGAGTACAATGCATATTGTAACTGTTTTAAGTTGTTTGAAAAACTGCTTAACCCTTTTTGGATGAGCGAAGCGAAGACTTCAATTTCACTGACCCCTCAAAAAATTTAGCTCCAATGTTTTTTTTTTTTTTTTTCTGTCTGTTTGTTCGCACGATTCCGGGCAAACGGCATATGCGATCTTGATGAAAATTGAAGGGGACCTTCGAAATCTCTGAACTTAGACCTGCCACGTTTTTGGGTACATTCGAAGAATTATTTCTCATGAATATCGTACTTTTACGATTTTTTTCAATTTGTAATGCGATATTTTCTTGATATTTGGTCCGCGGCCGGGCAAACGGCTACTCCGATCTTGATGAAACTTTATAGGAACGTTTGAAATCACTAAAGTTAGATACGATATGATTTTGGGGGCAATGGAATAAATATTTGTAATGAATATCGTACTTTTTCTATTTTCCCCAATTTTAAATGCAATATTTTCGTGTTATTTGGTCCGTGTCCGGGCAAACGGCTACTCCGATCTTGATGAAACTTTCTGGGAACGTTTTAAATCACTAAAGTTAGATATGATATGATTCTGGAGGCAATTGAGTAAATATTTCTAATGAATATCGTACAACTTGCGTGCAGCTTCGATATGACCTGGCCGCCCCGCACCTTTTGACTGCTACATGCTCGCACACAGCAGTGAGCCTCGCCATGCTGTCAGTCTGTTCATTGCGTGCAGTGGTCCTACGCAAACTAAAAACTTACATAAAAGCTCATCCATCAACGCGGCGGGACTTAAGCGTTTTCCTAGTTTATTTTCATGGTTTGAGTCAGGGGGTGGATAGTAGCTATATGTTTTTTTATTAGACAAAAAACGGTTTATTAACGTGTGCTAGCCAGGCCTGTCCTGTCATATTTTCTTCTTTTTCAATTTCGCCTTCTCTTTCCAATTTTTACTTTGAACAACAATCTGTAATGTTTGATCGAAAATGTTCTAATTTTATTTTTTGCGCCGTTTAAAAATATCAACATCCAATATATTATTGTTTCTTTGAAAATCAATTCAAGAAATTACAAAACTAAACCGTCCAACCGACAATCTGGAGACCCGGGTTCGATACCCAACTGTTCAAGATGGATTTGTTTAAATTTCTAGATTGATTTCCATATAATCAATTACATCTACAGGAGTGTTTCCCGATCAATGAAATTGAGAAATATAGTTCCATTATTTCCGAATGCAAACCCAGTAATGTATACTCAGCTTACGTCAATGAGGAAGATCTTTGGTTTAGCCCTCAACTTCTTGCACCTGTCCCCAGTGAAGTTTTGGAATAGAATTTCTTGATCGTAAGGTTTATCTTTGGCCCTAAGATCCCCGTGGTATCTCACGGTCAACACTGCAACCAGGATGCAGTCGGCATCAGAGTGGTCCGCCTCTGAAGCTGTAACGAGTGAATCGTTGACATAATGCTCGTCAATCAAGACTTTGATTAGGGAAGACGAGGGTTCAATTGGGCCTACCCGCCACCGCCAATGATGATTTTCAAAATATATACTTCCGTAATACAATTATTCTAGTTGTGACAATAGCGTACATCTGTTAACAATATTAGGATATTCCAATCCTAGGCGAGCCATGTATACTATGAACAGGGGCGTAGGAACTATTTCTGTGGGGGGGGGGGGGGGGGGGGAAGAGTCAGACTACATCTTTAAAAAAAATACATGTCAAAACATTATTTATAGTTAAACGGTCTTTCGTGGGTAAAGTATACATGGCTTTGCATAATGGGGGTTCTGGGGAGGGGGGAGAGAAGCCTCCCAGTAAATGCGCACCGCCCCGGATTTTTTTCTCGATTCTTAGAGTGTGATTGGAGTATTTTAACGAGTTTTAGTCATGTTTTTTTATAACATTTGTTAGTGGTGACTGGTGATGATTGTGGAGACTAAAAAATTATATATTATGTTTTTTGACAAACTTTCGTGCCGGCGGCCGGAATGATGATAACATTAGTTAGCGAGCGACACTCATACCTGAGGAGTTTGGGGGAGTTCCCAGCCCCCCCCCCCGACCCCCCACCCCGTTCCCACGACCCTGACTACGTAATATATCTGATCCACGCATTGACAATGACTGAGACGTAGGGATGGCACTTTGACCGGTCAAATAAAAAGTGGTCAATTGACCGGACAATTGACCGGTCAATTGACCAAAAGTCGGTCAAATATAAAAAAGGTACATTTTGCTCTATTGTGGCAGTATACTTACGAAAAAATGTTTTTGCAACAAAGTTAGGCTAATCAATATTCATGATGAACGTTCAATGGTGATTATTGATGAAAATGAGTGAATGAGTGTGAATGAGTGAATTTACTAGAACTTTGTGTGATCACTGTCGAAAAGTATTAAAGGCAACAACAGTGACTTGTCCAATTTCAAATTTGTAAGGGAATATAACAAAAGTTGACTTTCCTTTGAAGAATGAGTGAAGCCAAATAAATTAGTACAAATATTATTTTTACCAATTATTTGACCGGTCAAATATTACTTGGTCAATTGACATTATTTGACCGGCTTGCCATCCCTACTGAGACGATGTATAAAACATATCTGAACTCTAAACAACCATACCAGAACCTCGCATACACCACATGTATAAAGTATAAGCCGTGTATAAAGTATGAACCGAGTATGAAGTATGAACCTACCCTCAGTCAGCTTAGTCTTCAGTTCGGCTAGTTCAAGATCCTGATGTATTTTAACCTCGAACCCTAAGACTGTGAGGCTCGTGTTCAGGTCCTGGCATTCCCTCGGGACGTTGGTCCTTGGCTTCAACTGGTTGAATACGTTGTGGTTGAATATTAACGCCAGACCCCGACGCTTGCATCATGGGGTATTCCTCGGCATCCTTGGGCACGGCGGTTAGATTTACGTCATTTGCAGGTGCCTTTGTTCTATAGTGGTAAACATGATCAGGGATATGCTTTGAACATTCATATATTATACTGACTCATCTATCACAAATAGATGTTTCTTGTGAGTACATGCTCTTTGGTACTCAAGTAATAGCAGTGGAAAAGCTGCATTTTAACTCAGTTAACAGGTAGCTAGATTTATTTTAAAAGATTATTGAGATTGTTTATTTGGCTCTAATGTTTAAATTAAACGATCAATGCTATTTTGATAGTATAATATTATGATTAGCCTACGTGCGCCCCGGCCGTTGGTTAATCTTAATTCCGAAAACTGTTTTTTACACCATCGACCATGTAAATCAAGGGGTTAAGTTGTTTTACTATACATAATCCTTGATTTACTTCTAGTCGAGGGTGAATTTCAAGTACTTTTGTGGGTTGGCAAATAAATAAACACATAATATAACCACTATCGCTGCTAAATCGCTTGCCCTATACAAAACATCATTTGGTCAGTTATCAAAATGGTCAATGATGGTGATGGTGATGGTGATGGCGATGGCGATGGCGATGGCGATGGCGATTGCGATTGCGATGGCGCTGGTGATGGTGATGGTGATGGTGATGGTGATGGTGATGGTGATGGTGATGGTGATGGTGATGGTGATGGTGATGGTGATGGTGATGGTGATGGTGATGGTGATGGTGATGGTGATGGTGATGGTGATGGTGATGGTGATAATGATATTGACAGTGATGATAAACAAGTTATCACTTACTTGAAAGATAGCTGTCTCGTTAGTTTGGCAAAGGTTTGTGGCAATCTTTGTACACTAGACTGACGTGAAACTCTCCTCACATCTGCCCCTGCAGTAGGTAATGCTCTGGTATTCCATTCTTGTATCCGTTCTTCCGTCGTTCCCAGGACCCTCTTCGCCTTTTCTTTATACAACGGTTCTCTCCTTATTGGCGCTTGTGTCTTCACTGTCTTGGTGTACAACTCCGACGACTTAGTTAGTGTGTGTATCGACGAGCTTGTTGAACTAGTTTGTTTACTAGTCGTCGATTGTACCAGAGTCGATGTCCCTGGTGTACCGACACGCCCACCCAGCTTTGGACCGAGCTTTAGGCTTTGTTCCGTGGTGTTCGACTTTGTAAAGCTTGTTTCCTGCCTTTTGGAAGCTTTTATCTTGTCAATATCAGTGAACTTAGTGGTTTCTCGCCCTACGCTTCCTAGTGGCGGACGCCTGTCTTTCACGTCCTGCTTGGGAGCCCCTCCCACCGCCCCCCGCCTTGCTACAGCACCCTGATTCACCACTCTGGCTTGCGGTATCGGATTAAAACTCTGGGATATTTTCTTTGTCGGAGATGCAGCTTCATTTCTAAGAGAAACAAAGACTTGGTCGTTCCTTGAAAACACAAACACAAAACAGATGTTTGAAAATCTTTGTTGTATACTTTTACATTATCAGTTCACTGTAAAGAAATATAACGTAAGCATGGGAATGTAAACACACTTTGTATAAATAATCATGTAAAGTTTATACCTGAACTCTTTAAATTGCACAAAACAAGTTGGCATACTTTCTATTTTTCGTAATTATTAATACTTTTGGCACACCTTCTTTATTTTTTATTCCAGAAAATAATGATATAAAACTACATTTTCAAAAATTTGTTTTTCACCTCCCATACTAAGTGACATTAATTATCTCCATAGTCAATTTGTATTCCTCATCTCCCTTTTGGCCATCTGTTATTAAATCATTCGAGTTTTCGATCAACAACCGCACAGTTTCACAACACGCTGAAAGAAATACTGCGACACAATACTAAGTATCATTATTAAAAAGTATTCACTTTTAAAATGTATTTTTAGAGGTGTATCGAGGATCGTCAAAGTGAGCCTGACAGAAAACGATCCTTTATGTATTATCACCTTGAGCTGGTGTTATTAAAAAAAAATCAGCAATCAATACGCCAAACTAAAAGGTAGGCACTTGACTGAAACTACTGCCAAACACATAGCTACAACGTCGAATACGAAAAATTTAACTAAAAGGACATACTGGAAAATAAAATTTATTTTGACAATTTAAGACTGTTATTAAAATATATTTAATTTAGTAAAGCGAATATGATTACAAAATAAAGACAACAAAGAATAAAAAAACAACAACACCAGAATGACAGGAAGACTGTAATACAAGTAACAAGAAAAACAGTACTTCACAACAAAATGCAATAATATTTTTTCGTGGGAAGCCTGCCCAGAGTGCAATTCATTCCCCTCTTCAGGTGTCTAAGTATGTTGCAAATAGGACACTTGTGAAGGGATGTCAATACAAAAATATCAATTACGGAATATTCTTAAATTAGTAGATGTAAGCATATAATGATTACTCTAATGGTCTGGAGATTATGGGTCAAAACCTCTTTCAGATAGATGGGAAATATATGACACACAATTTGAATGGCTTACGCTATTATAATAACAGTGTTTAATGACAATCATACGACAAAGTACTTACTTCTTTGCTGCAGTTGTTCCCAGGAGTTGATAACTCTTTTGCTTCCCTACAAAGTTGCCTTCATACTTAGGCACTGATAGCCGGCTATCACTTTTATCCGCGTCTCCCATTTTCTTATTCGACGTCTCAGATGTCGACGTTTTGCCATTAGACGACAGCCATTTTCCTTTCCGGTCTTCCATCGAATCGCTTCACTTACTACATTAACAGCACACTCAATCGAGGGTGTATTTCATTTAGATTACACTACAATGTTAATTGTTAGACACGAAAGATCTTTTTTAAGTAGATATTCCAGCTTGAGGTTCGAATCAGTGTGGCGAATCCAACGCCTTATCACTGACTGAGTTACAAGGTGGAACTGACAATCTTATCGCAATTTTTTTATCACTTACATTTTGAGCTCAAAGTTGAAGAAACGCTGAATGTATTGAAACGGTTCAGATAAGCAATCGACGTTCAGAATCTGAGAAGAAAGTGTTAATGATTTACAATAAATCTTCAGTAATTCAGAAAGTAATGGCATGTTGAGATTGCTTGAACCCACCTTTTGCACTTAAGTCTAACTTAACAAATTGTTGGTTACCTGGGTGTTTTTAGTGTAACTCTTTGATCACACGTATTCCTGCTCTATGGACAGGTAAAATTTAATAAATTAGGAAAATGCCAAAAAAAGTTGTAGGACGAGTGAGCGATCCATTGCAAGACTCTCAGTCGCTTTGGGAAATCGTGAGATAAGCCAACCTTGCAGCTCAGACATGGTCCGCGCTAGACGGAGCGGAGTCGAGTACTGCAATGAACAAAACATATCACATCGCCAACCCCAATTAAAGCTATCAATCTTCCAAAGTATGTTTCGATAGGTCCATTCATGCACCCCATTTTGACTTTATATGTTCTATATCCATTTTTATGCTCCTCAAGTCAAATCCAAGTTAGTAAATCTTTGTAAAACTTGATTTTCTTCAAGAGAAAGATACAATTTTGTCAGTTGGGTTGTCAACATTCGTATTGGTAACATTAGGGAGAAAAAGTATTTTTTTAAAACAAACTTAGAAAAAAAATAATCAGTTTTTTTTTTAATTTTAATTTTTTATAGGCTGGATTCCTGACAATTTTGCTATCCATGTTAACAGCTCTCTATCTATTGGACCTAGACGTTGGTATGAAATTTCGTTAAAATAGGACCAGTAGTTTAACCTCTGCGCATCAATCACACATATACACAGACATACACACAGACGTAAACACAATAACGAAGTGCCGCAAAACTTGCCATAGAGACTTCCCGGGAATATTTGTATTTAAGTTGATTGATATATAATGTATACATTAGAGGGTTTTAAGTTTAGTTGGTATTAGGACGCACCAACTGAAATGTCATAATGTGCCACTCTAGCCTATGACAGGCTAGGGAGGAAAGAACCATGCTGGAACCAGCCTTAGGTAGGGGGAGGAAATGGAATGTTACCGGGTACTCAACACATGGCTCACTCACTCGTCTAACAAAGACTTTGGCGTTTTCATAGTAATGTATAATTATTTGGAACGAAGACTTAAGATCAGTTGAAAAATAAACAAAACGTATGGTGGTTACCAAAAGAATAAATTATAATATATACATTTGACATGTACTTGAGAGTGTTTTTTACCACTTGGATATCACATGCAGCAGTTTATTTTTGCGTTTAGTTAATTTATGTATTAGTTAGTTACTATATCGGCCTACATTACTTTAACATGCATTTCACTTTTTGAACCATGTAACGGCCATAAGTATTAACTAAAAGGGTGGGGATAGATTGGCCGATTAATCTACAATCACCCTTATAATTAATGCTTATGACCGTTACAAGTTTCAAAAAGTGAAATGCACATTTAAATTAATGTAGGCCGATATAGTAGCTAACTAATAAATAAATGGACTAAACTCAGAAAGAAAATTCTACACGTGATATTTAAGTGGTAAAAAAGACTCTCAAATGGCTCATTTATGTCAAAAGCTAATAATATTCAAAGTATTATTTATAGTAGGCCTATAATGTAAATAATTTAGGTGTACGCTTATTATGGCTTTAGCTAGGGATAGAATAGACGTTTAAGAAAGAAAGAAAGAAAGAAAGATGGAAAGAAACGAATATTGTAGCCGATTCTTGCATGCTGTAGTCACTGTAGATACAGATAAAGCATGGGCGTTTCTGTCACCATAACCTGTTACGCTTGTAATGAAAATACGAAATGCTTTGTTCAACGATATATTTTACACTGTGAGTATACTTTGTACTAAAATATACTACTGGTATGCGGGTTCCCAAAGTTAAGGGCCATCCAACAGTCTTAAACCGCCCACGGTCATTCCTTTCACAATTACCCTAACTCCACATTGACCTGATTAGTCACAAGAAGAGGGTGCCACCGGGTAATACTGTTGTGGTATCCTTTACAGAGGTCATCTTTTGAAAAAAATACGTTGTAGATAATGGCTTTAGTTGCGAAAAGCCGTAGATGATTCACTGATAGCCGTGGTTATATTATTTCCCGCCACATTCTCAGCCAGTTGATGGATGACTGGCTGCAACCTTGCAACCTTGAGTCAGAGCGGGTGGGCATGAACCGTCGACCTCCTTGGTAAGAGCTGAGATATACCTCTATCCGGTTTTATATTTTTTACTAACTAATTCTATATTTAACAAATTTGACATTACTATGATATTGTTATGTGTGTATGAGATTTAACAAAATATCTTACTGGTATGTCCCATGGAATGTTTTCTTGAGATGTCCCTCTGACCCTTGTAAATTATTTTTTTAGCACAATTTAATTTCGCAATGCCAAAATAAAAATAAAAATATAGAATTTATGATAGCATTTTCTGTTGTAATTTTTGTGTTAGAGATCTTTTACCTATGCTGCACTACTAGAGATCTTTTACCTATGTTGCACTACTGCACATACAGAAAGCTGTGGGTAAGACGCCCTCTTGTGGTTTTGTTATGAACTAGGAGTAGAACATTGTTGTGAATAGAAGAAGGAAGTATTAGGTTATTATTTGATTGCAAGTTGATGAGAATACAGATTGTCTTTATTTAAACAGTGTTATTAATGTAGTTAGTTCGTGCCAGACCCTCCAGATCAGATTCCAGCTATTCCAGCTAACATTTCAGAAGTGGGATAGATTTCAGCTAACATTTCAGAAGTGGGATAGATTTCAGCTAACATTTCAGAAGTGCGGATAGAAAACCTTGTAAGTAACACCCACAAATTAAACCAGTCAAGCCATCAAAAGTAGAAGGCCTTGTAACCATGGCGAATGCAAATTTCCATCATGGCTTTTACAACGACCGAGATCAAGACATTGCCGACTTGACCAATACGACGTCAATAACTAGAATGTCATCGCCTATCAGTCCAGAAAGCTTTAGCCTAAGTCAAAACCCAGGGCCAGAGACTAGAATTCAACCAGAAAGTTTAGATTTTGACTTTGTAGCATCACAACCAGGTGAGCAACAACCAGTACGCCTAGAACAAAATGTTGAACAAGGACCAACCAGAGACCTACGTTTTCCACCAAGTCTAGGCTTAACCCAGAATTTTGCATACCAACTAGCTAGAGATCAGATTCCTGACCAGACATCATCAGAACCAGCCACCATCACCCACATGCACCTAATGCAAACCATGATAGAAGACGGAAGGAAAAGGGAAGAGATGCTGATGAATTTGCTATCACAACTCTCTAACAATGCAGCATCAGACAACTTGAGTAGACCTACAGAGCAATACTGTATAATGCCGGATCTTGCCAAAGGTATAAATAAATTTAGTGGCACAGGAAGTGGTGCGGAGGCTTGTGAATGGATTCGATCATTGGAAGCGATTGCTAAGCTCCACCGATGGCCTGAAAGCTTCATATTGGAATCAGCCAAAACACATTTGGTAAGCGCAGCAGGACATTGGTATGCTCGAATGAGTGCTAATCGCCAACTTGACTCTTGGTCCCATTTCAAAGCCGCCTTCGAGAAGACATTTGGGTCTAGCATAAGTGTTCCAGAACTGTGGAAGAAGTTACAGAATAGGGTCCAACAAAGACAAGAACCAACTTCACTGTACTTCCAAGAAGTTTCGAGGTACTGCGAGGATCTCAAACTGAACTTCGGTGACACCAAGCGCCAAATTCTGATAGGACTTGCTTCACAGTCGCTGTATTCCCAGTTGATGTCCAGACACCACTTTGACCTCGATGATCTCTTCAAGGACGTCCGAGAATTTGAAGAAGCAGAAAAGGAGCGTAACCAGAGAGTCCCAAGATTCAACTTCAGCCCACGTGAAGAACGCTCTACACCTCAGCGACAACAGTCGACGTATACACAGAAATTTCAACCAGCCAGTTCCTCAGTCACCAGTCCAGATACCGGTAAACCTACAGCTAATCAGTCAATAATCCCTAATGTGAAATCTTTTCAGTTCCGTACTAAGCCTAACTACCTGAACACTAAAGGAGAACCAATGTGTTTCAATTGTACCAAGTATGGCCACTTAGGTAGGGATTGCCCAGAGCCCAGACGTACTTTCTACTGTGTTAAATGTCAACAAAGTGGACATACACAAAAACATTGTACAGTCGCAGTTAATCAGGGACCTCATGTCAGCAAACCAGTCACTGACGCGAACACTCTGATTGTGAATGATAAGGACGGCTGTACTCCAGAAAAATACATAAAGTCAGTCACAATTAATGGCACCTTAGGCCTTACAGGATTTATAGACCAGGGCAGTTCTAGTTGTACGATTCAGGCAACTTCTGCCATTCGTACAGGTTTGGCTGTGCAGCCTACTGACAGCGACCTGTTTGGTTTTGCAGATACGAGTACACCCGCGGTTCGACCAATTGGCAAAATTATTGCTGATGTCGAAATCGATGGTGTCATTGGTAGAGATATCAACTTGCTCATTGTACCAGATCATGCCCAGACAATGGAGATCCTAGTCGGCAGGACCTGGACTGACCTTCATCATGTTGTCCTCCTTAAGATGGATGACAACTTAACTATCAGCAATCGAACCGATTCGCCGTTTTGTGAAATGGAAATTACTCCAGCTGTTCCGTCCATAAAACTTTGCATTCCACAAAATGTAGTTCTTTCTAAACGATCTATGAACTTTATCAAGTTGGTTGCGCAGAATGCCAGTTCCGGATTGGCAATCATTGACCGACGTTCGGACAGGACTCCGTCGCTGATTGACATCCAGGATGGATGCGCAACCGATCCAGTCTGCAATCCTAATGGTGTTGATATCAGTTTACCTCAAGGGATGTGCATCGCAAGATGTGAACCGGTTCAAGAAGCGTACCAGTTATCAGTGACAAATTTCAAACCTCAGAAGACAAAAATCGAAAAATCAGATCCAAGGATAGGCCCAGGATTAACCAGTGAGAACATTGAGCAGCTGCACCAGCTCGTCAGCGAGTTCCGCGACTGTTTCGCATTGTCTCTTGAAGAGTTGGGATGTACCAACCTTACGAAAATGGACATTCAAGAGATTGAAGGAAGTCGTTCATTTCACTGTAAGCCATACAGAACCAACCAGGCTGACAGAGAAGCGATAAGCCAGATAGTCCACGATTGGAAAGAAGCCGGTATTGTCAGTGAAACTCGCTCACCTTATGCCAGCCCAGTACTGCTTGTTCGCAAGAAAAATGGTGAAAACCGTCTAGTAGTGGATTACCGTAAGTTAAATGCACAAACCGTGAAAGACTCGTACCCCCGGCCTCTAATTGATTCTCAGCTGGAGAACCTGTCTGGGTTCACAATGTTCACTATTTTGGACCTAGCCCATGGATATCTCCAGATTCCGCTGACAGATGCTGAAAAATTTGTCCAGCTTTACTCCTCAAAATTGACGAACAGTGCCGGTACAATCAAGGCACTCAGTGAGGCTATAGTTAAGTATGGATTACCAGAGAAGTTAGTTAGTGACCGAGGCACAAGATTTACTTCACAAGCGTTTAAAGAGTTCTGTCGCACCCAAGGTATCCAGCACATACTTAATTCTCCCAGACATCCTCAGGCAAATGGACAAGTAGAACGAGTGAACCGCACTCTTGTTCCTATGATCTCAATCGCAACACAGGATCCTCGTCAAAATGACTGGGATCATTCAATAAAGACCATCGAAAGAAATCTGAACAATACTATAAATAAGTCAACAGGAATAACTCCATTTCATGTTCTCCATGGATATGTACCGAGATTTGTCGACGGTGCTCTCCGAATGGCAACCAACCCAGCTAGTGACATCTGGGACGAACCATCCCAACTTCAACACGAAGCCAGACAAGCCGTCTCAACAAGTCAAGAGAATTGGAAGAGACAATACAACCAGAAGCGCATAATTGGACCAAGCTACGATGTCCGTGAAGTGGTTTTCATGCAGCGTGCACCCGTACACACTGGTCATCCCACGAAGACACAACCCAAGTACCGCGGGCCTCTCATCGTCACCGAGCTGCTTCCAAGTGACACTTACAGAGTATCACAACTTTCCGAAGATACGCCAGGCAGCTACTACACGACCACAGCACATGGCTCACAACTCAAAGGGTGGAAGTGCCCCAATATGGACGTGAACGATTTGAGCTCAATTCACTCTCAATCAGATGAAGAATTAGCTACTACTGCGGAAGATCTACAGCCCCACATTTCAGACGATTCCACTGCAGACCGAGACTACCAAAGACCTCGACGTCTAGGAGCAGGCAAACGGCCTGAATATCTAAAAGATTTTGTAGTCTAGGCCTCTCTGGCACTCATTAATTTTTACCATGTCTGAGGGCAGACATTTTGTCAGGATGCCCGAATGTTAGAGATCTTTTACCTATGTTGCACTACTGCACATACAGCAAGCTGTGGGTAAGACGCCCTCTTGTGGTTTTGTTATGAACTAGGAGTAGAACATTGTTGTGAATAGAAGAAGGAAGTATTATGTTATTATTTGATTGCAAGTTGATGAGAATACAGATTGTCTTTATTTAAACAGTGTTATTAATGTAGTTAGTTCGTGCCAGACCCTCCAGATCAGATTCCAGCTATTCCAGCTAACATTTCAGAAGTGGGATAGATTTCAGCTAACATTTCAGAAGTGGGATAGATTTCAGCTAACATTTCAGAAGTGGGATAGATTTCAGCTAACATTTGTGTTATCGAATGGATGAAATAATGCTTATAATAATAATTGTAATTATTTATTGCCCTGGATTTTTTTTCAATTCAGTGAAAGTTAAAGTTACATTACATTCTTCTAAAATAGATCACAAACTAAACGTCTCAAAAGTTGCAACAATATTTCTATCTGTACAGTCTGTAGATCACACACATTTTGTTATCTGCTGGTAATACGCCTTCAAACACAGATTACAGCTCTCGAATGTTTCTACAGATAGTGGATAGGAGGATTCTGGGAACTGTAAACTTATTTTTGATAACTAAAGTTTCTTATTTAGGTGTATCAGGCATGTCATGTCATTAATAAATCATTTCATTCACACAATAAAAGAAAAAATGTATTCCTGAAACAAAACTGCAAGTTCTTAATTAATCATCGCTTAGGCTTGTCATTGAGACGGTTTCAAAGAAATACTATTTAGTGAGGCATCACGATGTAAAAAACCATTCCCCCGTGGCAGTTTAAGTGAAAGCATGTATGTGGTATCAATCGATTCGTATTAAACCGTAAATCAACAATTCTGATAGTGCCAATATTGTTTTTTGACTGAGGCCTGCCATAGCTAAACAAGATGGCAGCTGTCATTCAAATTTTACCCTAATTCTATATTTGAAAGTATTTACTTGATTTCAGTTTTAAAGGTACCATTCGAAAGGTAATTAGTAGAGCTTCAAATTATGTATTGCCATTCTTACAAAAATCCAATATTTTCTCGGGTAATGTAACAAAAACTGCATCTATTTACCAAACACGTTATCGCAATGGACCCTTTGACGTAGATACCTACTTGGTCTCAAAGGTCTTCATGTAGGAATATTGCAAAATGCGTTTCTTATATGGGATTTCAGGCCATCTTCGAGTTCATACTGTCAGAGTCTGAATCCCAACCATATGAGCCATCGTGGACGACCCGAATGATGGTTTTATGGATTATGTGATAGGGTGGGGGGTGGTGGCGGGGGGCAAATGCATATAGTTTGATAATCGCCTATTTTTTTATAGTGTTTCTACATTTTCACACGCCATTTGTCTTACTCAAAACTCGGTATATCCTTTATTTCATATTATAATCACTTAAAACATTGTTCGTTCAATTTGATCGCCGAATGGACACTTCTCCGCCCTAACGGAAGTAGACAAGCTTGGTGAGCAGGCTTGTAATGGCCGGCATCTGACGCTTGTTGTTACTGGCAGGATCTTCCGTCGACGATTTGAACTCAAACGCGACTTCACGGTTCACACAGGTCAGGATAGCAAGGAGGTCCTGCGTCTTCCCATGTGTCTGTAGTACCTTGCACAGGGCTTGTATGTACCAGGACCCGTCGACCGGGTTCCTCCAGGCTGCGTAACCTGGAATAAAATGGATGTTATGTTAGTACAAAATCCACCAAAATAATTTCTAAATTTCCCAATTCCGAAATTTCATTCAATTTCCAGAAAATTCGATTGTTACGTTTGGGAACAGAATTCCAACCACGTTTAACTTCATCCAACTTTTCCATCGACTTAATTTTTCCGATTCCAACGATATAATTTACTAGCATCTAATTACAAAGCATGTTTTTTTTTAAATTATAAGAAGATAAATAAAAGGTAATAACATATTTTAAATACTTTTTGTAACTTTAAGTTTAACTGAATTTTTTCCAATAATCTCAAAGTGATTAAAATAACAAAACTATAATTCCGATTTCACGTAGATGCCGAGATCTAGCAGGGAATTGTTGTAATAATTATTTATCACTCAACTTTGTCTTTAGCATTAGTAAGTTAAGTTCGGACCAACTTTAAGAAACACAGAATCAATTTTGTGGCTAGTCGCGGATATATATGCACGGACAGCAGAGGTCCCAGGTTCAATCCCAGGTGGAGGCACTTTTTAAATTTATGTCTAAAAATACCATCGTGAAAGTTTTACCAGACTTGCAATCAACAATTGTAATCATATATGTTTAATATATTATATATCTGATCAATAAAGATGGTACTATAATCCGAACAACATATAAATCAGTACAACTCCCAAGTACACGATGTACAAATAAGATAATGTACTACAGAAGGCCCTCTTTCATTTACAGATTTTGTTTGTAATTGTTTTATAATATAAGCGTGTATTCTCATTTAATTTTGTTCATTATTGTAAACTGCCACTCACCTCTTACTGTGGCGTACGATATAAGAATGTCGGCTTCCGATGGCTTTGAGCTTTTACCAACACTGACGGCGTCGGTGACGTCATAAACAACTGCTGAGTCCTTGCGATCTTACCACGACATGCCTGCAAGAAAGAATGGGTTTCATGGGGAAGTAAATTCCATCAGGTGGTGTTTCGAAGGGGAAAGATATCGTTTTGGTTTAGTATATACAAGGAAATAGCCCTCTTGTTAATGCACCTTGGTTTTGTTAGCTTCTATGTATGAGAAATGTTAAATCTTATCTACCTTGGCTATTGTTTTTTTGTTTTAATATATATATGATAATGATTTTTATTTTTCATCCTTTTTTTCATCCTGACGACGGAAATAGTTTTCATTAATTTCCAAAACTTAGTTTTTATTATAAAATAAAAAGTTGTTTTCCACTAACGTGTTTTAAATATATTATCATGAACTCTTCTAACTTAAAAACTAAAATAATGCATAATATCACCGGTCTTGGTCTAGTGGAATAACTCTGCCCACCTCGTCAAATGCTATGTCAATATTTAGGAGCATCAAAATGGCATCAACGTACTAGGAAAAAAGTGATGATTTTCACAAACAGTTTAAAAAATGCAATGTGTGAGTGCAAACCTAACTCTAACTTCCTGTATAGTACCTGAATAAAGAAGAGCTTTGGTTTCCCCGCTAGAGAGGGACACTTGGCCCTAGTAAAATACTTCCAGAGCGTGTCCTCGGCGTAAGCCTCATCGCTGGCGTATATGAAGTCTGGCGACCCGTGGCTTGAAACGACTACTACCAGACAATCTGCGTCGGTGTGGTCCTTTTCTGACGCTGTAACACGATCATACTTTGTGTTTTCTTGTTCACATTTAAATTAATACAATTCACTTTAAAGATTTGCGAATGTTACCGGTACTTTGCTGACCATATTAATAAGGAGCTGGCTACAGTTATGCGAAAGTAGCAACGCAGTGAGACATGCTTTTAGGGTTCTGTTGTCAGCCGTCGTTGCAGACGCAGTACTGTAGACCGCACCTTTTGATTGAAAATTAGTAACATCGAAATGAGAAAAAATAATCTTAACGAGGACAACAAAAATCTGACAAAACGATTGTTTAAATAATACTTTTTGAAACCAGTAACAAACTGACATAAAAAGATCAATACTTCTTGTGACATTTGTTATGAGAATACATAGTCACCGCCACATAGAATATATTAAAGGGGCTATTAACTCAAAAATTTATTTTTTACCATATTATGATTTATAGCACAATACTACACTAAAATGACAGTTTAAAAAATTATATCTTGTACTTGTAATATAACACGAATTTTTAAATTTTTTTGATCCAGAAATTTGCGAAAATTGGTGTTTAAGGAAATTTCTTAAATCGGCTTTAACCTGTTTCTTTTTTATCCACATAGATACTAGAGCATAGTACAAATCTAAAATGCCCATTTTTTACATCGTGTTTTGAAACTGTGCCCAAATATACCCTCAAACACGCACAAATATGTATTCCAAAATCACACCCCATCTTGGTAATCAGCATATTTTGACCGAACTACTTTCCCAAATTACAAAACAAAATATAGAGAATTTACAGAAAAGGCCATAGAGTACGTCAATAATGGCCAATATTTTTTGGATCAAAATCCTCCAAGGTCACGTGGCATAAAGATCGTCCCCATGTTATTTCTTATGGGAGATTTTTGCCGATGGGACCTAGGTCGAAAAATGACATGTTTGACAATTTTTGGGAGGTCATGGTGGCCCCAATGATTTTTCTGTTATAGTTGCTAAATTCATTACTATTTAGCCTGAATGAAATAATATATATTTTTTGAGTTAAGCGGTTAAAAACACCTTTAAGAATATTTTCGAATGATTCATGAAAATTAGAAACATTTTCCAACAAACCTTTCTTCAGGACGTTATCTAATTCGCTTGCAGTGAGGTTTCGATAAATTTTAACCTCAAAACGCAGTCGCCTTAGCTGCGTCTCCAGCGCTGTTTCGTCTACGTCTGTGCGTTCTCTTGGGACCAAACCTGGTAGTTTGGGGAAATCTGCGTGGCTGAAGATAATCGCCAGACCTCGACGGCTGTGGTTCATGTTGTACTCGTCATCAGCTTTGCTCACTTTCATCGCTGTCGCTCTCGCCTCTCTCTGAGGGACGCTAGGGTTAAATGAAGGAACAAGATTGATTGGATATTGCTTAACGTCTCATATTTATGCAACTTGGCTAATCGAGACGAAGGGAGGGACGTAAAGGATGACGCGGGGGGACAAGGGGTGGACAGTCCTGTGCTGGTCAGAACCAGCCACAAGCGTATGGGGAGGGCAGGGGTTTCCCCACGTCGTGGTCGTCTCCGTCTGTGTCATCATCCGTCTGAGTTGTCATGGTCGTCGCCATCGGGGAGGTAGTCAAAGGGAAGGGGAAAGTTCCCCGACGACGACCCAGAGCTCGCCATTAGTTTCAGGGAGAAAAACTCCCCTAATCACGGGCCAAACCACGAGAAGGTTGCGAGTTGGAATTTGAAGGCCCGAAGGAACAAGAGAGTAAGGTATTCTATATATACATATTCTCCTAAGGTATTCTATATATACATATTCTCCTGCCCTTGGATATAAAAGAGATAAGAAATACTCAATTGAACTAGATTGCATCACACTAGTCATATTAATGGTGAAAAACAACTCGAAATGAATAATTTTTAAATTTTAATTTGAATACTATTCTCATGAACACGAAATAAAAGAGCGAAAAAAATACTCAAATCGATTTGATCTGCACCACTCCGTTAAAAGAGTGGTTCGATTCGAAATGGGGAATTTTCAATTACCCACAATTTTATTTTAGAAACTGAGAAGAACATAGCAGTCTTTAAAGTTTATTTAATCCCATAGTAATAACTTATGATTTGTACATGAACAAACAAACAAACAAACAAAATAGATGCATTACATATAATTATACATCACTACATAAAATACAACAAATGTACCGGAAGTTTTTTTTTTTTTTTTTTTTACAAATTAATTTCTATAGTGAGATCCCGCAAATCATGTAAGATCTCTGAAGCTTGTCAAACAATTGCATGCATACCACTGGGGTATTTTAGCATTATTTTGTAATGAATAATATTGGTTCATATTTTTAAGTTTGTAATTTTGAGGTATATATTGCTTTTATAAATGTTTTATATAATTGCTTTTGTACTTGCTATTTGGTTTGCCTTTGTAAGGCGGTTAAGTTTGTTTATATTTTTATTGTGTTGCTGATGTTTTGTTTTTATTGTTTTATACCAACTCTTCTTGAAAATGGAAGCCTATAGCCTTCTGAAACGTTGAAGTTTTAATTAAATATTCGTTTTTAACATTCAATATAGCGTGATTATTTCCGTAAAGTGTAACATAACATAAACCATGAATCACGAAAGTCAACAAAACATAAATATATATATATATATACATATATATATATATATATATGGAGCGTTATTTTAAGTGCGCTCTGTTGCAAAACAGAAGGTTGAAATTTAGAACGGGATGTTGTGTACGTTCGCGTTCGTGGTGGCTCATATGCGATCACCACTCATCACTCATCGCCACCCATCGTCTCAAATATCACTTTTTCAATATCTGGATACAGAATTAAATCAAGTCTATGACGGAACCTTTACTTTTTTAACATAATGCTTACCAATATGGCTGCTGTTACTTGTTATTTGTTTACTCCATTTGTGATTCTTTATCTAGAAAATAATGTGGTCCTAGTGCACAACACATTGTATTTATTCTTTCTTTTGATTTCATGCGTTTTATGACATCCATACTATTGTGTGCATGGTACGATACTGCATTATGTAATGTTTCCTCTCTTTCAGGCACGGAAATTAATTGTTACTTTTCTCAAAATTAATCATTTGATAAAATTTCTTATTTTTTATTTAAAATAATTTTAACATTCTTTTTCCGGATTTGGTCTAAAAAATTTGAACTTTTAGCTAAATTTTGGAATGGTTGTAAATTCGAAATTAGCTGTAACAAATTTTTGGAGTCAAAATTTTCTATCAGTTTTTTCTCTCTTTTGGTTACATTTTATTTTTCAATTTTATCTCAACTCTATCCCTAGTTATGAACTAAGCAAAGTTCTGGGACATTTAAAAAAATGACCGTTTTTGTAATTTTTACACTTTGCTTTTTTGTATTGTCCATAAAATCTCTGTCAGGCACTTCAATCAGGTCAGTCAAGACAGAAAAAACTGTAATATGAAGGGAAGTCTGTATTTTCTGTAGAAAGGTGGTTATTGATGCTAACCACCATGCATTAAAGTACACAAAATCAGCTAGTTGGTGGTCTAACATCGCTAACAACTGTGTCTGAAAGAGTTAACTGATTGAACAACTTATTGTCGAAACGATACACAGATTAAGCGGATAAAGTGTTAAAACCATATAAAATTAATACACTTGAAGCACTGAATTTAGGTCAATATTCTTTGGTACTCATTCAATGATGACGCATATCATTATCCAAAACAATTTTATCGATAGGTTGAATGAAAGATAACGTTAGGTATGATTGTATATGTGCAGTGAATTACAATTTTTGTAACCATGCGTTTTGTAAGTAGTGGTAACTTACAAAACAACCAAATTGTAACGCCTGGACGAAGTTCGAAATATCAAACTAATCGACATGGGAACGCTACGATTCGAGCCGTAAATGTGCGTTCGTACTTTTCGAGCTATGCCTACATTTTTCCACCGATCAGGATTATTGATTTTGTGCAAACTCGGAAGGTGATACCAATCTTACATGTGTTGTTTTTTTTAGCCCCGTTTGGCCACACAATTTTCTTATAAATATCGACCAAAAATGGCAAATTTGAATAAACTTGAGGCCTAGCACGAAAAATCTGTAAAAAAAGCTATGAACGAATAAAAAGTATTTATAATCTGTCGGAGAGAGAAAACAGAACAATAAAATGTACCCGTACCGGTACCCAAGCCTCTTTTTTTAAAAAAGTGATTCATTTATTTGATTGTCATTTATACAAATACATCAATTTGACACAACATACAATTTGTATAAGCTCAAAATAGCTCAACTATACAATTATCCTCTACTATTTGAATAAATGCAACACAGCACAGTCTAATGAATTTCTTGTACCGTTACTTGAACTGTTTTGTGAGGGACTTACGTGGAAGGTCGGCTGGTACCGGCAGGAGCTCTCGCCGATATACTCCGGTTCAGTTTGTCCATTGTTAACAGGCGTATTCCTTTAAATCCTAAAGAACCTGATATTATGCGTATAGTGCCCGCATTAGCTCGTTTAGTACTGACGCTTTGATAACTTGTTACATTTCCCAATACTTTTTTTACAGTAGGCCTACGAATTAAAAATATTTCGTGATAAACCGTGATGTTATAGACTATGATAAACGTATCTTAACGGTTGGCTGCCTTGGCAAGGTAAGATAGTGCTTATCACAATCCACCATGATTCAAACCTTCTCTTGTGAATAGAATCTGTTATCAGTTTCATTTGGCTTCATCTAAGTCTGAAGAGATACTTGCAGCTACAGTTCTGAACGCAAAAATATCGATATTATCTATTTTTCCTACAAATCCAATAACTTTTAGTGAAATTGTGTTTCATACCAAACGCATGTATAATATTGGTTTTATTTTGTACTATGATGCTAACCCATAACAAAATTATATAAATTACTTATATGCTATACATACACTCGTACAAAGCGGTAGCACAGAGGCCGTCAAATATGCATTAGTAAAGAAAAAAAGCTTCTTGCGTTGCACAATAGATCACATGGTGTAAACGGGTGTCATGGCGTCTTGAAACTTTGCACACCTAAATATGATATTTTTGGATGAGCGTAGCGAGCGTAGCGAGCGAAGCGAAGATTCCATTTCACTACACTGGAGAAAAAAATCCGGAATGTTTTTTTTTCTTTTTTTTTTTTTGTATTTTTGTGTGTTTGTTAACACGATTCCGGCTAAACCGATACTCCGATTGCGATGAAATTTTATGGAGGCCTTCGAAATCTCTGAACTTAGAACTGCCACGTTTTTGAGCGATATCGGGAAATTTTTTCTCATAAAAAACGCAATTTTACGATTTTTTTCGATTTTTAAAAAATTTCTTCGACTTATAACACCTACATGCTTTATCCGATTGTAATGATTTTTTCACAGAACCTTAATTTTATGAATTAAGATATTCGTGTGAAATTTGAGCATAATCGAAAAATTATTTCTCATGAAAATCGTAATTTTACGTTTTTTTTCTTTTTTAAAACAATTCTTTGACTTATAACACCTACATGCTTTATCCTATTGTAATGATTTTTTTACAGAACCTTCATTTCATGAATTAATATATTCGTGTTAAATTTGAGCGCAATCGAATAATTATTTCTTATGAAAATTGCAATTTTACGATTTTTTTCTTTTAAAAAAATTACGATTAATTAAAAAATTAAGTTAATTTTTTATTTAATTTAGTTTAATTAAAAAAATTAAGTTAATTTTTATTTAATTTAATTTAATTAAAAAAAATCTTCGACTAAGTAATTAATTTTTCACAGAACAACAGAAAATCCGCGTAACACATGGCAGCTCAATGCACCATATACGCTCATCCAACAACGCGGCGGGACTTAAGCGTTTTCCTAGTTTAAATATGAGTCTAAAAAGTTGCTAGAATGAAAAAGGCACCAAATTAAAGACAGATTTTTTAAAAACATTTTTGGACGGAACAACAATAATTCAAATCTAGTTCAAAATTTAATTTCGAGCAGCGTTTTTTTATATTGTTTCTACATACCTTTATTTACAACCTAATTACAAATGGAAATGGTTTATTAACGGGCTTTTTCGTCGACCGGCACAATCTCAAAGTTTCTACCGCCTGTCAAAAAAATCGCACAAATCAAGTTATTTAAAAAAAAAACATTTCATATTACCTTATAACTAGGTTGAAGATAAAGGTGTGTAGGAACAAAATACAAAAACCGCTGCTCAAATTTTAATTTTGAAGAAGATTACTTGAGTGAGTGAATTTGATTATTGTTGATTCTTAGATTATATTGCAAACCAATTTTTTGGATGAGCGAAGCAAAGACTTCAATTTCACTGACCCCCTCAAAAATTAGCTCGGGTGTTTTTTTTGTTTTTTTTTGTTTGTTCGCTCTTTACCGGGAAAATTAACGGCTTATGCGATCTTGATGAAAATTATAGAGGACCTTCGAAATCTCTGAACTTAGACTTGCTACGTTTTTGGTTACAATCGAAGAAATATTTCTCATGAATGTCGTACTTTTACGATTTTTTTCGATTTTTAATGCTATATTTCGGTGATATTTGGCTCGCGACCGGGCAAACGGAGCCGTCCCACAGTGCCGCTTCCCGTAAGGCCATCTACCCTTTTTTCCCCCAATGCCATCATTACTACCTGTCGATAAAGACCATGTTACACTTGTTGGCCTAACGGGAATTGATTTATTCCCCAAAAGCCAACACCCTGCATTTCATTATTGAAAATACAAAGGTTTGTTGGCCTTGGGGTAATTGATTTATTCCCCTAAGGCCAACACCCTGCATTTCATTATCAAATATGCAAACAAGGTTTGTTGGCCTAAGGAGAATTGACTTATTCCCCTAACGCCAACAACGCCCCGCTCCTTACCTTAAATAATTAATATACGCTGTTGGCCTAAGGGGAATAAATCAATTACCCCAAGGCCAACAAATCTTTGTATTTTTAATAATGAAATGCAGGGATTTGGCCTAAGGGGAATAACTCAATTCCTCTTAGGCCAACAACGCTTCCTGTAACATGGTCTTTATCGACAGGTAGAAATGATGGCATAGGGGGAAAAAAAGTTTGATGGCCTTACGGGAAGCGGCATTGTGGGAAGACACCGGGCAAACGGCTACTCCGATCTTGATGAAACTTTATGGGAACGTTTGAAATCACTGAAATTAGATATATTATGATTTTAGGGACATTTAAAGAAATAATTCTCATAGAAATCGTTCTTTTACGATTTTTTCCGATTTCCCCCCCCCCCCCGATATTTTCGTGACATTTGGGCCGATTCTGACCAAACGGGTGGGGCTACAACGTTCATATTTTACATAGACATTAAGGTAATGGTGATGTATTGGTTTTTGAAATAAAAAGTTGACAAAGTTAGCCAGAATCTATAGAATAAAGGTTTTAATATGAGTTTTTTTATCTTTATAATAACGATTAACGAGTAACAATAGAAACTTTACAACAATCACCTACAATGCATTCAAAAAGCACTTGCAATGGAAAAGTGGTCCTACGCATACTAAAAACTTACAAAAAAGCTCATCCATCAACGCGGCGGGACTTAAGCGTTTTCCTAGTTTATTTTAAATATTCTATTTTATTTAGTGCCTCTTTAGTGCATTCTTTTGAAATAATGTTTAGGTCTAAGGATTCACCCTAACATCCTTGCTCCAATGATGTCAAACAATATACTTATCATAATAAATACATGTTTCCTGGCATCGAAGGTGCATCAATTGAAAATGGTGGATGGAGGTTATGAAAATGCTGATGTGGAAATTCTAGAATTTTCAAATTAAATACTATTAATTCAATTCAGAAGTTAAAAAATCCACCCCGATCGGGGTTCGAACCCGAGTCACCAGGCACTGTCCAGGTAGGCGCCTTAGCCAACTAGACCACCGAGACGGTAACTATTTATCTACTGAATCGTATTTGCATTTTAGATCGCCTACCTGGAATGTGTGAGACTCGGGTTCGAACCCCGATCGGGACGGATTTTTTAACTTCTGTATTGTATTAAAATATTGGGAGTGTTTAGCGACCAACCAAATCGAGGAATAAATTATATACAGTTTAGTTTTTTTGCTATGATTGTTAACATTAACAATGTAACATTGTCTATCTGTTAACAAACACAACGCAATCTATTTAATGTGAATCGTATCACTACTTTTTTAAGTGCATCTTGTATGACGTTTCAATTGATAAACTATGCCGTGTTACAAATAAAATAATGTTAAACACGGTAGAAAACAAAACAGCTAGCATAACAAACTCCACATTTAATCGAAGTAGATAGAATCATCACTATGTGGATGAGGAACTCAGTTAATTACATCACAGCCAGGATTGCATGAGAGGTTAGAACAGCATCTCAGATTAGATGCATTTTGTACGAACGAAAGTAATTTTTGATTCAAAGGTCCTTCAAATCATAATCTTTGAAATAATTGACAAGATTACTACGATATGGTTTGCTATTCGTGTTTGTTAGTTTCCCTATTCGTGATTCGTGATTTAAAATGGTGATGGATATGGATAAAATACAATACACTAATAAATGCATAGCATTTTGGTATATAAGGACCTGCCTTCAACTCACAAATGAATATCATCGTCATATAATGTTAAATATTCAGTTTTATTGAATTATGTAAGAAAATTTGTACAGTAATCATATAATTAAAGTTGAATTAGTGAGCCAGAGACATTTAAGACGAGTCGCTGTAATTAGCAATTAATTCGTCGATTTCAAACACAAATTTCGTAACATCTACGTAATGTACTACATTTTTGTAATTTTTGGGAATTTTATTCTACCTGTCATGATTTTTTAATGCAATTTTCATATTGGTCTCAACGTAGAAATCAATGTGAACGCTCAGTAAATTTTGTTAACGTATAATGAATTATATGAATTAAATCCATGTTTTAATATTCCACTTTTTTGTCACTGAACTATGTCTTGTAACCAAGTTCGTATATCAGTATAAAAGTTTTGCAAATGCAAAATTTGGTAATGATGTTACTAACCATTCAGTGGCAATGACCAACACCTGAGCGCGAGCACTTAAGTTGCGCCAAACTCAGCGGCTCCTCTTAATCCCACATCTTGGCATTGTAAAATCTAATAATTGTTTTTAATTAAGCGAGCGAAGCGAGCGTTTCCATTTGACTCTGCCGGAAAAAAATAGTCACTGGTTTTGTTTTTGTTTTTTTTGTTTTTTTTTTGTTTGTATGTCTCGCCATAACGTTCGAACGGAGGCTCGGATCGAGTTGAAATTTTGACCATCCGCAAGCTTTGTTCCCGATTGAATGCCATTAGTTTTGTGGCAAAATCGTTCAAAAAGTTAAAAAGTTACATTAAAGTTAATCGAAAGTTTTTTTTTCAAACTAAACGGCGACAAAATCTGAGGTGGCCAAATCATTTAGAATGTCCGTCCGGTCACGAATTATGTTAATTTTATTTTGATCCGATAAGTAGTGTAGATGGAAATTACATTATAACAAAAGTAACGTTACCATGGCAACGAAAACTCGCACGAGGTTCGCACTATGCACTGCCACCTAGAAGTAATCAAAATACTATCGAGGAAGCAGTGTATTATTTGTTACGTTTTCCCAAAGAAATGATGTCAAGGTTCTCTAGATGGCGGTGGATTTTATCCACGAATAAAAGGTTTACCCAAATAGGCCTACTAATCCTGTCAAATAAGAATTTTTGGAGGAAAAAATTGCGATGTCGCTGAATTTTCGCAGAGACCTTCCTTAAAGGATACTTATCAACATACTAAAACTCCCCTACAATCGGACTGGAGCTTCGGCCGCCATATTGGAAAATGGCGGCCAAAAAGTGTTTGTTATCGAATATCTCCAAATTTGTTTGAGATAGACAAAATATCTCAATGGCAAAAATATTCCCCATTGAATTCCCTACAAAACAGGTGTCTTCTATAATTTTGGTAGGGGCAAAGGTTACGTCACAAAATCGTGGTTTATATGTTGCTTAGTGGAGTACCCGCTAATTTCCAAATTTTCACGCCCAGCATCAAACAATGCCCGGTAAATCCGTAAGAAATCGATTTAAATACAAAAGAACTTTTGTACGGGGTTCATGAAAGCTTCCAGTAGTATTTTAAAAAAACAGTTCTGCAAAATCGGATTTTGCATTTACCCGGAATTTGGGTTTTTCCATTGTTGGCATTTCCTAAAAAATGCCATATTTTACTGTCCATTATTAAGCACTAAATAGCATTGGAGGAAAAATTCTTTCTACGCACATTGAAATAACTTAAATAATGATCTGATTACAACCAAAGTTTAAATCCAATATGGCTGCTAATTCCTAATATTCACAATATGAATACTGTTTTCGTGCTGTTTTTACACTCTTTTTGTTACATAATTCACTTTGATGTTGTGGATATTAGGAATTAGCAGCCATATTGGATTTAAACTTTGGTTGTAATCGGATCATTATTTGAGTCATTTCAATGTGTGTAGGAAGAATTTTTCCTCCAATGCTATTTAGTGCTTAATAATGGACAGTCAAAAAGGGCAGTTTTGAGGAATTGCCAACAACGGAAAAAAACAAATTCCGGGTACATGCAAAATTCGATTTCGCAGACCTGATTTTTTAAAATACTAATGGAAGCTTTCATGAACCCCGTACAAAAGTCCTTTTGTATTTAAATCGATTTCTTACGGATTTACCGGGCATCGTTTGATGCTGGGCGTGAAAATTTGGAAAAAAGCTGGTACTCCAATGAGCAACATATAAACCACGATTTTGTGACGTAACCTTTCCCCCTAACAAAACTATAGAAGACACCTGTTTTGTAGGGAATTGAATGGGGAATATTTTTGCCATTGAGATATTTTGTCTATCTCAAACCAATTTGGAGATATTCGATAACAAACACCTTTTGGCCGCCATTTTCCAATATGGCGGCCGAAGCTCCAGTCCGATTGTAGGGGAGTTTTAGTATGTTAAGAAGTATTATATAAGGAAGGTCTCTTCAAAATTTCAGCGACATCGCAATTTTTTCCTCCAAACGTCAATATACGATCTTATTTGACAGGATTATACCTTGGCAATAATAAATAATATTGGAAACATGGCCCCGTGGACAGCGAACGTCGCAAATTTTACAATTTTAATAAATTGCCATGTGGGTCTAGCTATAGCACGTGCTCGCTTATCAACGCGTCCAACAGAGCGTTTCCTAGTATATGCTTTAACAACTAAATTATGTGCAATGCAGTAGGAACGTATTACCGCATCGATGGTGTTAGAAAATGACTACCATCATGATGTGACTCCATGAACGCCACCTTCATAACATTATGTATAGTGTGACATTTTAACGAGACACAAACACTACGTTTAATACTACTTGTACTTGTATCTCTGCGATAAGGAACTTTTTCTTAAAAAAATAAAATTGTCAAAAGTAAATGTCATGAGGTGTGATAGCAACAAGTTTGATACACAAATTGTATGCGCCAGGTCACTAAAAAATGTCCAAATACATTCTAGGTTTGTTTTTTAAACAAACTTGGAATCGAAACACAGTTAGAGAGTTTCTGGTCAATTTTTAAATTATACACCATTGATTACAGTTAGTTGTCATAACTTATAAATTCATCTCTTTGCATTTTTCCACGTTTTCACGGGCTCATATTTTTCCTTTTCCCCGTCGTCCCGCCTGTCTTCTGTCTGAAGTAGAGCAGCCTGGTTAGCATGCTGCTGAAGGTCGGCATCTGTACCTTCATGTGCATCTTCTCATTGCGGGGTACATTCGAGATGTAGTCGATGGCAACCCTGCGGTTGACGAAGGTCAGGATTGCCAACAGATCGCGGCTCTGGCCGTTGGTGCGTAGTTCTTCGCAGAGAGCTTGGACGTACCACGAGCCATTCGATGGACTCCTCCACGCGTAGTACTCTGAGGGCATAACACACATCCTTCATAGAAATATATGAACCCAAAATTTAATTTAATTTATTAAAAACAATTATATTTTATTTTTAAGTAACTAATTTTACATTGTATTGTTGCGTTATATTAATTGTATTGGAATGGTTTATAAAAAAATAAAAAAAATAAAAAAATAAAAAAAATAAATAAATTAATTAATTAATTAATTAATAAATAAATAAATAAAAAAATAAATAAGAAAATAAAAATAAAATAAAATAAAATAAAATGAAGAATACATAAATAAAATAATTCACTGTGCGTTGTTCTTTTCGTTGGTTGCCCCGAGTTAGCTTTAAAAAAATGTTCGTCGCTCATTCTCACATTCAGTAATGAATGAATTTTCCAACTTTCTGGGAGACTAGCCACTCCACCCTTACTTCCAGAGTCACAAAAAACGTTACGTTAATCGGTCGCCATGTTCGATTTTCTCGTGAGACGTGACACTAAAATACCATATAATTTCTTGCTATGAACCTAAATCAGATTGAATACCAACATGCATCCGTAAGAATTGCTTGAAATGAGACTGATTATGCAATTTTGGGAATATGATTATCAACGATGTATCTGACTTAGACAAAGAAAGTATGGGGCAATGTCAGTAATTGGAAAAAAATGTCTTGTTAGTTTTTTGTAATTAATCTACAAAGAGATGCATTGTATGAAGTGGGGGGAAAACGTTCAATTCGTGACTTCGACTCTATTAACATTTTCTTGCCACTTGTACCCACTACTGGACCTTAAAGTAGGCCTATTTGTATTTGTTTTGGGTAAGGTGTACATGTGTTTTCGTTTAGAAAGTATGACTGTAGAATGAAGGATGAGCTTCTGCAATATCATTCACAATTTTAGGGTTCATAGTACACTTCATTAAAGAAAATAATTGGCCACTTTTCAAATTTAATAATATTCCGTTGAAGCACTAAACTATATTGTGGGTGACGAGATAGTGCTCATGAAGTACTCGTAAATGTAAATAAAAGGCGTTTTTGTAAATAAGTATGATGTCTTAGAAGATCAATCAAGCCATGTTTTAATTAATGCATAATGTTGTTATTGTTCGTTTAATGTTTAATGTTATTTACATAATGTCGAATCTATCTATGTCTTAACTTTTCGCGTAGCTTTTTTGAGTCGCATTGATGGATAAACTTATTTAATCTATCGCCATGCACTCCAACATTCGAAATAATCGTTACAGAGTGAAATTCTCGTTACAAATAATTATCTGATCGATTGTAACGTGGCATTTCTATGTTCAAAAATCCCTAAAGATTTCATCAAGATCAAATTAGCCATTTGTTCATAGAGGGTGAAAAATATTTTTAAAAAACATAGGATTGTGTTAATGTGAACTTCGATTGTACAAACATGACACAACTAATATTTGAAAGTCCCGTGAAAATATCAAGAAGATCGGTACAGTGGTCGAAAGACAACAAATACACACAAAACATACGCATTTTTTTTAAGGGTAAGTTTTCTCAGGGTAGCTAAATTGAAGTTTACGCAACATTAATTGCTACGCTCATCCAATAATATTTCCTCGATAGCTGCTGACGCATCGTGGTTTCTCTGCCACGTGGTCTGGCTAATAGCTAAGTCTAGACATCGTCTTCGCGTGGTTCGTCCTTGTTTGCCCTCTTGACCCGTGACCTTGATCTTCCTCCTCCCACCTCGACCGTGACTCTCGCGTTCAGATGACGTCACACGCTGCAGTTGCATCACGTGACTCGAGAGAACATCCGTCGCTCGCGTGTATAAACAGTAGTCAGATCACATCTAGCTCTAAGGAGGCGATAAAGTTACGGAGGGTGACATTTTCCCCATCCCTAGTTGCAAAAATGGACGTACATTTTTTTAGAATTGACCTCGATTTTTAGACGTATGAATACGAGACACATCATACATTTTAAGCTTGTTTCGAATTAGCCTTGTTGATTCTGGCGCTGTCCGCGAGTGGAATCGTGTCCAGCTTGATTGATCGGTGTTTCGTATTTTAAAATGACGGTTAAATATTTGATCATTGTTTGCTCGTCGATGGTGTCGGCGCCTTCAGGGTTGGCTTGGTCTGCGTTAGATTTAATGTCCTTCTCTGAAAATCAGTTACGTGACTGAGTGGGTAGACTCTAAATACAAATTTATTTTATTTTTAAAAAAATACGCGATAATAATAATATAGTAATACAAGCTCTGGTATAGGGGCGAGCTCCCAAAATAAGAAGCAAACCTTTACATTATAAGGAGGAAGTCGACACAAAGTAACAAATAGAAATTACGTATTTTTAGTGTTCGAATCTCCATGTTGGTGAAGGTTCTAGGCTAACTCCCTTTGGATTTGGTGTAAGGCTCTGACCCCCAGAGTCATGTCAGTCAGAGGTCATGTTGTTTTTATCTTGATACATGCATGGCACATACAAGTAAAAACGTACCATAGAGCCCTTATTCCGCTTCTGTTCTGTGTCAATTGTTCAAAGTTTCGAGCAACTTGATGTAGCCGAGCGAATACACATTTGCAAGTCCTATTTCCAACAATAGAGCGAACATATAGGCTGTAGTCTCACCTTTCACAGTTGAGTAGGCTACTAGGATGTCGACTTCTGTGGGTATCGTGTAGGACACAGTGGCGGAGTCCGTGGAGTCGGTGACTACTCTCACACCAGAGTCCACGCGGTCACCCCGGCACGCCTGGAGTCATAGAACAACTTATTGGGAGGAACAGCCAACTAGGATGTCGGCTTCTGTGGGTATCGTGTAGGACACCGTGGCGGAGTCCGTGGAGTCGGGACTACTCTCACACCAGAGTCCACGCGGTCACCCCGGCAAGCCTGGAGTCATAGAACAACTTATTGGGAGGAACAGCCAGAGAACAGCGATAATTCTGTTGATAATTACACTTATATATATTTTTTTAAAAATTGCATTCAGCCTTTGAATGATTTATTTTGCGCTTCAGTTTAAAAAAAATATTTGATGAATAAATATATTATATAAAGGCAAATTATTGGTATTGCACACTAGTATGTCTACATTTATTTACATAGAGAGGCTTGATTCCTACCATACATCAGAAATTATTTTCTTAAAAGGTCAGGACGGAGTTTGTATGACATTGTGATCTGTCAAAGTGGTGGTTACTCGAAAATACGTAAATGTATATGATTGGAGAAATGATAAATATTGAAGAATAAATGGGCGATTCTAGCCACAAGGTAATGTTAATAAAAGGAAGCCGGACTAACTTGGGAAGAGGCCATAACAATGGATGCGAAACGAAGAAACATAGCTTGAAGTATGTCAAACTAGGAAAGATAGAGGAAAGAAAGAAAAATGTGTCAAAAAGAAAAACTAATGGAGATCCACAAGAAAAAAATAAAATATAGAAAGAAAAAAAATAAGATGTGGGGGAATTCTTCAGGATTCGATAAAACCGGGAGGCCCCCTCCTACCACCTACCAGACATCAAAGTTGGAAATAGGGTTACATGTTGATTGATCTTCAAGAAACTAGGTCCAGGAATAAAAATTAAATGAAGACAGTAGACCCACTTGTATGAAGAATAGTTTTGGCTTTCCCCTGAGAGACGCGCAGTTCTCCCCAGTAAAGTTCCGCCAGAGTAGTTCCTCTCTATACGGAGTGTCCCTGGCGAAGACGTAGCCAGACTCCCCGTGACTCATTACGAACACCAGGAGACAGTCGGCGTCCTCGTGGTCCTCCTTGGAGGCTGCAAAAAGTAGTAAAAGGATTGTTCTTGCATGTGTTTACGGCATCTCGTATCAAACTTAGGCATAATACTTGTTTGAACATGCGCGACACCCTTAAATTTTGATCACAGCTGTTTTATTCCTAGAAATTAGTTATTAAAAAATAATAATCGGATTTGTTAACTCTTCGACGACGGATGTTTATTTTTACATGAAAGGTAGTCTGGAAGAGGAACTGGTTTAATAGTATTTCTATAATGACGCATGTTTTCATAAACTTGTATAATCTTAACCTCTCTTTCATAGATTAAATGTAGCTTATATATTAATCCTAAATGATAGGGATAAAAATGATAAATGGAGTATTAATTTTGAGCTGTACATTATCGTGCACTTGTAATAGAATTATTCATAATTTGTCACGTCCTAATTCTATTACATTGCTTGCATTGAGTATATTATATAACCACATAAATAAAATATCTGTAGTTTGGAGTTCAGATGGTGTTTGGTGTTGTGTTGTGTTTAAGTGGTGTTTGGTCCCCATATTTTACTTTATTGGAATGTACTTGACTATTTTTTTGAAATAGAAAAATGAAATTGGTATTTTATTGAAACTTTACTCAATTTGCTTGGAAAATTATGCAGTAGGTCATCCCATTGAAAAATATTAAATTTCCTTAGTACGCTAATTTGTATTTAAATATTTTTTCATTTTAATTTGTTGACATATCTTGTACATTATAGAGGTAAAATCAAATGTTGTTACCATTTGATATTTCACTTTTTTTCACTACACCAAACCAACTTAAATATATTTTTCTGCTGAAACTAAGAACCCCAACTAACATGTCAAAGATCAAAGATAGAACTTGAGAATACATTAAAGGAGAAGGCGGTTAGGTTTAACACTACTGAGAAACAAAGGATGTTGTAGCACTGGAGTAATATATACCTCGCGCGAGTAATGTTATTTATATTTTGAGTAACCTCCGGCTACGTGAAAAAATTTAATTAAGTTGACTTTTTGGGGCAAGTTTTTAACAAAAAGTACAAAAAAAAGTAATTAACTACATCAAGTTATAAAACCATATTCAATGATACAACCATTAATATACCACGCGAAGTTTCATTAATGTTTTGTTACTTTTAAAACTATTTGTGTGTATCATGTAAACGTCATAACAAAGAAAAGAATAATTATATTTAGGAATATTGTTTTCAATTTGCTAAACGTCGTTTCAACGACATCAAGAAGAACAAATTAATTATTAATATATAGGAATAAAATTTGTAATTTTCTTAAGAGTCGTTTATCAAGCAAAGAAGTGGTATTGCCAAAATTGTTGGGTCAGACAATATCGTTGTCACAAGCAAACTGGCGAGGGTTTGTGACAGTGCGTGAATTAGTTTTAAGAGACGCTTTTGTTATTGCAATAACCAAAACAGTAGCATTGTAGAATATTGATGTTAGTCTTTTCTATTTTAGTAAAATTTTTAGACTTAATTTTATATTTTTCTAGAGTTTTCCAGAGATACCAAATCATTCATACACATCATATTCACCAAAAACCTCATTCGATAAAATACATAGGTCTGGTTTGTTTGAGATCGGGAAGTTTATATGGGCTAGAACGCTATTGAACTATAACGCTGTTGAAATTAATAGGTTGCAAAGTACCGACAGTGTTGGCTCTAGCGTTAAGCGCGCGAATCTGATTCGGGAGGTCCCGGGTTCAATACCCGTCGAGACCGGCAATCCTGACTAATTTCCGAGGTTTTTCTCAGTCGTTAATGCGAATGCAAGTGATTTAGTCCTCTTAAACAGCCCTCGGACATCCCTTCACAATTGTCCTATACGCAACATACCTAGTTAGACACCTGAAGAGGGGCATAAATTTTACCCTGGGAAGGCTTCCGACAAAAATTATAGGCTGCAAAGTAAAATCTGTAATGAATACCAAAACTTGGTGTCGACTACTTTCACGCCAAAAATCGATCGCGACTAATTAACGAAAGAGAATTTCTCGTTTAGGAACAAACATCCATCAAATCTAATTAAATCGAGCGTTGAAAGTTGACTTGTTGACCTGGACCCCATGCACGAATGACCATCTCGCTCGACTTACTTTCTTCGAGTACCATCTTGACTCTGCTCTGCCTGAGGTCATTGTGAACCCTGACCTCGAAGCCCAGCTGTGCGAGATGTTTCTCTAGGTCCCCGCAGTCCTTCCTCGTCCCGTCGCGCGGGGCCAGCTTGTGGAACACGAGTGGTTGAAGAGTAGAGCGACGCCGCGACGCTTGTGACCCATGTTGTATTCTTCGTCGTCGGGTTTTGAGCCGGAAGTCCAGACCATTGTCTCCTCGCCGTCCTGGGTGGACGAGTTGAGCGGCTTTCTGGAGAAAACATATTTAGACCTGAATTAAATTAGACTAGATTTGGTAATTTTTAGTTCACGATAAAGTTTCTTACTTTTTTCTAACATTGATAGCATTTAAAAATATTTCTGTTGGGAACTTTTTTGATTTTGAATTAAAGCTAGCCTACATTTTAAAGTAAACATTTAATTTTTATTCGCATACCTAAATAGTATTGTTTTTTTTCCTGAATGTTAAACATATTTCGAACTTAATGTATCTAAATGCCCACACTTCTATAATTTTAGCATTTGCGGGAAACCCCACAATTTTCTGGTTAAAGATTTTGAAAGGATTTTGAATCTCCTCTAATAAAAATGTACCATTCGTCTCATTGACATGGAAAAATTGTGTTTTAATTTGTTAGCTAAATACTTTTTCAGAAAAATTGGAGTCAGAAAAAACCTTAACTTTAATGACCCTTATTAAAATTCAAACTGATTATTTATATTAGCCATCTGATTATAAGTATTAATAAGTAATAATAATAAAACTAATGTCAAAAAATGTTTGGCAACTACTATACACTGGTTAGGGCTGGTCTATGACACACGATACAATTATCGATATCAAACAAAAATTTCGATATCGATATCAATTCGACATTTGATATTTTGTGCAAACAAATTCTCCACTTTTAAACAATAAAAGTACAAAAATTGTATCAAGATAGTAGGCAAAGGCCTGCTTTTAAAAATGTTTGGCTAAATAGGGTTGATAAGGGATCGCCAAAAATCATAACAATTTTTACATTTTCACACTCGCGTGACCCGGCACCTCCACCATATCTAAAAGTTAGAAATAGGCTCCAAATCAAATTCCCAGGGGTATTGATAGCATAAAGGACTTACATCATTACATGCACCAAGACTTAACACATTGTTTTAATTTTTAAAGTTTAAAAAAACGATATTTCTATATGGAGTATCGATATATTTGCCCAGCCCTAGTTATAATGCAATCAACTCCTACCGATGAAGTGGCAGCACGGCAACTGTTACTATTTTCTCTAAAATTTTCTCTTAAATATGACAGAAATATATAGCCAATTCGTAAATAAATAAATAAATAAATAAATATTATGGTGGACTGATTACTTTATTTAACCTTGACGTAGTATAATCTGAATAAAGTCATTCCGGGTCAACTGATGTCCTTTGGCGCTGTAGCCATTACTTCGAAATAAACTATTTGTTTGAGGCAGTTACATGATTATAACTAGGGAAACGCCAAAGTCGTTGTTAAACGAGCTAGTGAGCCCGGTATCATTCCCCATACTGAACTAGATCCAGCCTTGGGTATATGGGAGAAATGGAATGTTCCCGGGTACTCAACACTTGGCTCACTCACGTGTTCAACAACGACTTTGGCGTTTCCCTAGTTACTTATTTAAATTGAACATTCAAAATGCGAATCGTGTTCGAAACGTATTATCGTGAAACATTAACAAATTTCCAAAATAAAACAAAATCACCTAATTTTTTATTTCCCATTTAACACCCCTCAAAAATATATGTGGGTGTAAAAATATAAAAAAGTTCTGACTAACGGGCATCGAACCCCACCCCTCCGACGTCCGTTCGGTAGGCTTAATGCTTACCTCTGGGCCATGTCAGCCAGGTACATCTCGTCCCGCCAGCTGCTACTAAACAATGCTATCGATATTTTAAAAAATCACATTTTTATTTATTGTAGGTTTAAATTGCTATGGTTCTAGCTGATTTGTTAACAGTTCTCCGTAAACTCGTACCGGATGTCTGTTTAAAATTTCAGCGCAATCTGTTCAGCGGTTCGGCTGATTTTCGACGTACAGACAGACAGACGGAATCACAGAATGAGGGCCGTTTGAGTTGAATGGAGACACTCAGTCGCTCCACTCCCTCGTTTTAATAAACTCATTTTATTATAGGTATCCATTGCAGGACCAGATAACAAATGTTTAAATATATAATCACATTAAAAAATTTTGTATTATTGAAAAAATACGAAAGATCTATAACAACAATGCCAAATTAATATTTAAAACAATTCAGAAATTAAAAACTTCATATTAAATACTAACAATTCCACTTACGTGAGTGTTTCCCGACTATCCAAATTGAGAAATTCCAAATTAAGTTTACAATCCCCGCCCGAATCTCATAAACAACTATTTTGTCGCTTAGAGTAATAATTATTGTGTTACCAATACTTATATCTAAAAAGATATCATACACGAGTTGACTATGAACATAATCCTTAGGTACGTTAATACATACAAAATAACTTACTAACGAGTCAAACGTTGACAACAAGTAATGTACTATAGCTACTCTAGGTCTATATGTCATATGTATCAGTGGCGGATCTAGGACATAATCATGGGGGGGGGGGGGGGGGATTTGCGTGTGCATGTACAGTTGTGGGAAAGGGACTAAGCGCGGACGCATGGGGGGCCCCGCCCCCATCAATTGCGCCGCAGGCGAAAAATTTTGAAAATCAGGTTTTTAGAGTGCATTTGGTGCGTTTTAAAAAAAAGTGGTGGGCGGATTGCAATACGGAAAACAATGTAGTTTGTGTGCACCAATTTGTTTTGTCGTCATGTCGAGCTTACAATTTACAGCATTGGCCTAGATTGCAACATTATTATAAACGTTTGATCTTATTTTCAATAAATCATTTATTTATTTATTTATTAAACGTCTATCCTATTTAGTTAAAAAACGATTCACGTAGGAGGACAACTTAATAAATCGAAGTACACTGATGCAGACACATTTCAGAGGCAAACTGATTATTTCTGACAACATAAAGGAAAGTTGATTTTTATTGGGAGTTTTAAATAAATAGCGCCGCAGGCGAAAATTTTGAAAATCAGGTTTTTAGAGTGCATTTGGTGCGTGCACAATAAAATAATAAAATCATTTTTTTTTTTTAAGAATCATGGGGGGGCGATCGCCCCACCGCCCCCCCCCCTGTATCCGCCACTGATATGTATGTGATGTGTGTAATATTGAAATAACACCTCGGTTACGCTAACAACGCGCGGACATTAGTAACACAATGCGAGGATTGCAAGTAAAGCCACGAAGTCACTCTTACCCATTCGAAGACGTCGCACCCGACTCCTCCGGTGTCTTAACCTTATTCTTCTTCGTCTTCTTGGAAATTGTGCTGAGGACGTATTCGGCAAACCCCTTTGCGTCCACTTGATCATCCTGACCTGTCGTTACTGCTCCATTATCAACTTCCGTTCCACTCTTCTGCAGTTGGCCCTCGCTCATTCTAATACATGAAACAACAGAGTATTAACATATAAAAACACCACGATAGTGTTGCCAATCGTATAATATAGTCGAGATGTTGACTTGTATCTTTACTAAACATGCGCATTACGTTGACATGTGTGTCATGTGTGCTTAGCTGCAACCTTGAAATTGATAAAAGTGAAGCTCAAGATAACGACCTCTTATCTCGTAGGTACTAATAAAACACATTGTTTATGTCACTTGGTATGATTTATACGAAATCACTCTTCTTCCCTCTCCCTGCTCCTAGCAACACAAATGTTCAAGTTACCAAGTAATACGTTATAACCTCAAATGCAAGGTACACCATAACTTGGCAGACACTAACCTAAAATATTGACCAATCCTCCGATAGTTCTTCGAGCAACCGGTTCAAACGCAGGTCGGAAGTCTACTGTTTGTCTACCTGAGTCGACAGCCACCAAGGTCTCCTTCAAATCTCATGAATGTGTGCGGTGTAGATTGCCTAATCAAGGTTAACGCCTTGATGACTGCTGGATTCAAGTTCAACACATTGACGCGTGTGTTGCAATCTGGTGTTTTGTGATAGAATTAGATTCCATTCGTCTCAGTTTGATTAGTATCTTTGGTCATTGTTGTCAACTATGCAATATTGCTCGCGATAAATAATTATTTCGTGCTTATGATGATTGTGATTTCGAGTGTATGCTGATGACACTGTATTTTAAAATGGATTGGAGATGATATCCATTATGGTTTTGTGTAAGGGAATTTTTCGGTTTAAATTAAGGAGTACACTCGTCCAACGATTGGATTATAATAAACCACAGCTCAGTTACCTTATGGCGTTTTCCATTGGCACGCACTAGGCAAAAGTGTGTAGTGATTATTATCAATTGTCATTATCATAGACCTCCACTTAAATAACATAACATTACAAAACTGAACAAACGAAATTCTAATAGGCAATCCGTTGGTCCCAGAAGTGCAGAGTTTGATAAGTACCCTTTGGTCACTATTGCTAGCCGTAGAATATTGCGCTATTGTTGTGCTTATGATGTGACTGCGAGTGTATGCAAATGCCACGGTATTTTATGGCCATATCTCGTGAACCATTGAACTTGAACTTTAGTTCCACACGATTACACGATTCACTTCTTCAACGGAGGGTCCCATCTGTTGAGCCAGTCTTCGCACTTCTGCCTAGACTCCTCTAGTTTATCCCACGAGGGAGGTTCCTTCTCCGACCAGTGCGGAGTGGCTTGAGTGAACGCGTTGTACCCACGTCGAGTGACGAGAAACTCGTCGTAAGTTCCCAGCATGTTCCACAGTCCAGACTTTGCATCGAAATATTCCACCTCACTTTCCACTTCTTCTACCTTCTTCACCGCCTTCTTCACCTCCGCCTCTTTTACTTCTTTCTGCTTCGTCTCCTCTTTCTTCTCCTCGTCGTTGTCTTCTGCCTCCTCTTCGGAGGAGCTCGTCGGCGGCGTTAGTCTCATACTGGCGTCGTTGAGAAACTCGCGCACCATCGCGTCCAAGGAGTTTGACGACCTTGACAATCTTCTGCTCGGGGTGAGAAGGTCCAAGGGCTCGGCGACCAAGGACTCAAAGGTAGACGACTCTTTCCTCAGAGCGTTCATCACGCTTTGGGTTTCCGGCGAGAAGGTCAAGAGGGAAGAAATTGATTTACCTCTTGGAATGTTAGCGAGAGCCAGGTCACTAACAGGGGCGTCCGAAAACGGCAATGAAAGCTCAGAAACATAACTAACATCATCCTGAAAGAAGCTGCAATGACTTTCCGGGATATATTGGAGAATATCTGTAGCGCATACGACATAAGGACGTAATGGGGAGTATTCTTCCCCAGTATCTTTATCCCTTACACTCATTGTCGTCCAACTTATTGTCTATCTCCACCACTCATGGCATCCACCACATTATTGCACTTATCACACCCCCTCGTGGTCATCCAACTGATTATCATTATCACCATCACTAATGATCGTCCAACTGATTATCTGTATCACCACCACTAATGGTCGTCGAACTTATTTATTCTACCCTGATGCACTTGTCCCCACTAGCCCTACTCACGGTCGCTTGACTTACTGACTGCCTGACTGGCCACTGATGTCTACGAAGGGATGTAGCGACTCACACATCGCTCGACTCGCGCCGGTCGTACCACCTCCCCTTGTTGGATCAATGGTCGTGACATTGATTGCTGTTGCTGTTACTCAACAACCGCTTAAAAACTTGTGGTTCTCAAAGGTTTCAAGTTGTGGACCATTTCCTTAGAATTATACGGTTTTGATTGGTGGGCGGGGGGGAATAGAACGAATATATCGTTTTGATAAACTAGGAAAACGCTTAAGTCCCGCCGCGTTGTTGGATGAGCGTAATTGGTGCATTGAGTAGCCAAGTGTTATGCGGATTTTCTGTTGTTCTGTGAAAAAATCATTACTAAGTTGAAGATTTTTTTTAAATTTATTGAAATTAAATTAAAAATAAACTTTGATTTTTAATTTTTTTAATTAATCGTAATTTTAAAAAAGAAAAAATCGTAAAATTTCGATTTCCATAAGAAATAATTATTCGATTTTACTCAAATTTCAAACGAATATATTAATTAAAAAATTAAGGTTCTGTGAAAAATCATTACAATCGGATAAAGCATATTGGTGTTATAAGGCAAAAATTGATTTAAAAAAGAAAAAACCCGTAAAATTTCGATTTTCATGAGAAATAATTTTTCGATTGCGCTCAAATTTCACACGAATACCTAAATTCATAAAATTAAGGTTCTGTGAAAAAATCATTAAATCGGATAAAGCATGTAGGTGTTATAAATCGAAGAAATTTTTAAAAAATCGAAAAAAATCGTAAAATTGTGATTTTCATGAGAAATAATTTTGTCGATTGCGCTCAAAAACGTGGTAGTTCTTAGTTCAGAGATTTCGAAGGCCTCCATAAAATTTCATCGCAATCGGAGTATCGGTTTAGCCGGAATCGTGTGGACAAACAGACAAAAATACAAAAATAACAAAATAAAAAATAAAAAACATTCCGGATTTTTTTCTCCAGCGTAGTAGAATGGAATCTTCGCTTCGCTCGCTACGCTCGCTACGCTCATCCAAATACTATTTAATATATTGTTGGACGATTGAAACGGGGATTTTGTTTTAATGATCAGCACAATAATGTTATTTTACACAACACACAACGTACAAACAATAATTGTTAATTTATGCTCTTGTACATGGTTATGAGTTTACTTTAGATTACCAAGATTTTTGTATAATACTAGGAAAACGCTTAAGTCCCGCCGCGTTGTTGGATGAGCGTATATGGTGCATTGAGATGCCATGAGTTACGCGGATTTTCTGTTGTTCTGTGAAAAATCATTACTTAGTCGAAGATTTTTTTTAAATAAATTAGATTAAATTAAAAATTAACTAAATTTCTATTATTAAATAAAACAAAATAAAAAATTAACTTAATTTTTTTAATTAATCGTAATTTTTTAAAAAGAAAAAAATCGTAAAATTGCAATTTGTATAAGAAATAATTATTCGATTGCGCTCAAATTTAACACGAATATATTAATTCATGAAATTAAGGTTCTGTGAAAAAATCATTACAATAAGATAAAGCATGTAGGTGTTATAAGTCAAAGAATTGTTTTAGAAAAGAAAAAAACCCGTAAAATTTTGATTTTCATGAGAAATAATTTTTCGATTACGCTAAAATTTCACACGAATATTTAAATTCATAAAATTAAGGTTCTGTGAAAAAATAATTACAATCGGATAAAGCATGTAGGTGTTATACGTCGAAAATTTTTTAAAAAATCGAAAAAAATCGTAAAATTGCGTTTTTTATGAGAAAAAATTTCCCGATTGCGCTCAAAAACGTGGCAGTTCTAAGTTCAGAGATTTCGAAGGTCTCCATAAAATTTCATCGCAATCGGAGTATCGGTTTAGCCGGAATCGTGTTAACAAACACACAAAAATACAAAAAAAAAAAAGAAAAAAAAACATTCCGGATTTTTTTCTCCAGTGTAGTGAAATGGAATCTTCGCTTCGCTCGCTACGCTCGCTACGCTCATCCAATAAAAAGTCAATCCCAAAACCTTTCTCCCTCCTTCAAGCCCTTTCTCATATTCTGGCGTAGGTATTGTTTTTCATAATGTGTTAAATTCGATTGAAAGAAAAATGAGATAATCCCATTTATTTATTTTTAGAAAACTATGAATGGGTTTTTAGATTTCCGAAACTATCGCCAAGGGGCGGTCCTGGAGTTATATTGCCTCTTGCCACACATCTCGTAGGCATTTAGGTAGATTTCACATTCCGCTCTTCTGCGTATATCTCACCTAGGATTTTTTTATGTGGTTATAAAAGCGAATGCCAAAATTACAAAAATACGGTTTTATTAAAAGTTTCAAGGCATCTGTTGATGTGAATCAATGTCACGAACCTTTGAACGACATAAGCTGGAAATAGCTTTAAGCGTGTGTTCCTGAGTTGCATGGTTTGAGGCCAAAAGAGCAGGCAGGAAATGCGTAATTAACATTCTGACAAATAACCGTAGAAAAAGGTAAAAAGTAACACGAATAGAATAGGGAATTCAAAACTCACTTCTAAATATTTGCATGAGAAAAACATACATTATGTGCACGTTCATTATTATTTCCTGCAATACTGCAAAAAGCATTAACAGATATTACATTTCAAATTCCTGTTCTTTCTAGCACGTATAGACAAAGTTCGATATTGTCCCATTATTTCACTGTAATCGTTTTATAACGAAAAGGTTTGTTTATTTATATTGTAGAAGTTTAAGAAACAATTTATTACTCCCCACATTACAAAATATTTATCTCAAACAAATAGTAATCTTTGGGACTTTTTAACTATTGAAACTTCCGCAGAAAAAAATTGGCCTACACTTGTAACTTCTATGATCGATCACATTGTATCTGTTAACTGTGACATCTATAATTTGAGGGACTTTTCTGTCGGTACTTTTCCAGCCGTGTGTCACGTCTTACGATAAAAACCGAACACGACGTCCGCGGTCCGATAACATGTTTTTGTTGGTATTGCCCTTGAACAAGAAAGGGTTCCCCCAGAAATTGATAATATTTCTGTGTTTTGCATTCTTCTGCATATATTGCATATTTGTTTCTCTACACTCGACACCTCCACTAAATAGGAGAGTGAAAGCTGAGAGTAAACATAATAATTTCTTAATTTTTGTTTGTTCTTCGACGATTGTTGTACTTCCGTACCCGTGTTTCTTATTTATATCTGTAAACTAATACTTTCTAAAATCTGGCCCCACATCATAACACTTTGACCGTCACTCCTAACCCTCACTCAACCTAGCAATTAGGTTCCCATATGCGCCGGAAGAATATTTGACCACTTCCCTAAAAGGTGAGCATATAACGTCGCAAGGCTTTTTTTAAGTTTGTTACTTTATAAACCAATATTTTGATTTTAAAATATGGTATAAGAATTACTTATGTGGCAATATTACAGTATGTTAATTCAGATGGTGCAATGATGATTTGAATACACTTGTGTGGTAGCAAGTGCCCCCCTCCCCACCACCACCCTTGCGGCACTTTTAGGTTCCATTCAATCTCAGGGGCGTAGGAACGGGGGGGATGGGGGGAAACTCCCCCCCACTTGTTGGCTTCCCCCGGGGGGGGGGGGGGGGGGTCAAGCCAGGTATGGGTGTCATTTTTTAACTTATAGCTTGTTGGGTGATTTTTAGGATTTTTATTACAATCGGGCTTGCAAACAAAAAGGAAGGTTTTTGTTAACATTTTTTTAGAAAGATTCAGTAAGGACGTGATTTTCGAGACTAGACTAGCCATCTGATTTTAGACTAATATTCATTGTATTTTGTGTGCAATGTTTTCACTCCCAAGCAGACTGTCGACCGATTTTAGTCAGGTAATCAATCTTCAATGCAATATTAGCTTCAAAATGTAACCCTTATTCATAATTAAAATTCGCCTGAAAACGTATTTTAGGCCTCCTATCAAGGGCACCTTTTGAAAAAAATCTCGCCTACGGCGAAAAAGCCTCCGGCGGCTGGGGCTTCGCCCCAGACCCCGGTTTGCCCACCCAACCTCGTAGTCAACTTGAGTGTGACCCCTCCACTAAAAAAATAGTTCCTACGCCACTGTTCAATCTAATTCCCCATTGTTATATTATTGTCACCAATACTTCCTCGATTATTCTGTCCATGGACTCAAATCGGTTAGAAAACATTGAAAAATATGTTTAACTGAATAATTGAATTACCGCAGCCACATTAGAATTTCGCCTTTGTAAGGTAATATGATACATGAAAAAAAATATTGATTATTGGGGAAGCCACCGAATATCGATGCATTATCGATTCAAAAGATCTAAAAAGGAGCATTTCTTTAGAATATGTGTAACATTCTTGTGAGTGAGTGCAACGTAGCACAAAGCTTGCAATCAACGATAAGTTATTTCCCAAACTTGTTCATTTCGATTAATCGATAATAATCGACACTGACATTGATTATTAATCGAATTATAATTTACATATTCGATTATCAAAAGTAGCATTGTAATGTTAGGTGCAGTGACAAAGTACAGCTATAATAGGCAATTTGTAAAACAACAATTGAGACAATATTTGTTATATTGCGAACTCACTTCATGTCGTATGATTTATGATATTATAACAGATTGATGATTTATTAAATAAATAAATCTACACCAAACCGGTAATACTACTACCGTTTACAAAACATCTTCGACCAAATTTTGCTTTCGGACACCACAATACTCAATACTCAATAAATAGACACTAAACTGGTGTTCTTTGGGAAGAATTTTGTCGATAGTTCGTCTGTAGGCCATATCCTGTCTCCCTGTGTGTACAGTACACCTCATGTACGAATGGTCGTTCAATTGAAGTGGGTTATATTATGTAATTTCCTCACCGTAGATTTTCCGGCCACATGAAAACTGACATTGTTAAAATGCTCAGACTTCCGTTTTTCTTCAATAACATGTGTGAACTTGTCCACAGACTTACAACAATGACGCTCAAGTCGGAGAGTCGTCGGCTTGCGCTACAGCGCTGCTCTGCGGCGTCAAGGCGAACTTCGACACTGTTGGTCTGGACTCTAGCGGCCGGTTCAACAACTGCTTGTCCAGCGTTGACTCGCGGGCTCCGTCGCTTCTAAACTGGGCGCAGGAACAAGGTGAGAACACAGTCGGTAAAGAAGGGATTTGTTTGGTTTTACATGAGTCGAAATGAGCCGATGAAAGGATCAAAGATTTGAACATTTTATCAGTTCTGAACACGCATAATTTTAGCCAGGTCGCATCCTTGATATTTTTTACCTTCAGAATAAATACTGGTTTGTAAAATATGAGTCCCTAAATTCGATATTATTTATGAACTAGAAACCTAAATCCGCCGCTTGATGGTGAGCTATTTAAAGTTTTTAGTTCGTGGGACTATCTTTACTTTTTCAGTGCATCGTTTGTTGCCTACGCATTGTAGGTGAGTGTTGTCAAGTTTTATTGTTCCTCCTGATCATTTGGTACATTAGAAAATACTATTTTAAAATCTTTTTTTCTATGAAATTTGGCAACTTTTTCACTTTTTCTTCACAAAATGTACCTACAATCGCATAGCCCTAAGTCTCTGTAACATATGCACGTTGGTAGCCTAACCCGTTGCAGAATTGGACCTATGGTCTCGAACATACGCGTAAAAATCGAAAAATCGTAAGTCGATATTCATGAGGAAATCCTTTTCTTCGAATGCCCAACGGCAAGTTAAGTTACAGAGATTTGAAAGTCGGTCAAATTTTTGCTTAATCGGCAAATCGTTGCCCGGTAGAGAAGCGAACAACAGACGTAAAAACAATTAAACTAAACAAAAAATAAAAAAACCCGGGCTCATTTTTTTGGGTTCATTGAATTGAAGTCTTCGTTGTACATAGTTCCTTGCTCGCTAAGCTCATCAAATTACGTCAGTATAATGTAATTTGGTGACTATACTAGTAGTGTACCTATTTTTATACGTAATTGGCAATACCAAAATATTATCGTTTTCGATACATACGGGCCACAATTAGAAATGTGTATGGAAATTTGCAATTGTTGACATCTTTAATTTTAAAGTATGGTTGAACAAGAGCGTGTTTACATTTTAGTTATTATTTAGTTGTTTGTGTTATTTTCAGTAACTTAAATCAAACTTCATCCATTTTAAAACACATTGAACCGTCTAAAATATAAAAACTAATAAAAGTTGATCCAGCTTCATTTCATGTCTGCTGATTATCTATAGGTGCAGGCTTGGGCACCGCAGCCAAGCCGCGGTGCGCTAACACACTTAGGCACCTCATCGAGTTTTGAGGTGTCACCCAGCTGTCATGAAACGTGATATGAATGTGAAAACTATAATTTATGTACATATATCACCTTTTGTAGAATTCCCTGTTTAATTTATTATTCAACAGCGCTCAAGGTATTTACTATTTATAATTTTCTTGTTATTCTACTACATCAAGCACAGCGATAAGCATGAGTTTTATTCTTGAGTGTAAAATTAACTAGGAAAACGCCGAAAGTCGTTGTTGGATGAGCGTAATTGGTGCATTGAGCCGCCTTGTCTTATGTTAATTAAACAAATAAAAAAAAAAAAAAAAATGTAATTTTTTTGTCAGATATAATTCTTCGATTAACCTCAATTTCGGCATGAATCTATTGATTAATAAAATGAAGGTTCTATTAAAATTTAATTACGATCGGATTAACGATGTAGGTGGTAGAAAGTGAAGAACGTCTAAAATTAATAAAAAACATCGAAAAATTGCAATTTTTATGAGAAATAATCTTGGATTGTGCTTAAATTTGACACATGTTTAGAGTTTCATATAAGAAAGGTCCCATACAAATTTCATTACGATCGGATTATGCATGTAGGTGTTTAAGAGCGAAGAATTTCCAAAAAAATCGAAAAAAAATCGAAAAATTGCGATTTTCATGAGAAATAATTTTTCGATTGCGCTCAAAAACGTGGCAGTTCTAAGTTCAGAGATTTCGAAGGCCTGCAGAAAATTTCATCGCAATTGGAGTAGCGGTTTAGCCGGAATCGTGTTAACAAACACACAAAAATACAAACAGAAAAAAAAGAAAAAAAGAAAAACATTCCGTATTTTTTTTCCAGTGTAGTAAAATGGAATCTTTGCTTCGCTCGCTACGCTCATCAATTAGGTGACTCTTAGTTGCATTCGTTTTCAATTTATTACTATTTATCCATTCTACTATGTTTTCAATAAATATTCGAAAACTGACACAATCACCCATATTGTTAATTCATCTGCAAAATGTCTTGTAGATTTGCTTCCGTCCAGACCGATCCCTATTTCGTTTTAGAATAATATTATTTTTTAAAAAAGTGGATAGAGAACTTTTTCCTGGGGAACCCTTGTTAAAACTGCTTCTTCATCGTAATATTTCTCACCCACTTTAACAACCTGAACTCTTCCCGTAGGCAGCTTTATTTTATTTTATTTTATTTATTATTTATTTAACGTCTATCCTATTCAGTTATAAAAACTGATTTACAAAGAAGGACAACTTAATAAATCTAATTACATAGATGCAGACACAACAATGAACTACATTTAAGTAAATATTTGAAATAGTAATATTACAACAATGCATTAAATACTCAACAAATTTGATAACAAATAAAAAGGATATTAAATGCAATTTATGAATGAATCGAATATATAAAAAAAGGGGTGGGGAATGAAAAGAAAAGAAAAAAGAAAAGAAAAAGAAAATAAAAGAAAAAAAGAAAAAAGGAAAGGAAAAAAAAGAAAGAAAGAAAGAAAGAAAAGAAAAAAGAAGAAAAAAAAACATTAAAAAAGAAAAACGAAAAGAAAAAACTGATTTATTAGACGATCCCACTCTAACTATTAATCCATTTCACCATTCTTGGGTCTATTCGCATATCTCATTTATTTTTCTCATCAATATATGTCATTTGATCAATTTTTAAACCAATGATCCAGCATTTGATGTCATCCTCCTCCTTGTACATTATCAAAGTACCTCCATCAAGCCCCTAGGCCTAATACTGTACTTAGTATCATATATAATTGGGCCTACAATGTTAATTATTGTTAATTGCTTAGATAAAGATTTGAATAATTTATTGTACTTCATTAATATTTATTACTATGTAAACTAGCTATAGATATTTACATTCTCTCATACATCATGATCGATGTGAATACTCACTGACATGTATTTATCATTCACATTATATTACTATTTTACCCTATTATACAAATTACCATGCAAATTTCAATACCTTCAGCTATAGTATATCTTTATTTATGGAACAGAAACAATTTAAAAATATATTTTATATTTATTTGGTATTTAAAAGCAATACAACAATTATATTCCAACGCGTAAAAAAACTATTCAATAGTTTAAAATAAACATCTTGAATAATATAAAAAAGATTAGTTGTTTTCTTTGATCCGCAATACAATGAACGTAAGATTACGGATACGGTTGCCAAACACAGGAAATTTCAACAGTACATAAGACGACAAAAACAAAAAATTATACGATAATACCCCGAATTAAATTTATTGATATGCAAAAATCTTCAATTATCTCCACAACCAATAAAATTCAATGATTATCAAGACTGTAATTTCACAGTTTCATAAGAAAGGGCCAGTTAACAATATTATCATGTCCAACTCATTATGTGATAAAAGCGATCTATGATGTGACTCGTTTTGTTCTACAAGATTAATAATAATATGTGTAGCATTTTCAACAGTGATAACTCAAAACCGGATACACACCTCAATCTAAAATATCCTAAACGTTATTTAAAATAAGCAGCTATAAACATCCTGTGGGACAAGCGATAGTCTAATGTCTTGTTGCAAGGGATGACATATTATGATTGTGAGTGGAAGAATCAGTTAGGCATAAACAGCTGCATACAAAGCAATGGAAGGAAATTAAATAAGTACATTGATACTTTGGTGAAGAATGATGGCTGGCCAGCATCACCACGCAGCTAAGAAAGAACATGCAAGGAAGATTAAAAAATTCATTCTCCACGAAGCTAGAGGCACTGGAGCATCATTTTCCTTCTGCCCGCCTGTGTCTGGTTATGTCCATTGGCATTTCCTCCCTGCGTATTCCCCCAGGTAGAATGGCGACCTAATAATTTATTTATTTATTTCATGTATGTATGTATGTATGTATGTGAAGAATGTGAGTTGCGTGGAAACTAAGGATGGCAGAACGGATTGGTTTGAAGTCAAGACAGGTCTTAGACAAGGGAGTGTACTGTCACCGATGCTCTTCAATATAGTACTCGACGAGATATTGAGGAAAGTGGAGAGGGGTGGGCCAGAGTCGTCTAGAACCTTAATATATGCTGACGATATACTCATATGGGGGAAGTCATGGGAAGAGGTACAGAAGAAAGTGGAGAAATGGAATGAACGTACAGAAGAATTTGGACTAGAGATAAGCATTGACAAGAGTGAAGTGATGGTTATGGGGAAAAGTAAGAAATCTGGGAATAGGAAAAAGATTGTACTTCGAGGGGAAGAACTAGTAGAGACACATATGTTTAAATACCTGGGCAGCATAATCTCCGACGATGGAAAAATAGACGCGGAGATTGCAAGGCGTACTGGTATCGCTGAGAGTTTCTTCCAGTTAGTGAGGAAACTGCTTTGGAAAAAAGAAGTGCCAAGGAGATGCAAACTTTTAATATACAAAGCATATTTTGTACTGGTACTCACATATGGTGCAGTGACATGGCCAGTTGGGGGTAAAGAAGAAAGACAAATTCAAGCTGCAGAAATGAAATTTTTAAGGAGTGTAATGGGAGTTACGAAGATTGATAAGATGAGGAGCACGAAGATAAGGAAAGAGCTAGGAGTAGAGAGTTTAAACTTTAAGCTAGGGAAAGAAAGGCTGAGGTGGTTTGGACATATGAAGAGGATGCAGAAGGACAGGATCCCTAAGATACAGTATGAAGAAGATGCAGGAAACAAACAGAGAAAAAGAGGGAGGCCCAGACTGAGATGGGAAGAAGTTATAGCAATGGATTTGAAAAAGAGAAATGCAGCTTGGGAAAGGATTAACCAAGAAAAATGTTGGGAAGAACGAAAAACATGGAACAAACTGGTGGAGGTCCCTGAGGAAGAAGACAGAGGAGAGGAAGAAAGTGAAGTTGATGACGCAGAGGAAGAAAAAGTTGATGTGGGAGAAGCGTCAGGCATGGCTAGCCGGCTTCGATAACTCCGTGGAGCCAAGAATGTGGTGGGACCCTCCCACCCCCTACCCGACTTAGTTGGAAATAGGGTTTGATATTAATTAATCTTGCAATTCTGATACCAAGATGGCAAGTGCCTCATATAAACAAACGGTCATATTATTTAAACTATCAACCCTTTAAGGTGATTTTTTTTTAAATAATTACAAAACAAACAACAAAACACAGGAAAGTTGGTTTTGACATTACAATTAATACATTTTTTCCAATAACAGTGACAAGGTTAAAAACAACGAACGATATAAACTGGTCATGCTTATTCTACTAGTTCACGAATCAATTCGATCAAATAATACATTAATTGATACTATTCTTATTTACAAAACACTGACCAAATACAACCTGTACAATTGATGCGTTTAGAGTGTACTTTTACTTTCTCATAAGGTTGAGTATCATTTCACTAACTTCTTGTAGTCCCTCTTGATAAGGAGAGTGGCGAATTACTGCAGCGTGTCGCAACGCCTCCCTACAATAACGTTCGACCAAGTGCTTGGTCTTCTCCAAACTACGAGCCTTGTCAACGAGGTCAAACATCATCTCCAGGTCACCTTTCTCGCAGAACTTTCGACGAATCAGTTCCTGAAGTTCTGGATATTTCTTGCAAGCCAACAGGACAGGGGCTGTGACAACACCTTGAGATAAGTCAAATGCAAAGTCTTTGAAGTCGTCTGCCATCTGATAGGCCATGCCAATGTTTCTTCCGTATAGTAAAGCTCCTTCACGGAGGAAGAAGTCTGCTCCGGCGAGAACTGCTTGAGCCTCACAAGAAGAAGCAAACAAAACTGCTGCCTTCAAATGGGTAACATTAAGATATCTGGAAAACATATCTTCATTATCCGATATAGATGAGTTAAGCTGTAGTAATTCCCCAAGGATCATATCACGACTCATTTTGTACAAAATCATCCTTGCATCAAAGTTCTTAATATTTTCTATTAACGAAAATATAGTACCAATAACAAAATCCCCAGCTCTGGCCACTTTCTGGTGGTTCAGTGAGACCATGCCGGGATTGCCTCTTCGCAACTCCTCCCCATCAAGTAGGTCATCGTGCATGAGAGAGGTTGTGTTGATCATTTCCGTCACCAATGCACCTTGTCTTTGGCAAGGACTCAAAGATACTCTGCTTCCATTACTAATATGGAAGTTCAACGATTTGCCCATTAGTGTTGCCATTATTGGGCAAATAGTTTTACCTATGCCGTCAACATAATAAGTAGCCATAGCCAGGAGTTCCGAATTGCTGGTGCGAATTTTCAATTCCTGTCTCATGTCTTCATAAAGGTTTTTCATCTCATCCTTCACAAGACTGGTTACATCAATAGCCCTTTTGGAATGCATTTCATTAATCTCCATGGAATTTGCATTTGGTTGCTTTTCATCAAAATACGTCTTAGGTTCGCTAAATAAAAAAATATTACGTGATTTGCTGGTAAAACTGCAGTGTATTGTTCGTGTATTGAAAATACTTCTGCACCCTAACATGTATCTCGCCATGTTTCTTATATCTTACTTTTACATCTGTGCCACTGATTACTCGAAATATTTCGTAGTTTTCGATGAATTCTGGAATTTGATAAATTCTAGCATCTATGTAACATTAAACTTGCCACAGTTACACAGATAACAATGGAACCTCCTTCTGTCTTATGACGCCTCAAATAATTATGAAATATCACGTTTGTTTATTGGTAAGATCTTATTTATTTAATATGTCATGGGCTGCGCCTTCTATCAGTAATTGTGTTTATTTCCTCAAACAATCTGAAACATGATCAATAACATTATTTATCTGTTGTAAAATAAATCCTTATTCACCTATCAGCAATAAATAATTGGTTAAGAAAAAATTGATTCTATTGCACTTGACATGTTTCCAAATGGTTGTGAAGTTTAAGTTTGCAATTTTTAAACTGACATAGATTCATTACAAAAACAATCAGCAGGAAATAAGAAATTAATTTTAATTCATCCTAAAAGTGTATTTCATGGTTTGGAAATATTAACGTTGTGCCTGGGATTTCAGGAATTAGGTGAGGTTTATCAGTGTTTATTTTAATTATATTTCTGTTTCTGTTTTCACCATGATTAATCTGCTTGTGACTTGTTGCTAACCGGATGGTTCATAAATAGGGATTTTAGCTGTTTTTTTCAACTAAAGTATTATAATAGTAAGTAACTTTGCATTGTATCAAGTTGCCAGCGGCGGATATCGAACTGGCAACCTCCCGTCTAAAAGTTCTACGTGCTACGCTTGAAGCACTCTGTACGTGTGTTACAGTGGAGTTGGCCCCAAGTAAAATTATAATTTATTAATTTGTCTTGACTTACCAATAATTTATATTATTGTAGGTTATACTTTTTTGGTGTTACAACTCTTTACCTTTAACTTTCAAGAGGGCAAACTGTTACTGTCTTCCCAGTGTCTACAACTCAAGCGCTCCTAGCTGTACAAGTGTAGGACCTACCGATGAGATTTCCTTGACGGTGCAGAATACGGGCTTGTCTCGCATGACAGCAGTTGCAGCACTCGAAGGTTGATCATTTAAATATGAATTAATTAATGTTTGTTAATTAATTAATTTGCATTAAATATCTTCTGTGTAATTTGAATACTACGCATCGATTATTCGATACGGTATCGATATCGCTGGAAAAAAGAGCCTATTTTCGATATCGATATCATTGCGTCTTATCGAAAACATCGCGATAATGTTTTAAATTATATCGAATTGTTATTCTATTTTCACGTTGATAGTTTTTAGTACTTAGTTATAACTAATTATTTGCAACTCAATTTTATCTTGGAATTAAAATATGTTGCATTCATAATGTGATGTTTTAATTTAAACTGTTTATCAGTGTTGTGATTTAGCATCCCTTCTAGTAGTCCATGTGCAACAGAGTTAGGATAAGGCTTTAATCTACACACTGCGGCGGCAGCGTTGAAGGGGCGGGAAGAAGACAGTCGCCACAGATAACTATTTATTACACTTACTTGAGTTCTCTGATATGGCCCATGCTCATGGGACTGTTGGTGTGATATCCTTTCATATCTTGACCCCTGCATTGATGGGGCTTATCGCATTACACAAAACATAGTTGTATGTCTTCAATATGTTTGTTTGGCTTTTATTGCAGCCAAAAAATCGATATCGCAAAATCGATAGTGATTTTGATATTAAGATATTATCGCGATACGATATCGTCAAAATGGCGCCAATATCGATGTTGATAAATATATCGTTGGGAAACACCAGTAACAACGTTAACTAGCTTAAACAGCTATAGCTATAGCTATTCGCATTGTCTTACTGAGAAGAATAATAGCTTAAAATATAATTATTATGATTGATGTAAATGAATATTTAAACTACGTTCTACTCACTCACATAATAATGTTTAAAATTCAACTCTATTATACAAATTACCATGCAGATAAGAATACCACAGTTAAATTATGCCAATTATGGAACATGAACATAGTAAATAAGGCATTTAAAATAATTGGGTAATAATTTTAAAAGCAGTAAAATCACAAACGCGTGAAAAAATGTTCAGAAATAATTAAGATATACCTGTTAAATAATAATGTCAAGTTTTTCTTTCAACCGCAGCACACGAAAACGCATGTCCTATGGAAGCTATATAAATCAAAGAAACTCAATAGGGATAAACATTATAAAATGTATATCATTCTGGTCCCACACACTAGCACTAGGACACGTTTTAACTACAAAGTTGATCGTTATAGAATAAAGATGATGATTGTGAATTGTGAATTATATTTATTGATCTCTAACAACAGGTTAACCCACAAGTGTTAGGTAACTAAAACTTAACAATTCAAAATACAATTGAAAACAGTACAAAAACGTGTTACAAATCATTAAATACATGAATAAGTACTATAAAATTAAAATTTTACAACAAAAACAAGAAAAAAATTAGTAACAAAAGTATATAAAAAACGGCTAAAAGCCCAAGATGAATGAAGGGGAAAAAATAAGGTTATAAAATACAAAACTGGTGAAAAGTTGATAGTGACAAGAGTGATAGATGAGTCATGTTGGTAATACTGGCATAAACAGCTGCTTTAAATAAGTTTCACGTGGTTGATGTCAATTTCTGGATTAATGGCAAATAATTTATTGTAGGTGTCTTGAAAGGTCTTGAATGTCTAAAATGAAATTTAAAAACATCAATTCGAGCACATGGAATTTTGAAGGAGATGTAATTTCCTGTAAATCTTGAAGGGATATGAAAGTTTATAACATGATATCTTTATACTTCCCTTTCTGCCAGTTAATAAAAGCGTGTGGAAAGAAAAACACAAAATAAGTCTTTTGAAAATCGACTCAGGCCCGTTCTAAATAAGTTTCTTCCAACAACAGCGACAAGGTTTACCACTCCTCTACGTTCCATATAAACTCGCCATACTGATTCTAAATTCCCGTTTAATTTCGAACAAATTAAATATTTAATGATACTCTTCTCATTTACAAAACACTGACAGTACAACGTATAGCATTGCTACGTTTTTAGAGGCATTTACTTGCTTATAAGGTTGAGTATCATTTCACTAACTTCTTGTAGTCCCTCTTGATAAGGAGAGTGGCGAATTACTGCAGCGTGTCGCAACGCCTCCCTACAATAACGTTCGACCAAGTGCTTGGTCTTCTCCAAACTACGAGCCTTGTCAACTAGGTCAAACGTCATCTCAAGGTCACCTTTCTCGCAGAACTTTCGACGAATCAGTTCCTGAAGTTCTGGATGTTTCTTGCAAGCCAACAGGACAGGGGCTGTGACAACACCTTGGGATAAGTCAAATTCAAAGTCTTTGAAGTCGTCTGCCAGCTGAAAGGCCACTCCAATGTTTCTTCCATATTGTAAAGCTCCTTCACGGAGGAAGAAGTCTGCACCGGCTAGAACTGCTTGTGCCTCACAAGAAGAAGCAAACAAAACTGATGCCTTCAAATGGGTAACGTTAAGATATCTGGAAAACATATCTTCATTATCCGATATAGATGAGTCAAGCTGTAGGAATTCCCCAAGGATCAGATCACGAAATATCTTGTACATAATGATCCTCGCATCAAAATTTTGTATACGTTCTATTAACGAATATATAGTAGCAATAACAAAATCTCCAGCTCTGACCACTTTCTGGTGGTTCAGTGAGACCATGCTGGGATTGCCTCTTCGCAACTCCTCCCCATCCAATAGGTCATCGTGCATGAGAGAGGCTGTGTGAAACATTTCCGTCACCATGGCAACTTGTCTCTGGATAGGACTCAAAGATACTCTGCTTCCATTACTAATATGGAAGTTCAACGATTTGCCCATTAGTGTTGCCATTATTGGGCGAATGGCTTTTCCTTTGCCGTCAACATAATAAGTAGCCATAGCCTGGAGTTCCGAATTGCTGGTGCGATTTTTCAATTCCTGTCTCATGTCTTCATAAAGGTTTTTCATCTCATCCTTCACAAGACTGGTTACATCAATAGCCCTTTTGGAATGCATTTCATTAATCTCCATGGAATTTGCATTTGGTTGCTTTTCATCAAAATACGTCTTAGGTTCCCTAAATAAAAAAATATTACGTGATTTGCTGGTAAAACTGCAGTGTATTGTTCGTGTATTGAAAATACTTCTGCACCCTAACTGTATCTCGCCATGTTTCTTATATTTTTATTTTACATCTGTGCCACTGATTACTCGAAATTTTTCGTAGTTTTCGATGAATTCTGGAATTTGATAAATTCTAGCATCTATGTAACATTAACTTGCCACAGTTTACACAGATAACAATGGAACCTCCTTCTGTCTTATGACGCCTCAAATAATTATGAAATATCACGTTTGTTTATTGGTAAGATCTTATTTATTTAATATGTCATGGGCTGCGCCTTCTATCAGTAATTGTGTTTATTTTCCTCAAACAATCTGAAATATGATCAATAACATTATTTATCTGTTGTTAAATAAATCCTTATTCACCTATCAGCAATAATAATTGGTTAAAAAAATTGATTCTATTGCACTTGACATGTTTCCAAATGGTTGTTGAAGTTTAAGTTTGCAATTTTTAAACTGACATAGATTCATTACAAAAACAATCAGCAGGAAATAAGAAATTAATTTTAATTCATCCTAAAGTGTATTTCATGGTTTGGAATATTAACCGTTGTGCCTGGGATTTCAGGAATTAGGTGAGGTTTATCAGTGTTTATTTTAATTATATTTCTGTTTCTGTTTTCACCATGATTAATCTGCTTGTGACTTGTTGCTAACCGGATGGTTCATAATAGGGATTTAAGCTGTTTTTTTTTCAACTAAAGTATTATAATAGTAAGTAACTTTGCATTGTTTCAAGTTGCCAGTGGCGGATATCGAACTGGCAACCTCCCGTCTAAAAGTTCTACGTGCTACGCTTGAAGCACTTTGTACGTGTGTTACAGTGGAGTTGGCCCCAAGTAAAATTATAATTTATTAATTTGTCTTGACTTACCAATAATTTATATTATTGTAGGTTATACTTTTTTGGTGTTACAACTCTTTACCTTTATCTTTCAAGAGGGCAAACTGTTACTGTCTTCCCAGTGTCTTAACTCAAGCGCTCCTAGCTGTACAAGTGTAGGACCTATACCTATGAGATTACCATGACGGTGCAGAATACGGGCTAGTCTCGCATGACAGCAGTTGCAGCAGTCGAAGGTTGATCATTTGAATATGAATTTATTAATGTTTGTTAATTAATTAATTTGCATTAAATATCTTCTGTGTATTTTGAATACTACGCATCGATTATTCGATACGGTATCGATATTGCTGGAAAAAAGAGCCTATTTTCGATATCGATATCATTGCGTCTTATCGAAAACTTCGCGATAATGTTTTAAATTATATCGAATTGTTATTCTATTTTCACGTTGATAGTTTTTAGTACTTAGTTATAACTAATTATTTGCAACTCAATTTTATCTTGGAATTAAAATATGTTGCATTCATAATGTGATGTTTTAATTTAAACTGTTTATCAGTGTTGTGATTTAGCATCCCTTCTAGTAGTCCATGTGCAACAGAGTTAGGATAAGGCTTTAATCTACACACTGCGGCGGCAGCGTTGAAGGGGCGGGAAGAAGACAGTCGCCACAGATAACTATTTATTACACTTACTTGAGTTCTCTGATATGGCCCATGCTCATGGGACTGTTGGTGTGATATCCTTTCATATCTTGACCCCTGCATTGATGGGGCTTATCGCATTACACAAAACATAGTTGTATGTCTTCAATATGTTTGTTTGGCTTTTATTGCAGCCAAAAAATCGATATCGCAAAATCGATAGTGATTTTGATATTAAGATATTATCGCGATACGATATCGTCAAAATAGCGCCGATATCGATGTTGATAAATATATCGTTGGGCAACACCAATAACTTCGTTAACTAGCTTAAACAGCTATAGCTATAGCTATTCGCATTGTCTTACTGAGAAGTATAATAGCTTAAAATATAATTATTATGATTGATGTAAATGAATATTTAAACTACGTTCTACTCACTCACATAATAATGTTTAAAATTCAACTCTATTATACAAATTACCATGCAGATAAGAATACCACAGTTAAATTATGCCAATTATGGAACATGAACAAGTAAATAAGGCATTTAAAATAATTGGGTAATAATTTTAAAAGCAGTAAAATCACAAACGCTGAAAAAATGTTCAGAAATAATTAAGATATACCTGTTAAATAATAATGTCAAGTTTTTCTTTCAACCGCAGCACACGAAAACGCATGTCCTATGGATAGCTATATAAATCAAAGAAACTCAATAGGGATAACCATTATAAAATGTATATCATTCTGGTCCCACACATTAGCACTAGGACACGTTTTAACTACAAAGTTGATCGTTATAGAATAAAGATGATGATTGTGAATTGTGAATTATATTTATTGATCTCTAACAACAGGTTAACCCACAAGTGTTAGGTAACTAAAACTTAACAATTCAAAATACAATTGAAAACAGTACAAAAACGTGTTACAAATCATTAAATACTTGAATAAGTACTATAAAATTAAAATTTTACAACAAAAACAAGAAAAAAATTAGTAATAAAAGTATATAAAAAACGGCTAAAAGCCCAAGATGAATGAAGGGGAAAAATCAAGGTTATAAAATACAAAACTGGTGAAAAGTTGATAGTGACAAGAGTGATAGATGAGTCATGTTGGTAATACTGGCATAAACAGCTGCCTTAAATAATTGAAGTTTCACGTGGTTGATGTCAATTTCTGGATTAATGGCAAATAATTTATTGTAGGTGTCTTGAAAGGTCTTGAATGTCTAATATGGAATTTAAAAACATCAATTCGAGCACATGGAATTTTGAAGGAGATGTAATTTCCTGTAAATCTTGAAGGGATATGAAAGTTTATAACATGATATCTTTATACTTCCCTTTCTGCCAGTTAATAAAAGCGTGTGGAAAGAAAAACACAAAATAAGTCTTTTGAAAATCGACTCAGGCCCGTTCTAAATAAGTTTCTTCCAACATCAGCGACAAGGTTTACCACTCCTCTACGTTCCATATAAACTCGCCATACTGCTTCTAAATTCCCGTTTTATTTCGAACAAATTAAATATTTAATGATACTCTTCTCATTTACAAAACACTGACAGTACAACGTATAGCATTGCTACGTTTTTAGAGGCATTTACTTGCTTATAAGGTTGAGTATCATTTCACTAACTTCTTGTAGTCCCTCTTGATAAGGAGAGTGGCGAATTACTGCAGCGTGTCGCAACGCCTCCCTACAATAACGTTCGACCAAGTGCTTGGTCTTCTCCAAACTACGAGCCTTGTCAACTAGGTCAAACGTCATCTCAAGGTCACCTTTCTCGCAGAACTTTCGACGAATCAGTTCCTGAAGTTCTGGATGTTTCTTGCAAGCCAACAGGACAGGGGCTGTGACAACACCTTGGGATAAGTCAAATTCAAAGTCTTTGAAGTCGTCTGCCAGCTGAAAGGCCACTCCAATGTTTCTTCCATATTGTAAAGCTCCTTCACGGAGGAAGAAGTCTGCACCGGCGAGAATTGCTTGAGCCTCACAAGAAGAAGCAAACAAAACTGATGCCTTCAAATGGGTAACGTTAAGATATCTGGAAAACATATCTTCATTATCCGATATAGATGAGTCAAGCTGAAGGAACTCCCCAAGGATCAGATCACGAAATATCTTGTACATAATGATCCTCGCATCAAAGTTTTGTATATGTTCTATTAACGAATATATAGTAGCAATAACAAAATCTCCAGCTCTGGCCACTTTCTGGTGGTTCAGTGAGACCATGCTGGGATTGCCTCTTCGCAACTCCTCCCCATCCAATAGGTCATCGTGCATGAGAGAGGCTGTGTGAAACATTTCCGTCACCATGGCAACTTGTCTCTGTATAGGATTCAAAGATACTCTGCTTCCATTACTAATATGGAAGTTCAACGATTTGCCCATTAGTGTTGCCATTATTGGGCGAATGGCTTTTCCTTTGCCGTCAACATAGTAAGTAGCCATAGCCAGGAGTTCCGAATTGCTGGTGCGATTTTTCAATTCCTGTCTCATGTCTTCAAAAAGGTCTTTCATCTCATCCTTCACAAGACTGGTTATATCAATAGCCCTTTTGGAATGCATTTCATTAACCTCTATGGGATTTGCATTTGGTTGTTTTTCATCAAAATTTGGCTTAGATTCGCTCAATAAAAAAATATCATGTGATTTGCTGGTAAAACTGCAGTGTATTTTTCGTTTATTGAAAATACTTCTGCACCCTAACATGTATCTCGCCATGTTTCTTACTTTTATTAACTGTGTAACTGATTACTCGAAATATTTCGTAAATATCGTTAGTTTCTAGGATTAAATAAATTCTAGTATCTATGTAACATTAAACATGCCAGTTACACAGTTGAAAATGGAACCTCTTTCTCTCTTTTGACGCCACAAATAATTATCAAATACTACGTTTGTTTATTGGTAAGATCTTATTTATTACAGATGTCAATGGCTGCGCCTTCTATCAGATTTGTGTTTTTTTTTCTCAAACAATCTGAAACATGTTCAATTACATATTATTTAGCTGTTCTAATATTTATTTTTTTCACCTAGGCCACATAGTTATACATTGGCTGCTTTAAAAAAAAAAATGATATTGCACTTACACGTTTCCAAACGGTTGTGTTTAAAAGTTTAAATCTGCACTTTTTAAATTGACCTAGGTTCATTACAAAAACTATAAGCAGGGAATATGAAATTGTTTTTTATTTATCCTATACACTTTCATGATTAGGAAATATTAATGTTTTGCCTAGGATTTAATGAATTAGGTGAGGTTTATCAGTGTTTATTCTAATTATATTTCTGTGTCTGTGCCCTCCATGATTTATCTGCTTGTGACTTGTTGCTAACCGGACGGTTAATAAATAGGGATTTAAGCTGGTTTTCTCAACTATAAAGTATTATAATAGTAAGTCACTTTGCAAATTGTATCAAGTTGCAAGTGGTGGATATCGAATCGGCAACTTTCCGTCTAAGAATTACACGTGCTACGCTTGAAGCACTCTGTACGTGTGTCAAGTTACAGTGGAGTTGGCCCCAAATAAATTTAAATTTATTAATTTGTCTTGACTTACCATTAACTTGTTTTATTGTTGGTTATACTTATTAGGTGTTAAGATTCTTGATCTTCAACTTTCAAGAGAGCAAACTGTTACTGTCTTCCCAGTGTCTTAATTCAAGCGCTCCTAGCTGTACAAGTGTAGGACCTACCGATGAGATTACCTTGACGGTGCAGAATACGGGCTAGTCTCGCATGACAGCAGTTGCAGCAGTCGAAGGTTGATCATTTGAATATGAATTCATTAATGTTTGTTAATTAATTAATTTGCATTAAATATCTTCTGTATACCTTGAATACTAAACATCGATTATTCGATACGGTATCGATATCGTACGATACGAGAGCAACGAGAAGTCAATATGACCTCGCTGCCCCACACCTGCCTGCGGCTGGCACAAGGAGGCTCATGAACGGTTCTCGGTATCTCTCTGACGTCGGTCGCGTCGCATTGTTGAAATGAAGGCATAGGTTCACGCTTGAAAGAAACAAATTTCCACAAAATATACTTGAAACCGTATAAGGATAGAAATAATCAATCAAAAATACTCATCCATAAACGCGTCTTAAAAAGTTTGCGTAGAGGCCTAGTGATAAAGTAAAGAGGATTCCATTCAGATCTCTAAATCTCAAGCAATTTAGGATTATTAAAGTTACTATAGATATATAGATTGGTGTTACAGTTGCTTAAGGCGCCCACCTGGAATGTGCGAGGTCCGGTTTTAATTCCCGGTCGGGTTGGATTATTTAAATTCTGGATTGTATTCCATATTCTAGAATGCTAAAAGCTAAAATAATAACAAAACTTCATTCAAATTGGCTGAAAATGAACTGAATTACAAGCAAAAATGTAAAAAAGAAGAAAATGGCCGCCATTTTGAAATGACGCCATCTTGAAAGTGGCACCAAGACATTTTGGTATCCCTTCACACTTATAAACAAGTTACAAAAGGTCCCTTGCATCCTTCACGAATGAGCATACGGGACCCATATAGGTCCCTATTTGTATTTATATTTATTTATTAATTAATTAATTAATTAATTAATTAATTAATTAATTAATTTATTTATTTATTTATTTATTTATTTATTGTTTATTTATTTATTTATTTATTTATAATATATTTATAATTCCTAGGCAAGGCTACTGGCGTGGTCACCAACACACGTCTGACGCACGGCACGCCCGCAGCGCTGTACGTCAACCAAATAAGGGATTCACAAACTGTTTATTAATTTATTTTATGAATTGGCCACATACAGCATTTACTGTCATTTAAGAGTTATTCAATGATGTGTGATGATGATGAAGAAGGAAGAAGGCGAAACCCGGTACCGGCACGTAGCCTTCGCCTTTCAAAAAGTACCCAGGGGACCAACGGCTTGAGGTCCCATCCGAAAGGACGATGTAACCTTGACAGTCATTTAGGATCCTCCTCTAACCTGGACTGCCGAACAGACGTCAAGGAGAACGAAGCCAACATGCATCAAAATCACAAGTATAAAAATAATATTTAAGACAATTTAAAAATAAGTTTATGTGGAGGTGGAATTTAGTATTTTAAGAAGCATAAGTACGACCCAAAAGCACCCAGAAGAGCGACAGAGCTTCAGAATTCAAAATTAAAATATTTCGTCGTTCATTCATCTTTTTTAACAAAGCTTACCACTGAAAATTGTTCCTCGCTTATTTTAATTATTCATGGTGGAGGTGCCGGTATGCAAATTTTCAAATTTTCTGCAGGTTGGTATCACCTCCTTAATAAGCCTTACCGCCATGGTTACTAACAAGTTCTGTTCCATACTGTCTTGGTTGACTATACTTGTTTTGTCTCCTTAAGGCTTGGGTGCGATTTAAATACCACTCCGATCGTGCCATGTGCAGTACTTTGTACTTTTCAAACTACGGACAGGGAAATCATTATATTTTCATTCTGTTTTTTTCCTCCGATAGATAACTGAATTCTTATTTCTCGTACATAGCCCTTTTGTTCATTTAAGTCAACACATTTCTCCCATGAGTCCTCAAAGTCCATAGAAAATGTTCAGTTCCGGTCAAAGTTTACTGCCCTTGTTTGACCAAAGAGGAGCGAACTTGCGAAATGAGGCTATGTACGTAGAATAACAGTTCATTTCTGAGTAAAATAAAAAAACCTTTATTGAAATCGGTTTAAAAATGTAGACGTAGTTTTGAAAAGTACGAACGCCTTGCAAAGCACCCTTTTGGCTCCATTTGGTGGCGCTCTCTTGTGAAATTCGATCGTGTCTACTTCGAAGCAAGTAGGGGAGGTAATGTGGGCGGGATCTGGACACCGGATGTTCTTGTCATCAGATTACATAAACACAATCTGCTATTTTGAGGTTTGCTTGCAGCTTTTTACATCGTTGTAAGAATTCTATAATATTCGCTACCAGAAATTAATGATGATGATTATTGTTGTTCAACGTCACTTTTATTGACATCATGCTATTCGGACTATGAGTGGTGATAGACGAGAGTGAAGAACAATTACAGATAACCTATGCCTTGTGCGGGATTCGAATCCGCGTCCTGCTAGTGTAATTCGCCAGCGTCCCTATGTGCGAGACTGCGACCGCGGACTACATCAGAATTTGAGACTGCCTAAATAATATGTATATCGCGTTCTTTAATTAGTAGATTATAATTTTGATTCTCCGCAATGCAAGGTTTGTAGTGCTCCCATTCAACCAATCTACATAATTACCCGCGTTGTAAGAACTAAGCAAATATTGTTTACGATTAGTCTATGTAATTATATTATATAGTACCAAACCGAACCTTTATTCTATTTTTTAGATATCGTGTAGCGTTCTTTCAGCACGATAAAGAAAATAACATCGTTTGCTAACGCACGGTAGTCGGGCCTTTCGACCGGTCATACCCATAAATAAATACATTTTTGTAGGATGCCCGCTGTAGGATATACACATGAGATTTAACCGGTGTGACCCTCTTCTGGTGACTAACTAGGTAGTTTGCGGATAGGATAATTAAAATAATCCGAGGGCTATTCAATCCCTTGCATTCGCATTAGCGACTGAGGAAAAGCTAGTAAGTAGTAAAGTAAACTCAAAGCGACCAAGCCAACCCTGTAGGCCCCGACGCAATCGACGAGTGAGCGAAAACCTACCAAAGATCGATATTTTTTAATATAGGAAATCTAGTAATCAGTAGTATGGACAGTGCGCCCGCGGATCAACGCCAGAATCAACAAGGCCGATTCAGAACAACTTAAATTTATTATGTGCCTCGTTGCTAGGACGGCTGAAACGGCACCGTTGCTAAATCAGCATGGACCATGGAACCATGAACCTTCTGTATTAGAAGCAGAGATTCTAACAACAATACCAACGAGCCACACAATACACATTTGAGTGTAAGTGCTTTGCTCTAAAGAAATTAAATTCACTTCATATCTGAATACGATAAACATTAATTATTATATTTTATATATATTATATATATATTATTATAATCAATTAATTTCATTGAGATTTCGAACGCCGAACGTCTCGGACCAGCGCTCTTATCCTATGTGCCACATCTAACGGTGTGACTGTGTTATAAATTAACATAAATAATAATGACCTAAGTTTTAACATTTGACTCCTAGCTTTGACCTGCCATTCGCGCAATGTGGTTGGTACAATGGTACCTCGTCGGCGCTCGTCAGGAAGCTTTTGTACGTACCAATGTCAGTTTCGGAATTTATTGCGGGCGACTTGCGACAAATATAATTATGTACAATCTGTCCTGCATAATAACTTCTAGCAAAAATACTCTGATTCATAATTTATTCTTGAGATGCGCCCCTGTTGATGAAAGTGTATTCGGTACAATACGTGGTTGATTTATTAATCTTCTACATTACACTACTACCTTGCTAGGACATCTAGCTTTAGTGTGTGTGTCGAACTCTTGTCCGGTTGGGTACACAACTTTGTAAGACCTGCCGTGGTGTAATTCGCAGAAAAATTATATTATTTTATTATGCTGAGCAGCCCTACTTATTGCACAATACCAATTAATGCGTATTTTTTTGTATAAATAACAATTGCATTTTAGTTTCATTTAGTTACCTAACCGGAAATTTACTATCAAATTCCTACGTCATTCATGTGGAGCTTTTTCATCCTACGAGCTCAAGATAGCCCAAATAAATTATGCATTTCGTTGATTCTGGAGAGACACAAATTTGGATAACTTACCAATTACCGTGTTAAATATCAAATTAAAAATTATATCAAATTAGTATGTTATTCATTTCAATTTACAACAATAAAAATAAGAAAATAACATTTAAGGATGAGGATAGAACACTTGCTAGAATATCGATCTTTGCATCTCTGCAGGTTTGTGGCAATGAGGTTGACCTTGGCTGAATATTCGTCGTTGTAGCGAGTCGGACATTAATTAATCATGTCGAGCTGTCTATCTGTGCATTACCCCTCTCGCGGCTGGCGGCTAGTGCCATATTTGTATGCCGAAAAATCGAAGTGGGGATAAATATGTTCACGCCTTTCCCTCCCCCGTCCTTCACCCCGCAAGATTGTAAATTTCCAACAATAAGTTCCTACGGGTCGCCGAGTTTGGCCTCACTCAAATGCGCGCACTAAGATGTTAATTTCTGCTAAACGGTTGTTAATATCATTACCATATTTTGCATGATTGTTGATAAAGTACACACTTTGTTGGAAGAAATAAGCCTTAAAGAGCCATTGTGAGACATAAGCCTAAAATGTGAATAAAATTGGAAATGCAAAACATGGATTTCAATTCTGGAAATTCACACCAAACCAATTATCTTACGATAAACCCAAAATTACCTGCGTGTTAACATTGATTTTAACGTTGATATCCAGAATATGCAAATTTGCGTTAAAAAAATCTGTACACTTAGAATAAAGTACTAAAGTTGACCAAAATTTAGTAAATTACGACGATTTCACTAATTTTGAATTCAAAATCAATGAATTGATTTAGGATTACACGCGTACTGGATATCATAGATTTATTGTTTATTAACGTAAGTGTGAAATTTGATTACGGTGTTGTAAACCGTTAAGAGGGAATGGGACACATTTGACAGTAAGCAAATTACTATTCGCTCGGCCAAGATGCATCCGACGTTATGAAACTTTGCAAAGTTGTCAATAAAGCATACATGGAATGTCACTCTGTCTGACTGATCTTTAATTGTACTCAATAATTTCAAGTTGGTATTAGCACTTTCTGTTTACCAGCTAATAAACCCAAATCCTAACTGTGTCCTTCCTGAAATAAAGTTTCTTACTTGGACTTCCAGGTGTTGATGGGTGGCGGTCGTCGTCACTGGGTGTCCAAGGTCACGTCCGACCCTCACAACCCTGACCTGGAAGGGAGGCGTCTCGACGGCAGGAACCTCATAGAGGAGTGGCTGAGGGAGAAGAGACGCCGAGGACTCAAGGCCAACTACGTCTGGAACAAGACTCAGCTGGATAAACTAGACACCAAGAACATTGACCACCTACTAGGTAGGCCTACGTCATACTAAAAAAATGTACTAGTTGACATAAGTGGGTCAAAGCGGGTCAAAGCTCTAAGTATTAGCTCCAACCTGTTCAGTTTATTTATTCATTTCACATTGATCATGTTCATGGCACAGATGTGACTTATCCGGACTCCGGAGAGAGAATGTGAAATATTGTCTAAAAACTGTTGAAGACACAAAATAAATTCCAAAAACACCAGTTAACAACTAGGCCTTTATTTTAAACGATTAAAGGTGTGGTTACAGCTATGCATTTGGGGATGTTTAGACTGTTGTCATTAGTTTTTCGTTTCAATAACAAATATACTTCAATCTGACATATACTTTGATGGTTGCGTTTTATGATAAACTGCGGTTACCCCAGTTTAAACAATATCCCCAGTCTGGGGATATTGTTTGTACTGCACTAGAGTCGTATCCATAAGAAATTCTTATGCTCATGTCTACCTATAGTCCAGGGGTACCCGGTATCTGCTTGTATTCATGCTTTATCTCATAAAACGTAGCAATGAAGCTACCGTTACCAATAAGATCACCAAAACACGTTAAAGTTCAAAGTAAACAAAATTCAATGAATTACTAACCGAAATTGTTATTAATTTTTTCATGCTTAACCATTGATTATTAGTCTCTTACAAAAACACGGATACGGGAGTACTCAAAACAGAGAGCGAGGCGATGACAGATCTTTGAAGAAGAATACAAAATAAAATAAATTGCTGTGCGTTGAAATTTTTGGTGGAGGTGCCGGGTTTTCTTCTACCGAAAAAAGGTTCGCCCCTTGTTAACAATGATAGATTCGCTGGACCATACATTTTTAAAACTTTTTTTGATGAGACATTACCCCCGTACCCCCAGGGTCACCAAAAGCATTCTGCATCAGATGAAGGGCAATGCCAACAAAACAAAACGTATGTCAACCGGACGTCGTGTTCCGTCTTGATCGTGAGAAATGGCTCATGCACAGATGGACGGACAGACAGAAAAGAAATGCATGTATGAGAGATTTGCTCCCTAGCTAGGAAAACGCTTAAGTCCCGCCGCGTTGTTGGATGAGCGTAATTGGTGCATTGAGCTGCCATGTGTTACGCGGATTTTCTGTTGTTCTGTGAAAAAATCATTACTTAGGTCCAGAATTTCAATGTCTAGTTAAAATTTATCTGCCAGTTAGTCCTCTCAGTAAATATTTACAAGGCTTCTGATTGGTGGTTGCCATAGTGAAAACAAGTTATGTGTCAGTTAAATTTACTTGCCACTTTAACTGGACATTGAAATACCGGGCCTTAGTCGAAGATTTTTTTATTAAATTAAATTTAAAAAAAAATTAACTTATTTTTTTTAATTAATCGTATTTTTTTTTTTTAAAGAAAAAAATCGTAAAATTGCAATTTTCATAAGAAATAATTATTCGATTGCGCTCAAATTTAACACGAATATATTAATTCATAAAATTAAGGTTCTGTGAAAAAATTATTACAATAGGATAAAGCATGTAGGCCTAGGTGTTATAAGTCAAATAATTGTTTTAAAAAAGAAAAACCCGTAAAATTTCGATTTGTATTGGAAATAATTTTTCGATTACGCTCAAATTTCACACGAATATCTCAATTCATAAAATTAAGAATCTATGAAAAAATCATTACAATCGGATAAAGCATGTAGGTGTTATAAGTCGAAGACATTTTTTAAAAATCGAAAAAAATCATAAAATTGCGTTTTTTATGAGAAAAAATTTCCCGATTGCGCTCAAAAACGTGGCATTTCTAAGTTCAAAGATTTCGAAGGCCTCCATAAAATTTTATCGCAATCGGAGTATCGGTTTAGCCGAAATCGTGTTAACAGACACACAAAAGTACAAAAAAAAAGAATAAAAAACATTCCGGATATTTTTCTCCAGTGTAGTGAAATGGAATCTTCGCTTCGCTCGCTACGCTCATTCAATTACTTAACATTGCATTATTACATTGTTGAACAAACTTGTTTATCGTGTAAATAATACGTAAGCTAATATTTACTTAGACATAATGTTGACATCAACGTGTGTTTGTTATTTTAGGAATGTTTGCGTATTCCCACATGGAGTTCGCCGCAGATCGTGATCCGAAATTAAACGTCGAGCCGACTCTTGCCGAAATGACACGAACAGCCATTCGGGTGCTGCAGAAAAACCCAAGGGGATTCTTCCTTCTTGTTGAAGGTAAAATACAAATTTAAATAATTTACTCTAAAGAAACAATTTTTTAAATGAATTCAATTGGTTATTTAAATTAAATTAAAGAGTGAAATAAGTAACTGTAATAGATAAGTGTATAGAGACAATGTTTTAATACACATATTTGTAAAATGTCTGATTTGGAAAAGCTGTAATTTTTTTTAATGAAAATTATTTTTTAATTTAAAAACCAAATGCATATTTTTGTACTTAAATTATTTTTTTGTTATGTTCTCTTGTGTGTGTAGGAGGGCGCATCGACCACGCGCACCACTACAACAACGCGTACAGAGCTCTAGACGAGACATTACAGCTGGAAGACGCGTTGTTGGCAGCCCTGTCTGAAGTCAGTCCCGCCGCGTTGTTGGATGAGCGTAATTGGTGCATTGAGCTGCATTGAGTTACGCGGATTTTCTGTTGTTCTGTGAAAAAATCATTACTTATTCGAAGATTTTTTTTAAATTAAATTAAATTAAATTAAAAATTAACTTAATTTTTTTATAAATCATAATATTTACGTAATTTTAAAAAAGAAAAAAATCGTAAAATTGCAATTTTCATAAGAAATAATTATTCAATTGCGCTCAAATTTTACACGAGTATATTAATTCATGAAATTGAGGTTCTATAAAAAAATCATTACAATAGGATAAAGCATGTAGGTGTTATATGTCAAAGAATTGTTTTAAAAAAGAAAAAACCCGTAAAATTTCGATTTTCATGAGAAATAATGTTTCGATTAAGCTCAAATTTCACACGAATATCTTAATTCATAAAATTAAGGTTCTAATAAAAAATCATTACAATCGGATAAAGCATGTAAGTGTTATAAGTCGAAGAATTTTTTTAAAAATCGAAAAAAATCGTAAAATTGCGTTTTTTATAAGAAAAATTTTCCCGATTGCGCTCAAAAACGTGGCAGTTCTAAGTTCAGAGATTTCGAAGGCCTCCATAAAATTTCATCGCAATCGGAGTATCGGTTTAGCCGGAATCGTGTTAACAAACACACAAAAATACAAAAAAAAAAAAGAAAAAAAAACATTCCGGATTTTTTTCTCCAGTGTAGTGAAATGGAATCTTCGCTTCGCTCGCTACGCTCGCTACGCTCATCCAAAAAGCTTTAGGCTATTGTATCCACCTCTGGCCGATATTTTGAAAGTCGAAGAAACATGGCTGAAAAGTTTTCTGAATGGAAAAGGGCCTTTACACATATAACATAAAAAATGTTAATTTTGGGGGGAGGGACATGACCTCATTTTTGGCCAATATATATGTCGTTTGCTTGACTTTAGTATAGCCAGCACATCTTGAGCAAAATAAAATTTTGAGAATCGGTTTTCTGGATAAAGTTTTTAAATATCTTTAGCTGCAGCTCCAGCTATAAGGATAATTAGATTTCTGAAATAACAGTTGGTGTACGAATTTTTTTGTCAAACGGTACAAATACGATTTTTTTGAGTTTTGTATCGCCTGACAAAAAAAATCGTAATCGTATTCAAGAAATCTATTTGACTTATAACTGAAGCTGAAGCTAAAGGTGTTTTGAAACTATATCCAGAAAACCGATTCTCAAAATTTAATTTTGCACTAGATGTGCTGGCTACACTATTGTCAAACAAACGACATCTAATAACCAATATTGAGGTTTTATCCCGACCATTTTGTTTTGGCTGTTTTATTAAAGGTACTTTTTCATTGAGTCAACTTTCATGGGACTTTTAAGGTTTTGACCCTAGGGTGATTACCATAGCCTTAAACAAAGTGATTAAAGCCAAACTTTGGTTGGTTATTACTAGGCATTGTTGGTCCTGAAAATGATCAGTAATTTTGCAAAACAATATTTTCAAATTTGAAATTAAATTTAGAAAAAACAGAGGAGCTTTTATTTATAATTAAGATCAAATAATATACACTAAGATCAACTTTTACTATGGTTCGTACGATTTCTAACTCAAACGTCAATTTATCGATCGAAAGAGACAACTTAGTAATTAAAATAACAGCACGTGGTAGTAATGACTTTTTTGCGTGTCAGTGAAGTATAAAGGCCGGTGCACAATTGCCCGGGAACGAGAACGGGAACGACAACGAGAACGAGAAGAAAGTTGAATCACATGTTAACTTACGACACGATGCACAATAAAGCTTCCCGTTGCCGGTCGTTCCCGTATCCCGGCAACGACAACGGGAACATCACCAAGTTTTAACTTTCCGTAACGTTCCCGTTCCGTACGTTACCGGAACCAATGGGAATCAAGATGTGCACGTCCTAAAACTATTTTATCAGCTGATTGATGGTTTATACGCGAGTAATATGCGAAATAAATTAAATAAACATGCGCGGAATAACAAAATAACAAAATATAATCAACACACTTATTATTTGATTTGTTCCCGTCGGCTTGCTTCACGGGCTGTTGTGCATCGAAGCCCTTATCGTTAGCGTCTTCCCGTTCTCGTTCTCGTTCCCGTTCTCGTTACCGGGCAATTGTGCATCGGCCTTAAGTGTTAGCCATGAGGTTCTATTAATAAGTTGTCACTGTCAATCAACTATTGCCGCACGATTTAGTAAATATACCCCCACCCCAGGGCCCGGGGTATTCCCATTTCTAAAAGAATTATAAAAAATGAAACTATATATTATAACAGGTAGTAACGTTATAAATATAAATCATTGGACTTTTTCACTGTAAGTTAACAAAATATTTATTTAAATGTGATATTTCGATTTCTTTACAGAAATCTTTATCAAACAAAATTAACAATTAAAAAACCACAACAGACAGGACAAAAAACATTTCACAAATTATTATAAATATGGCTGTGCATTAGTACCAAGTTATTAAAAAAAAGTTTATTAAAAAAAAAAAATACCAAATATTATTGATGTATGAAATAAAGCTATTGATCTAGTGATGAAATTGACGGACAGAAACTCTTCCAAATTGCTGGGTAATTAACAGTAGGCACACTGATTGTATAGGGAACCTAAGTGGGCGTTGTCTGGTTCCCTCCGGTCAGCGTGGTATAGGCGATTAACCCGTGCTAAATGTTTCGTAAGCGATAGCGCGAGAACCCGACCACGGACAGGAATTATATTCATACTGTAAGAAACTATAATCTTTCCTCTTTGCGTGGATATACACAACTCTGCTCTATCACAAATATTAATGACATTTGTTTTGAGTCGAAGTGAACTCTACATTTACACTGTTGCCAAACCTTCCAAACTGCTCATGAAAAAGCACGTAAAAATATTTTGTCCGTGGCATCAGCATAACATTTGGTATCCGACTTGCTTTGTGGCTACTGTGAGGTCACTGGGTTGTACTAGATTATACATTACTTATAAAATATCCTTTAATGTGCCAACAAAATCTTGAATGCGAAGTACATTAATTTTAGCAACCATGGACAGGCGCGTGGTATGCGAGGATGCCACAGCTGCACACAACGTGGCTGCGTCTCGCTTAGGTTGCCGCTCAGTCAGAGTACATTTGCGACAGCGCGCAAACATGGGTCCATTTAACTCATAATAGTTTGAATTTAGGAAGCGTCATCGAGCAAAGTAGAATGCCATCATCTTCTTGACAAAATTATGCATCTTGTGATGTTATTGGTTTAGATTTCTTTTGCGCGAGTCAAAAGATACGGCGAGCTACATTTTCGTACCATGCTAATTCTTATGGGCGCTGAGACCAGAGAGAACCAATTTCCTTCCCGCCTTCAAAACTTAGGTTCCCTATTGGCCACACATGAAATCAAACCAGCTTCCTTAATTTTCCGTGTTGTGGCATTAGACTCATGTGCAAGGATTGAAGCGTCTTCCCAATTAATATGATGATGATTTTCATAAACATGTTCTGCGAGTTTTGAAGTATCAATATTCAATCTTGTGTTGTTTCACATTGTTCTTGTGTTCTTTTATTCTTACCATCAAAGGTCTCTTGGTTTCTTCTAAAAGAATGTTGAATTATTTATCTAGACGACACTGCACACTGCAGGTAGTTTTAGTAGCGAGAATAACTCTAAGAAACAACACATTCATCAATGCATCGGTATTGGATGTTTTATTTATTTATTTATTTATTTATTTATTTATTTATTTATTTATTTATTTATTTATTTATTTATTTATTTATTAATTAATTAATTAATTAATTTATTTATTTATTTATTCTTTCAGTTATTCACAACCATCAAGAATATCACATCACAAAATTGTTAAAATGTTATCCCTAAAAAGTAATAAAATACGTACATATTAATAACTATGCAATTCAAAAATAAAAAATACAGTAGACCTATACATACAGTATAATATGATAATTATAACGAAAAGTATTTTTTTTAATACTATTACTGAAACACAACTACATTGAAACACTACAAATTAAAGAAAAAGGAAACACAAGATTATTAATGATACTTTGCGATTTGATCATTCTCTTCAGCGGAAATAAGGAACTGCTGTTTTGCACTGGTTAGTCTATAGTTTTTATACTTCAACTGCAAATTAATTGTGATTCTCTGTTGCCCCTAACAAGTTTGAACGTGTCTTCTTCTTCTTCTGCTATCTAGGCACCGACAAGAAGGTCTCCGACCTGGACGGCCTCCCCTACTCCACGCTCCTCTACGGCAACGGGCCCGGGTTCGACTTCACCCACCCCCGGGCGACGCCCCCCAAGGACGCGCGCGACGCCATCCAGCACGCGGCGGCGCCGAGGTCTTGGGCGACGCACGGCGGCGAGGACGTCCCTGTTTACGCGCAAGGTAGGTTCACTCCCTCCTGCGCCACGGATCATGCATTGCTAGAGACGCTTGAATTTAGCATTTTCAAGTGTCATTTTATAGCATTTTGTAGCATCTATTTTTGGCCCCTTTCAAACTCTTGTGTATGAAATTTGTTCATATTTTTATTTTAAAATTATGTCACTAAGGTTTAATTAATATCATCTGAATAAAAATGTGTGTAAACAAATGATAGGTATTATGTAAAATAAAATAGAATATGACTGGAAAACCTTAGTTTTAATTGAAAAAATAGCGCTATTGTAGCATTTATTCACAAAACGCTAGCTCTATGCATTGCGTATTGACACATTTAGCAAGAGAATGTAATGAGCTCGTAAAAAAACTTTAAAAAATAATTGGAATCGTGGTATTTTTAAAAGAAATTAAAATAGTGCCTCCACCACGCCTTGAAATTTCAACTGGGACGTTATAGGAATAATTCATAAACGAGAATTAACGCCTTATTTTAGGGCTAGGCTTTGACATAAATGCAGTTATCGATATCTCACGAAAATTTCATATAATCCAGAAGGGTAGAATAGCTATCGCCAAAAATGCATAACGCTGATGACGATCTCATATTCGCGTTAAATTACCCGGCACCCCCACCACAGATCATTTATTTTGAATCCTTTGAAATGATCTCAATTTTAGGGTTTAAATAGTGAAATAACACCAGTGCCTTCCTGTCTCATAGGACCTTTGGCCTCGTACGATAATTTCATATAATCCAGAAGGGTAGAATAGCTATCGCCAAAAATGCATAACTTTGATGACGTTGTCATATTCGCGTTAATGACCCGGCACCTCCACCATAGATCATTTCTTTTGAATCCTTTGAAATGACTCAATTTTAAGGTTTAAATAGTAAAATAACACCAGTGCCTTCCTGTCTCATAGGACCCTTGGCCTCGCACGAAAATTTCTTATAATCCAGTAGGTTAGAATAGCTATTGCAAAAATGCATATCGATGATGACGCTCTCATTCGCGTTCAATGACCCGGCACCTCCACCATAGATCATTTATTTTGAATCCTTTTAAATGACTCAATTTTAAGGTTTACATAGTAAAATAACACCAGTGCCTTCCTGTCTCATAGGACCCTTGGCCTCGCACGAAAATTTCTTATAATCCAGTAGGGTAGAATAGCTATTGCAAAAAAATGCTTAACTATGATGACGATCTCATATTCGCGTTGAATGACCTGGCACCTTCACCATAGATCATTTCCTTTTGAATCCTTTGAAATGACCTCAATTTAAGGATAAAAAGTAAAATAACATCAGTGTCTTCCTGTCCATGTAGGACCCTTGGCCTCGGAACTGTTCAGCGGCTCCTTCGACCAGAGCTACATCCCTCACGCCATCGCCTACGCCGCCTGCCTCGGCGAGCACTCTGAGCGATGCGCGCGCAGCAACCACATCCCGCTCGGGGACGCCGCGACGCCGGCCGAACAGCGCCGAGTCATCTGCGACAACATCCTCATGTCGCGGAGTGTGATGCATGATGGCACCCCGCAAGGAGAACCAAAGCCGAGCCTCACTACAGCTGCTGCTGGAAGATGCGCAGCAACGTCGTTCATAGTGCTTCTACTTTATCTTTTGTCAACCCTTCACGCAGTCGCACAATGATCTTGTGTACTTTATTATTTTTGTAAACAAATAATGTTCCTATTTGTATATCAATAGAATTGATTATTTACATAATATATAACTATATATTTATATTTATTTTTTAGACTAATCTTAAGTTTCATAAACAGCTCTACTATTAATCAAATGTGGAATTTCGTGTCAGTTGTTAGGTAAAGTAAAATATCCTCAAAGCATTTCAAGATCTTGTTTGTTATTTTAAGCAATATATATTTTTTTCATGAGAGTTGTAAAATAAGGCGCAATTTAGGGTGTGTTTATAACATAATATTTACATTAATACAATTAATTACATGATATGAGTAAGAGGGACGATCCCAGGATTTTTCGAAATTCGAATCATTCAGAAGAAGATTTTTTCTGCATGTCATTAGTGGATTACAGGACGACATAGCCATAAAAAATACGTATTGACCATATTATGGTCAATACGTATTTAGAGGAATCATTTATATAACAAGTAAACAGTTGCCATATTGTTTTACATTTTTTATTTAAAATTTAAAATTTACTTGTTTGTTTTGCTATGTCGCAAAGGCAACAGCTTTGGCTGCAGAGACCGAATAAAGGTTTAATATTATTTATTTGAATTAGCCAAAGAGAACAGAACTTGCAAGCACGAGGGACAATCCCAGTATTCTTCGCCTAGTTCGTTAAATAAATAATTTTGTTTAGCTGGTGAATTATTACTATGTGTAATAATGATTGTCCAATGTCCACGCGTATTTGTGTGTTTAGTTTGTACTTTGTATTTAATCTACTGTTATTCGGTGTCTTGAGGCGACATTTTGGCTACTGAGACCAAAATAATGGTAACATTTAATAATAAATATATTCCCATCTTGATGTGATGTCATTGAATTGTGTAAAGAATAGATATAGAAATGAATGAACAAGAGTGAGAAGTCATGTGAGTCCAGTTAACAGATACTATAATATGTTGAATACTAAAAATAAAATATTCCCCGCCAATAAATAATTTAATATCAAAATACATACTTGAAGAACAATGTGAGTTGCAATTGTGATTTGTTTTTTGATAATCATGTATTGACGCGTTATGCAAATCATAATTCACCACGATCAATTAATAGTGTTGTATTGATCGAAAATATATTTTTTGTTATAGTTAAATGAATAATGTATAGTTTGTGTAAGTTTATAAACTATACATAAAAGGTGAACTAGACTACATAATGATATTTTGCGTATTTTGAGTACGTGGGTGGCATTTTGCTAGAGGTAGTGAGGGTTCATGAACTTGCATTTTCAATAGCCATTGCATTTATTTTTATGCCACCAAGTAGTTGGTTGGTGATCTACATTAATGTTGCCATTTGCTGAATAAAACAATGTTTGTAATGAAATTACTTAGTTGATTTACTCTTGTAACTTTGTGAAGCAATACAAATAAAGATATCTGAAGTCCAAACCGATCCACACCATGAATTTAAAAAAAATGTATGATCATCCATGTGTATTTCTTTTGAAACTTTTGTCTGTAATCGAGTTAGCAATTTTCCCCCTGTAAATTGACTGTAAATTGAATTGTAAATTGATTACTGAAATCAAATAATTAGACGAGGGAGCGCGGCGACTGTCTTACAATTCAAGTCAAACGGTATGACCATTGAGTCTGTTTTTTGACTTTGAGTGAGTGAGTGAGTGAGTGAGTGAGTGAGTGAGTGAGTTCGCTCCAGAACGGCCGAACGGCTGAACAGATTTAGCCGAAATTTTAAACAGACATCCGGTACCAATATTATGGTTGCATTTAATATTTTGATCATAATCCGTTACGATTTAAACTCACTAGAAATAATAAATTGAAAATAGGCTGAGAACGTCACATTTAATTTTACGACAATGTTTTTTTTATTTATGAACAAAACATTTTTATCAAATCATGTTTGTATGCAGTGACCAAGGTGTATCAAATGTTGCACGTTCAAGGTTTTCCAAAATTTTGCTCGGAGATTGAGTAAACCATGCAATCATTACTCGTTTTTCGTACTGGCTATGTTTTCCATAGAATTGTATGCGTTTCAAAACATGTTCTATAATTTTCCAGAAATAATAAAATAATCCGCAAATAAAAAATCTATCCCGACCGTTGTTTGAAACCGGGTCTCCAACATTCCTATTAGGAAAACGCCAAAGTTGTTTGACGAGTGAGCGAGTCATGTGTTCCCGGACCACTTGCATTTAATTTTTCACTTTTATTAATCGCGAAACACACCCGTAGGTGTAATTGATTTTATCTAGACAATCCAAAAATTAAAACATCTCAGCGGGGTATCAAACCACGGTTTCCCAATTGCTGGTCGGGCAAGACGGCACCACTACTCACTACACCCACATGATGCAAACAAGAGGTTATGAAGTTTACCGCCTCGGTAGCTTAGGGGTAAAGCACCCGACCGGCAATTGGGAGACTGGGGCTCGAAACCCTCCAGATAATTTTTTTTTACTTCTGGATTGATTTACATAAAACTTGCATTTAACTTTTTAATAAAGGTATAATTTAATGATATGGTTTTTGAGTTTAGTTGGTATAAGGACGCGTCAACTGTAAGGTCATAATGCGCAACTCTAGGATATGATGGGCTAGGGAGGAAAGACCCATGCTAGATTCAGCCTTATGTAGGAGGAGGAAATGGAATGTTACCGGGTACTCAACACAATGACTCGCTCACTCGTCTAACAACGACTTTGGCGTTTTCCAAATATTACTAAGAACGTATTTGAGCTCAGTTTTTCGTCAACATTAATCGCATTGATGCTCTAATATGAGTCAATTCGACGCTTGTATCCCCGAGCCGCCAATCCTGACCAGATTTGTCTTCAATGATGACATCAATTTAAAAGCGAATTGGGTACTACGATAATAAAATTACTCTTGTTGGACGTTACTTCCCATTCATTCTCACCCCTCACTATCTATAATACTGGAAAAGGATCCAACTTCTTCTCTCCGTACGACTCTGATTCGAGAGGTCTCGGGGTCAAATCCCATCGTGACCGGCAATCCTGACTGGAGGTTTTTTCTTAGGTTTTCCTCAGTCGCAAATGCGAATGCAAGGGATTGAGTCCTCTTGAACAGCCCTCGGACATCCCTTTGCATTGTCCTATGGGCTTCCCACGATTTTTTTCCAACTACTTGAATTCGAGTAAAAAGAGCCCCAGTAATTGAAATTGTGTTTAGTGTTAAATCTCTTGAATGACGTTATTCCTCTAGGGTAAGCTAATGTGTAGCCAAAATAAAATAAAATTATAACAACGTATCACCCAAAAATGAACAGAGTGTGAGAGAGAGGAGGAAGAAATGAAAGAAGAAAGAGAAAAGAACATAACGTACTCTTTACCATGTGCTTCCTCAAGCATGAGCCAGAGGGTTTAGCCGAGGTTGTTTAGCCGGTTCCCACTCAAACACCGAAGTTAACTCTGCCCTGAAACTCACGTTTACCGCTGGTTAGAGCTGACGGAGGGTTCGAGAGGTAGTGTAACGGCTTCGTTCTCCTCGACATCTGCTCGGCAGTCCGGGTTAGTGGAGGAACCTATATGACTGCCAAGGTTAAATCGTCCTTTCGGATGAAACGTAAAGCCGTTTGTCCCCTTGGTACTTCTCGAAAGGAGTAGGCTACGTGGCGGTACCGGGTTTCCCCTTCTCCCTTCTATTCACCCTTCATCCTCATATCACAACTCATCGTCTCGAAAATTAATATGAGATGTTAAACCATATCAAATCAAAATACTCAAGCATTGTTGTGACAATAGGTTATCAATTTTATACATTTTGTTTTTGTGCATGTAACGTTTACAGCCAAATTGCAGCTAAATGTAGCGTACAGATGCTGTACGCTACAAAGTTGATGGTTGAATTGAAGTACCGTACGTCTGCTAAAAGATTTTTACGAACTTTAAATTTTGTTTTGGTTAGACTTCATTTCATTTCTCCGTAAGCTGGCATCTTACTGATATCGAAAAAAATACTTTGATGAAAACAGCAGTTAGAATATCAAAATTCTGGCTTAGACTGCTGATTTAATTTATACACAGATTAACATTAATTTTGTTGTGCCCAAACGTGCCCAATGCGTTTAAAAGTCGCAAGTACGGAAAATGGATTAGCCTTTGGTAAAAAGGCTTCCAGCGGCTGGGGAAGAATGTATTTGTTGTAGATAACGCAGGCAATAAATAAATTGACACTAAAAATAATCTTAAAAATAATGTTTGGGTACTTACACTTAGCATGCATGCATCATTATCATTGAGTATAGAATACTCAATTGCATTATTAATATCGAGCCCTATTTCCAACTAAGTCGGGTATGGGCATTGATATTGAACCCCTATTGTAGGGGTTCAATATCTATGGGTATGGGGGGGAGGTTCCCACCACATTTCTTGACTCCCCGGGGTTATCGAAGCCGGCTAGCCATGCCTGACGCTTCTCCCATATCACCTTTTTCTTCCTCTGCATCATCTACTTCCCTTTCTTCCTCTCCGCTGTCTTCTTCCTCAGGGACCTCCACCAGTTTTTTCCATATTTTTTGTTCTTCCCAACATTTTTCCCAAGCTGCATTTCTCCTTTTCAAATCCATTGCTATAACTTCTTCCCATCTCAGTCTGGGCCTCCCTCTTTTTCTCTGTTTGTTTCCTTTATTTATTATTGCATTATTGTTGCAATATTTAATATAATATTTTAATCTACGGAACAGATTTGTATCGACATATTATTGTTCATTGTTGTTTTCATTTTGTAGAAATGCACATAGATATGAACAGGCTCGTGATGAATTTCTATCCTTCCTCAGACAGGCAAACAAGGTCACTAGGAATATATTGACATTCCATAATTTCCCCCAAGCCTAACAATAACCACTCTCAAGTTCGTCCAAATTACCCCAAATTGCTGTGCGCACCGTCGTAGCCCCTGCGAGTGTGTAGTCGGCCTCCCGCACGCGACGCGTGGCCTGCGGGTTGCCTACCCGGCCGGCGCCTCCTCTGACGGCGAGAGCATCGATTCTCCTCAGTCCTCGCAACTCAAGAGCGTGGCGGACCGGCAGCATCCAACGCTGACGTGGACCTTCGAGGTGTTGTTGAGCTGCCAAGAACAAGGTAGGATACGTCATGGTTGGTCGTACGATGCTTTGTACTCTTTAGTCATTACATTTCTGCATTTAGTCGGGGTGTGACTGTGAATTATTATTGATTAACTCTCAATCAATCTAAATGTCGTGACATTTGACAACTATTGACAGCTGTTATCGTGAGACGCATGCCGGCCGGGCCGGTATGGACAATCTCGTCATTCTCAGTATTACCGCCAAGTAAGATATTCCAATTTTCATCGATGGGTGTGGTTCGAACTTCGAACTAACGAACACATGCGTGAGACATTCTGAACGATCTAAAATTAGATTCCCTATAGGGCGATGTAAATATTTTAGACTACCAACTATTCATTTGACTAATGGATGGCTGAATGCGTGACAAATAAAAATAACAACCAAAACACCCATTTGATTATTTCATTACTTTGTTTCGTCTCATAACATAGATAATTTTAATTTAAACATTACCTTGGGAGTAATTATTGTTTTATGCAATTTAGGGCGTCATCCTTGTAGGCCTACTCTTCTAAATATACGTTTCACATAGCCTACTCGACGCTGCAAATTAGGAGAGCGAGCATGAGCTAGTAATGAGAAGTCCTCGTGACTTCACACACTACTATAGACGCCTTTATTGACTTTTCAATTCGCAGTACATCGCTATTTGGCTTGCAGCCTACTTAGCAAGCGTACGCCAACACCTAGAATTGTATGATCCTGACGAACGGATACGAAATTTACTAAGAATCTAATAATGATGCTGAATTGGTGCTCATAAGATAAAAAATTAGTTTAAATATCGGTACGTTCGACTTCCATAATTTCAACGTCCGAGGATGCACATTCGATCAGGGCGCTGGTCCGAAGCGTACGAGGACGTGGGTTCGAATCCCGCATAAAGCATTTTTTTTGTAATTGTCCTTCATCCTCATTATCATCACTCAACGTCTCGAATCCTTAGTGCACAGCAAAAATCATTACATCATCATCATCAATTTCATCCGACGATTCATAACCTCGTAGTCGTATCTATGCGTCATCGAGCGAGCGGAACTCGAAATATTCCGGCTACGAGTGATCAGAATTCTCGTCTGACCATCTTCGACCTTGACTGCTACAGTCTGAGCCAAGTGTCAGGTCCTCTAGTTCCATCCATGGTATTTCATCGCACGTGCAACGGAAGTTGTGTATAATACATTGAGCTCTCATGTCTGTTGTGTTGTAAAGTTGGCGTCACGTGACGCACTGTGTCATTAAGTAATTACTTTTGTAGGCTACGACCAGGCCAGCCGGCAGTCTTCAGTCTTCTTCCACGGCGAGTAGTCACGTTGTGTTGTGAACATTCTTCCAGCCAGACAATCCTACAAGTACAACTATGTGCGATTACCCGGTAAGCTGCTATTACGAATACTTGACTTACTTGTTTTCAGGTACAAAAACAAGTAAATTGCATAAAAATCTCTTTAGTAACCGTCCTCAGCGGCAGTTGCTCGTACGGTTAGGAGTTGGGACTCGGCACGCGGACGTCAAGCGTATGGAACGGTGTTAGCCAGCCAGTCATCATCGAATAGAAATTTGCACATTAAATTCGTTAAGAGCGTTCACCACCCCTTTTTTAGGCAATTTTCTGTTTGCTCGGCTGAATGACATCACAGTTGTTAGAAATTTTGAACATATCTCAAGAAAGTGGAAATAAAGGTTTCTATAGTAACACATTCCTAAATATTGTTTTGAAATAATTTATAAAAAATAAATTAGATTTCACGAATTTCAATTTTGTTAAAAAGTCCAAAATTGACTATATTCGTGAATTTTTTCTGGCTGATCAAGTCAAAATTTTGAAAATCTATGACTGTTGGAACGTCCATGTATGCTTTATTGACAAGTTTGCAAAATTGTATATACGTAGGATGCTTTTTGGCCGAGCAAACCGCTATTTACTAACTATCAAAAGGGTGGTGAACCCTCTTAAGCAATAACTACCATCATTTATTATTGTTTGTATCATATAGCAGAAGTGCTCAATGGCGACGTAAAATTATTAACAATCAAATCAAAGTAAATGGCACTGGCAGCCACCTGACTATGTAAAGGAATAGCACATATCGCACTGCGTGTGAACCCTAAACCTCATAGCCCTTTATTATTTTTATGCAAGTCCGAATACTCGGGCACACATCACTGCTGAAATTAATTTTTCATTAATAACCAATAAAAACTATTTGCCATCACTAATTTCCTTGACAATTTGCCACGCTATTTTTCCGTCACAACTCACAATGTTAATATATTCCGTTCACTAAATTTGAAGCACAATTCAGAAGTCATTGTAATCCCGTTCTTCTTACAAGAACACAATGTGTCAAATAATTATTGTAATTAATAATCTATTGAGAAGTAATGATGCAAAATGAAACTTAACGGCTTTTTGCATAAAAAAATTATCAAATAGCACTTTAGATTTGCGTTTTGCACCAACACTAAGTTTGTAACGAAAATATCTTGTTTTTTTCTGAAGTTTATGTATATTTTTAGTGGGATTCCCGCTGTAGGGTACACATCAGATTTAACCTGTGTGACCCTCTTCATGTGATAAGGTATATTGTGGATAAGACAATTGTGAAGGGATGTCCGACTCCGAGGTCTGTTTAAAAGAGGACTCAATCCCTTGCATTCGCAGTAACTTCTGAGCAAAACCTCGGAAAAGCTTCAGTCAGGATTGGCGGTCTCGACGGGATTCGACCCGGGAATCAGAGTCAAGCACTTAGCGCTCGAGCCAACACTGTCGGTCTGAAGCTTCTGAAGTCTCTACGCTTGTGGGCATTTATTTCCTAAGTTGTCTATGTGAGCTGACAAGTTCAAACTAATCTCATCCGATCCAGATGGTGTCTGGATGTATTCACCGTTTGTTGATTAATATCCAGCTTCATATTACGTCGTAATTACATCTAAGAAAGTCGTGCTTTTATTAACATTTGCCAGCGATAACGTCGTCTTTTATCCGTTTCTAACTTATAACAATTACTATTTTGTCCCGCTTTGAAACCGAGACCGCTCATCAGCTATATTCAACTTCAAGCGCATTTATATTGCATTTAGGGCCTACTCACTTTTATTAGTTCAGGTTTAAAAGTCACCTAGCGTCATTGTCATTAGTGCCCGTGTCCACTATTACCATTTCTATTATTGCATTTATTACAGTAAAGTTAAGATAAATAAGCAAATTAAAATGTGGAATTTATTGACGTTCTGCCAGGTGTTTCATTGGTTGCACAGCAAAGCCGTATTGTTCTTCATTCCACGAAAGAAAAGGAAGTTATTTGTAAAGCATGTGTGGTAATAGTTTTCGGCAACCAGAACGAACACCGCACCTTTTTTACCTTATACAATGGTTTTATCACACATGTCACATTACACGATTGTTCCCTTTTTTAGTCGAAACAAGTACCCTACTGACTGTTGTAATAGTTTTCTATTGAATTCGTTTTATTGTAATTTGATGATTGATAACACATTCAAATATCTAGCACAGACAACAGTTGAACATTATAGCCGCATAGCAATCTTTATCTCATTATTACGCATTCCTTCATTTTTACAATTCTACGCAAGTAGCTATAGGGTGCCAGTATTTGCTCATGATATTAGTATATTTTGTATTGCATTTGTCATTTTGGTACCTACGTTATTTATATTTGTGCCTTTTGTGACGTGTATGTCCCTTACAATTTATATCACTTGCAAGATTATGAAGGCCTTACATTATACTCGGAACCGCTATACCAGTACCACCTATTAACAGCATGTAATACGACATAATAATAATTCTATTCTATGGCCATGTATTTTAATTAGGCTATAAACAATGTTGATAAGTTTGATTGTGATAAAGCTGCCAACATGGGTGACGAAAATTCAATTGATAGGAGATGACCATCATCTCAAATAGGTAGGCCTAACTTAATTAAAAATAATAGGTCTCCCTACTCGCAAACTAGATTGTTACTAATAGCTGTGTTGTTTGACGAGAAAACTTTCCAGAAATCCCCATCAAGTTTTAAACTAGACACTAACTTCTAGTTATCTATGCTAATGTGACATTACATTTAGCACCAGTAAACGAGGCTTCAGATACTATACGTTATCAGAAGAGACGATGAACCAATAGTTTTCTTCCGGTTGTTGCATCGAGATAGGTGATAGTAAGAAATAATACCGTCTAGACCAAGGTTAATGCAATATAAGTGAACTGCGTTGTATTTTGTATTTACTTAGCAGAATATTAGCTCAACAAAATCGTCCAAGTTACATGCACAATGGAATGTGTTGTTACTTTGGCGCGCCTAGCATACACCTTGCTGCCATGCTGGTACAGACAAGGGTACCGTAGTAAAAATGTTAATTGGCAAGCAATTGAATTTCAACTGATAATAACCTGATTGGATGAGCGTAGCGAGCGAAGCGAAGATTCCATTTCACTACACTGGAGAAAAAAATCCTGAATGTTTTTTTTTCTTTCTTTCTTTCTTTCTTTCTTTTTTTTGTATTTTTGTGTGTCTGTTAACACGATTCCGGCTAAACCGATACACCAATTGCGATGAAAATTTATGGAGACCTTCGAAATCTCTGAACTTAGAACTGCCACGATTTTGAGCTTAATCAGGAAATTTTTTCACGTAAAAAACGCAATTTTACGATTTTTTCGACTTTTAAAAAAATTCTTCGACTAATAACACCTACATACTTTATCCGATTGTAATGATTTTTTCACAGAACCTTAATTTTATGAATTAAGATATTCGTGTGAAATTTGAGCGTAATCGAAAAATTATTTCTCATGAAAATCGAAATTTTACGGGATTTTTCTTTTTTAAAACAATTCTTTGACTTATAACCCTACATGCTTTATCCTATTAAAATTATTTTTTCACAGAACCCAAGTTTCATGAATTAATATATTCGTGTAAAATTTGAGCGCAATCGAATAATTATTTCTTATGAAAATTGCAATTTTACGATTTTTTTCTTTTTTAAAAATTACGATTATTTAAAAAAATTAAGTTAATTATTTATTTAATTTTATTTAATAAAAAAAAAAATCTTCGGCTAAGTAATGATTTTTTCACAGAACACCAGAAAATCCGCGTAACACATGGCAGCTCAATGCACCAATTACGCTCATCCAACAACGCGGCGGGACTTAAGCGTTTTCCTAGTATTTTGAATCATCAAATAATTAACAATTGACGTCACTTGATATGGAAATGTTACCAATTGAGATGAGTTGATGCAATGATATCTATTGGTCAATAATTTGGTCAAATGATCTATTGGCAAACTGTCAATTGATGTGAAATGATGCATTTCCAGATCAATGATATAATTTGAAAAGTCAATTGTTAATTAATTGACGATTCCAAAATAGATTGTTGATCAATATTGGTCATTATCAATAATTCTTGTCAATTTACGATTTAAATAGGGTGGCGTGAAATTGTCCCTGGACAGAATAACGCGACATGTTTTACAGACTGGTATAGCAAACGTGGGGTTTTCGTGGATTCTTTGGTAGTGTGGGATGATGTTCAGGTGTTGGGTATTGAATCGTAGTCAGACGGACAATATGTGCTGTTTGTGCTACCAATCAAAGCGAGAAGTCGAGACGAATGGCAGAGAAACAAGGCTAAGTAAAAGTAAACACGATGCAACGAATGCTTATCATCTTTCCATGACTAATTGGATGAGCGTAGCGAGCGTAGCGAGCGAAGCGAAGATTCCATTTCACTACACTGGAGAAAAAAATCCGGAATGTTTTTTTTTTTTCCTTTTTTTTTTTTTCTGTATTTTTGTGTGTTTGTCAGCACGATTCCGGCTAAACCGATACTCCAATTGCGATGAAATTTTATGGAGGCCTTCGAAATCTCTGAACTTAGAACTGCCACGTTTTTGAGCGCAATCGGGAAATTTTTTCTCATAAAAATCGCAATTTTACGATTTTTTTCGATTGAAAAAAAAATTCTTCGACTTATAACACCTACATACTTTATCCGATTGTAATGATTTTTTCACAGAACCTTAATTTTATGAATTAAGATATTTGTGTGAAATTTGAGCGTAATCGAAAAATTATTTCTCATGAAAATCGAAATTTTACGGGTTTTTTTCTTTTTTAAAACAATTCTTTGATTTATAACACCTACATGCTTTATTCTTTTGTAATGATTTTTTCACAGAACCTTAATTTCATGAATTTATATATTCGTGTTAAATTTGAGCGCAATCGAATAATTATTTCTTATAAAAATTGCAATTTTACGATTTTTTTCTTTTTTAAAAATTAGATTAATTAAAAAAATTAAGTATTTTTTATTAAATTTAATTTAATAAAAAATTCTTCGACTAAGTAATGATTTTTTCACAGAACAACAGAAAATCCGCGTAACACATGGCAGCTCAATGCACCATATACGCTCATCCAACAACGCGGCGGGACTTAAGCGTTTTCCTAGTAAGTATAATACTAGGAAAACGCTTAAGTCCCGCCGCGTTGTTGGATGAGCGTAATTGGTGCATTGAGCTGCCATGTGTTATGCGGATTTTCTGTTGTTCTGTGAAAAAATCGTTACTTAATTGAAGATTTTTTTTAAATTAATTTAAATTAAATAAAAAATAAACTTTAATTTTTAATTTTTTTAATTAATCGTAATTTAAAAAAAGAAAAAAATCGTAAAATTGCGATTTTCATAAGAAATAATTATTTGATTGCGCTCAAATTTCACACGATTATATTAATTCATAAAATTAAGGTTTTGTGAAAAAATTATTACAATCGGTTAAAGCATGTAGGTGTTATAAGTCAAAGAATTGTTTAAAAAAAGAAAAAACCCGTAAAATTTCGATTTTCATGAGAAATAATTTTTCGATTGCGCTTACATTTCACACAAATATCTGAATTCATAAAATTATGGTTCTGTGAAAAACTCATTAAAATCTGATAAAGCATGTAGGTGTTATATGTCGAAGAAATTTTAAAAAAATCGAAAAAAATCGTAAAATTGCGATTTTAATGAAAAATAATTTTTCGATTGCGCTCAAAACGTGGCAGTTCTAAGTTCAGAGATTTCGAAGGTCTCCAGAAAATTTCATTGCAATTGGAGTATCGGTTTAGCCGGAATCGTGCTGACAAACACACAATAATACAGAAAAAAAAAAGAAAAAAAAAAAAAAAAAAACATTCCGGATTTTTTTCTCCAGTGTAGTGAAATGGAATCTTCGCTTCGCTCGCTACGCTCATCCAATTACATTTACTAGGAAGCTTCGCAAACGCTTTTTTTAGTCGCGTTGATGGATGAGCTTTTTAATTATAAAATGTTAATTTTAATTTAAAATAATAATAAAAACATATTAACACGGCCCATACAAAGCAATCATTAGGTATTGGATCTTTGATTATTTGTAACAAGGCTGTGAGTAAGATATAAAATCTCCTGTGAAGTTTTCATACAAGGCTGTGAGAAAGATCTAAAATCTATATTTTCGTGCTATTTGGGCGGATTCTGACCAAACGGGTGGGGCTACAACGTTCATATTTCACATGGACATTAAGGTAAGGGTGATGTATTGACTTTTGAAAGGAAATGTTGAAAAAGTTGGCCAGAATCTATAGAAATAAAGGTTTTAATATTTAACACCTCAAAAAACTCAAATTAAAACCTTTATTTCTATATATTCTGGCTAACTTTTTCAACTTTTTCTGTCAAACGTCAATACATCACCATAACCTTAATGTGTATGTGAAATATGAACGTTGTAGCCCCACCCGTTTGGTCAGAATCGGCCCAAATGTCACGAAAATATCGCGCTAAAAATCGAAAAAAATCGTAAAAGTACGATATTCATGAGAAATATTTCTTCGATTGTACCCAAAAACGTAGCAAGTCTAAGTTCAGAGATTTCGAAGGTCCTGTCAAATTTTCATCAAGATCGCATATGCCGTTTGCCCGGTAGAGAGCGAACAAACAGACGGAAAAACAAACAAACAAAAAAAAAAAAAAAAAAAACACATCGAGCTAAATTTTTTGGGGGTCGGTGAAATTGAAGTCTTCGCTTCGCTCATCCAATGATCATGACTCAGCCACAGCCAGCGAACGCTATCAGCTTTGCTTAATTGAACTGATGTATTATATTTACATCTTATGACGCTTTTGATAAATTTTACGAGAGGAAAATTACCATCAGTTTCTGAATTCCGAAACGTTGGTCTTTTAGGCTATTCGACCGCGTTTTTCTACATTCCAAAATATGCTGCCAAGTCAAAATATAACGAATGGCTTTGAAACCTGTCTCTATTAGAAAATTTAAACTATTCTTTTCAAATTTTTCTGATCCGGTACATTGCCAATATCGCCACCTCAAAATAATTTCAAACTTCAATTCGCCTAAGCACACAATTCAACTTAGGGTGTTGTGTTTTTGTGATATTAATTTTCAACTGGTTTTCAATAGGCTGACTGAGAGAAAATAGATTTTTTAAACAATTGTCTTTCCTGCGAATTTTTTCGTTTGTCGGTAGTTTGAACCGATTTGTACCGCCAAACGAAAAAATTCGCAGGAAAGACAGTTGTTAAAAAAAGTATTTTTTGATATGATTGATGATAATTGATAAACTATGTCTGTTGTTTTGATAAAATAATATAAAGGAAAATTTTAATTTGGCCGATAGATCAACCTTAAGTATAACAGGGTTTTAAATAAAAAATAAATGACTTTGACTTGGATATAACGTGTAGTAAAATTCACGATTTTGATCAATAATATACTATGATAGGAAAATCATTATCGATTGTTTCTCCCTGATATTATTTCGATGGCAAAGTTTTCAAGTGAATCAAAGGTTTGATTGTTTGTTCAATTTGTTTTACAGCAGGAGCCCACGGTTTACCCAGCCTCGCCATTCAGCTCGGCTGAGGACGGGACCGCTCTTAGAGGTGCCATGAAGGGTTTCGGGACCGACGAGCAGGCTATCATCGACATCCTCACTCAACGCTCCAACGATCAACGTCAGCAGATCTCCAAGTTCTTCACCGAGGAGTATGGAAGGGTGGGTTTAATTTCTTTATTTGCATATTCACGATTCATCAGAATTGTTGATATTTTGTGTCTATTACACAAAACTGGTTTTAAGTACGAAATACCATAAATGCAAACATAATTGTAATCGTTTAAAATATAAATTGCTTTTAGCACGAACAACTTACAAAATAGAAGGGTGGAATAATATAATTATTAAATTTCGTAATTTTTTAAATGCTAAAACTCTAAATTACGATAAAACGATTGAAAAAAGAAGCTTTAGATTAATTAAACTCGTTATAATCCCACTTACAGCATTTTACACAATTCACCTCATTAAACGTCGATTCCAGTAAATACTAAGGTAGAATAAAATCCTGAAGAACAAACATGTTTCTTTTCCAGGACCTGATTGACGACCTGAAGGGTGAACTTGGCGGGAAGTTCGAAGACCTGATACTTGCGCTGATGACGCCCCCTGACGACTACCTGGCGAAGCAGCTGCACAAGGCGATGGCCGGTCTAGGGACAGACGAACACACCTTGGTGGAGATCTTGTGCAGCAAGAGCAAGCAAGATGTACAGCTCATTGTCGAGGCATATGAGAGATGTAAGCATAACTTAATGTCGACTTGTCGAATGAGTAGGATTTAGGAATAATATAGCAGTTCAGCATTTCATTAAGGGGAATCCCTAGACCCAAATATGATTTCTTAAGAATACAGTGTTGACGTCTGCAATGTAAGTAGAATGTAAGAGGGGTTTAATAAAAGAGCGGATTATTTTTTTTGAAATTTTTTTGACGGGAAAAAATAACCTCAGAATCAACAATTGTATTCAAATTACTGGAATCAGTTGCTCAAAATTGAATTTTTAGCAGCGGTTTTTTGTATATTATTTCTACACTCCTTTATCTACAACCTGAATAAAAGGATTTTTGTATTTATTTGGTTTGTTGCGTTGCACATTTTTTTTTTGCCTGCCGGTACAATTTCAAATTTTGTACCGTTTAACGGAAAAAATCGTGCAACGCCTGAAACCATATGAAACTAATAATACTTATATTTAGGTTGTAGATAAAGGAGTGTAGAAATAATAAAAAAAAGCGCTGCTAAACATTCAATTTTGAACTTGAGCAACTGATTCCAGTAATTTGAATACAATTGTTGATTCTGAGGTTATGTCCCGTCAAAAAAATTTCAAAAAAATAATCCGCTCTTTTATTAAGCTTCTCTTACATCCTATTTACTTTTAAGACGTCTTTACTGCATTCTATAGAAATCATATTTGGGTCTAGGGATTCCCCTTAATGTCCATGTGTCAGTTGGAGTAAGGATATATGAAGCAATGAATCTTGTAATTACAACTTAGTGCTTTTGTTACCTGTAAGTAACTAACAGGGTTTTATGTAAATCAATCCAGAAATTAAAAAATCCATCTGAGCGAGGTATTGAACCCCAATCTCACAACTGCCGGTCGAGTGTTTTACCCCTAAGCTACCGAGATGGTTAACTTCATAACATCTGTATGGTGCATTGTAGATCTAAATAGATTGGAAGAGTACTGCAACGATTTTGCTGCTTTGAACTGACCATCTAAACACGATTTATTTAAAATGTCATTATCTAATGCAGGTATGTGATGAGGTAGTATTTATTTCTAAATCCCATAAATTGGTATATGATAATATGATACCCCACTGAGATGGATTTTGTATAACTTATTCTGAATTGATTTGCATTAAGTCAATTACACATACGGGAGTGTTTCCCGATTAATGACATTTAGAAATAACTAACAGGTGCTTTCGTTTTACTCAATTGCTGTCTCATCAGTAAAGTTACAGTTTACTAGGAAAACGCTTAAGTCCCGCCGCGTTGTTGGATGAGCGTAATTGGTGCATTGAGTAGCCAAGTGTTATGCGGATTTTCTGTTGTTCTGTGAAAAAATCATTACTAAGTTGAAGATTTTTTTTAAATTTATTTAAATTAAATTAATAATAAACTTAAATTTGATTTTTTTTTAAATTAATCGTAATTTAAAAAAAGAAAAAAATCGTAAAATTTTGATTTTCATAAGAAATAATTATTCGATTGTGCTCAAATTTCACACGAATATATTAATTCATAAAATTAAGGTTCTGTGAAAAAATCATTACGATCGGATAAAGCATGTAGGTGCTATAAGCCAAAGAAATTTAAAAAATCGAAAAAAGTCGTGAAATTGCGATTTTTTAAAGAAATTTATCTTTTGATAACGCTCAAATTTCACACGAATATATCAATTCATAAATTAAGGTTCTGTTAAAAAATTTCACAATCGGACAAAGCATGTAGGTGTTATAAATCGAAGAATTTTGTTAAAAATCGAAAAAAATCGGAAAATTGCGATTTTCATGAGAAATAATTTTCCGATTGCGCTCAAAAACGTGGCAGTTCTAAGTTCAGAGATTTCAAGGCCTCCATAAAATTTCATTGCAATTGGAGTATCGGTTTACCCGGAATCGTGTGAACAAACAGACAAAAAAACAGAAAGAAAGAAAAAAAGAAAGAAAAAAAAAAAAAAAAACATTCCGGATTTTTTTCTCCAGTGTAGTGAAATGGAATCTTTGCTTCGCTCGCTACGCTCGCTACGCTCATCCAACTATTGAAGTAGTCATTATTGGCCTATCCAGTAAAGAATCAAAGTTCGATTTTGATATAGCACCCAAATTCAATTCCATTCCGTACCATATGTTTACTTTTTGGGCACATTTAAGAACTTATAAAACACACCTGATTCTAAATATTAAATACCTTCTATAAAAACACTTCTCTAAAGCAGTCCTAGATCTGTAATTCAAAAACAGCACACTTAGTACAGTACATAGGTACAGCATATCACACATAGCTATTCGATCGACAAGGCAACCATTCGATGTGGGAATACAAAATTGTCCGTAGGTGTCGATAAAAGACACATGGACATTCATAAAATCATAGATTAGCAATAAGCATTGTGACCTGTTTATCATTCAGAAACATTTCACGAAAATGGTAAATTTTATGTATCTAAAATCATGTTTAGAAAAGTGTAAATGTAGAGCCCTTCACTTCTGCTTCCATGATAACTGTGCAAAATTTAAAACAACTGTGATGTCAGTCAGCCGAGCGAACAGTAATTTGCCTAAATTGCACGTCCTTTAGGTACCCTCTCAAATTCATAATGTTACGCTTCATGATTGAAATAATCTCCCTTGATAAACCACCCGGCAACAGCTAGCATGTGAGAGTAGTGGGCACTCATGGCTAGAGCACTTGTTTACCTGAGGGTGTACTGTATAATTAGCCGAGGCGTCGAGTGTACACCACCTGTTGCATTGTTTGTTTGTTTGTGTGTTCCAGTGTATGGTCGCCCCCTCGCCGAGCACATGTGCAGCGAGATTTCCCGGGGGAATCGACGCCTTCTCACCTCTGCTTTGTAAGTGCAAGTTATTATTGATCAACAAACAGCTGTCAAAATGTTCTTTTTCCACGATTTTGATGTTTTCCCTAAATTTTTTAGGGCCATAGCTGTTCTCATGTAAAATTCAATTTCCTCGTGTGCCCTTTCTTGGGTACAATTTAGCTTTGCGGGGGTGCCAAAAAGTCTAGAACACAAAAAAAATGGGGTTTAAAAAAAAAATGGGGAAAAAGTTGGGAAAATTTTGTAAATTGTTCAAAATTTTTTTTATTTATTTATTTTTACTAAATTTTCGTTTTTCCCCCCTAAAAATTAAAAAGCTCAAATTATATCAATGAAATAAATAATATTCCGGTCAGTGTGGTTTTCATTCTAGATATCCTGAAGTGGAACGTCAGGGGGGGAAATTCCAAATTAGTCGTATCCTGAAATAATAGACCCCCTTTCAGGTCAATAATAATTGCATGCACAAAAAAATAATTTGCCATATAGTCATTGTTGTGTACATTTTTTTATTTTCCAAATACAATATTATTGTCCACCACATTTTTTCTCATTGATTTTTTTTCCAACTGTGCTAATACCTCAGACGTACCTAGTTAATATGTTTAACAATGCTAATAAATATGAAAAATAGCAACTATAGTTTATAGTGTAATAATAACAAATAAAAAACCCCTTCCAAGAAATTTCTTTATAGTTTGTGATTTGAAATTGGTGAAAGTTTTAAAAAATGATTTATTTTTTCTATGCCTATCCAGTTGTGTTAAATTTGTTCCTCTTTTCAAACTTGTACAATTTTTAAAATTGTTGGTTGTAATTAGTTGAAAATTTGAATGAAAACCCAAACCCCAAAACTTGTGGGATCTTGATTTATTTTTTGCTTTTTATTGCCCCTATGGCAATGGCTTACCGTTACAAAAATTGGGCCAAGTTATTTGTGATGATCCCAAAGCCCTGCATGTCAACCATAAAGTTTTTTTGTCCCCCTTTTTCTTTTATCTGGCTGTTCTTAAAAAAAGCTCTGTTGGCTTTCCCCACGCTTTTTTTTCCCTCATTGTATTTTGTTTTGGGGATGTTTTGTAAGTAAGATTTTTTTTTGGTGGATTTTAAAAACATTTTTTGAAATTTTATTTTTTTGACTTAATTCTCTTGCTACAAAAATTTATTTGTTCCTTTTTTTAGGCAGCTGAAAACCATGTTTGTTTTTTTTTTAAATATAATCATATTGAATTTAAAACCCACGGGAATGCAAATAATATTTTTTGGAAGACGTAAAATCCTAGGAAACACTAACCCGGTTTATTTTATATTGCTACGTGTATTACTTTTTATTTACTCGTGTTATTGACTCCATTAACAATAAGGTAATAGTATTTTGATATAAAAAATGTTAGAACAAAATTTTCTAGGGGCTTCCCATTTAAATATCATTTTAAATTTAAAGGAGACTTTTAATGTACAATGTTTAACTTTAAATTTATTTAATTTTAAAATGGTAAATTTTTACCAATCTTTTTTGGAACCGGATAGCCTAATAACTATTAATTTACTCACACTTTTTTCTAAAATTTTTTTTTCCCTACTAACAAAAAATCTGCAGAAAAATGTCGGCGTTGTCCTATCAGTCAACTGTTGCAACGCTCTCTTGTTCGCTGCCTCTAGGGGGCCCGGAAACGACTGGTCGGAATTGACCCGCAAGCGAAAGAACGGGCACAACACTGTATGACCCCGTAAGGGGTTTGCTTTGCACTCACTGTAGTTAGCGTTCTTATACTACTTTGCTTTTTGCAAAACTTTAGCCATTGGCGAGGGCTGTTTCAGGTGCATGTTAAACTTACACTTCAGGGCGGGCCTAAACATTTTTCTAGCTACTACTTTTAAAAAGAAGTAATCGCTGTTTTTTTTAGCCTTTTTACGCTTTTCCCAAAATTTGATTTTGTACTAAAAAAAAAAAGAAAAACTTTAAATCAACTCTAATTTAAAACCCATTAAAAAAGATTTTTTCTTAAGTTATACTAGTCTTCCCAGCGATCATCAAAATGACATCATCAATGAAAGGGCAACCTTTGCCTAAACCCTCGCATTTGGGAAATTTAAATTTAATAATGAACCATTAGAAAATAATGGAATTTCATTAACCTTTTTTTGACAAATTTTGTAAAACATTTTTTTGAAGATAAGCTCGTAGCTCATAAAAAAAACTGTTTTCATTATAAAAAAAAAGTAGAAAAACATGAGAAACTTTATTTTTGCTCTTTGCAAAAAAATGGTAAATGCTTATGCTTGAAATCTTTAAACTTGTTTTACAAACTGCACTTTTTTAAATAATTTTTTTTCAAATATAAATCACATTATATTTTATGTCATTCATTCATTATATTATGAAATGGCGCATAATGAATCGTCAAATTTTTTAAATTTCTTGGTCTAACCTCTTATATTTTAACCCCTAACTCTTTAAAATGTACACAGTTTTTAATTTCTACATTGCAACATTTCATTTGTTGTTGTTTTTATTCAAAACCCTAAATAGAATACATATTTTTTAATCATTGATCTTCAAAAATACAAAAAGTCTGTTCTTCTCATAGCTAGGGTTTTTGAGGTTAGTCTTAGTAGACTGGACGTATTATAAAAAAAAAAACCCAAAAAAAAAAGCATGGGAAAAGGCAAAACAAACTGGTGGGCCCCGATGTTTAAAAAAATTCCTGTAAACTTCCTTTTTTCTTCTACTTTCCTTTGGTATGTGGTGAAAATTGTGTTACAATTGCAAAATATATTTTGTGTGTATATAAAGATGTGAAATTTTGAAATGGGCCTATGTAAGCACATCTTCACCGACACTACTTTAAATGTTTTTTTTTTTTTTTTAAATTTTTTTTCAGCATTCCAGAGAGTTGTCTTTCTTTTCGTGACCACTAACTCCTAAAACACGATGTAAATACAGCCACCTACCCGCCAGTACCATGGTTTAAAAAATTACCCCCCCTCCCCTGAATCAAATCAAAACCCCTAAAAGTATTATAAATCGATTCTTTACATGTCTCATATACTCGACCCTCAAAAATTAATGCGCATCACAGTTATTTCTGCTTTTCAATCAATCCCTTTTATATCAAAAGCCTTCTCCCCCGTAGGTCCTGTGTTTCCCTCTTCCAATGACACTATCGTCCCTGGGTTTGAGACCATAGGGGTTCAGGACGCAGGGAAAACCCAGGCCTCCGCCCAGTTCTGATGTTGCAGTAATTACCACCGGCGTAAACAGGTATTCAGATGATTTTAGGGTTGTGTTGAAGTACAATATTTTGCTACCCTACCAACCTTAAAAATACAAAATAAAGAGTATCGTAAAATCCACCGTAAATTTAAAACTGAAAATAAAATTTGGGGAAAATTGGAGTTTACGGATTACTATTTTAGCAAACTTAAATTTTTTTGAATTTAAAAAAATTTTTAATCAATTAAAACAATAAAGTAAATTATCGAAACACCTATTCAAGTTTAAAAATGGGGTTTGAAAAGCGAAAAAAACATTTTTCTTAGTACCGGTAATCTAATTCGAAAAATTTAAATTTATTTTTTATAAAAGGTTAGCATTTATTTTTTTTATATTGATGTTGTAGCATAGACAATACTACTGGTACTTTGTTAGGCCTATGATAAGAAAGTAACTGAAAAATTGTAGAATGGAAAAAAGGGGTTTAAAAAAAAAGTGATTTTTTGGGGATTTTTTTTACGAGACTACCTGAATCAACTATTATATTTAAAATGTCCAATCAAACCCGCTTTTTCAAATTTAAATTTTAACGTGTTTTTTAATAATTGATTCTACCTTCTTTATCACTAAATTTTTAGGGGAAAAAAAAATGTTGTCTGTATTTCTGGCGTTCACGATTTATTTCGTTAAATGGTACAATTTTAAAATTTTTTGCAACCAGGCCACTTACTTCTACAACTAACTTTTTATAATAAAATATATCAAAATAAACAATCAAGTGGTAATTTATTTTTTTTATGGGGGTGAGTGTTGTAGCTACCTTCCCTTTGTTGGGGCACATACACCACTTTGGGTCATGAGTTTTTTAACAGTCATTGATAAACATTCTTCTCTTTCTAGGTGAACTGAAGTCTGGGCCCGACGAAGAGGTGTTCAACAAATCCTGGCTCCGGGGCTTCCCCCACTGCGACTCATCTTCGAGGAATACAAGAACGGTCGGACGAACCACAGAGGCCTCAAAAATGAGATGTCCGGAGAGTTGCTGGAGGGGATGCTGGGCCCTAGGTTGGTTCAACAAAAATTGAATAAAGTTTAATTGGGAAATTTTTTTAAAATACGGCTCTTTTCAACAGCATGTTTGACATGTAAAGGGATTTTTTGGGGACTTGTGTTTTTTTTTTTAAATTCATTCTGCTCTCTTAAAAACCCTTCATTAAATCATTTTAAATTTAAATTGTTTTATAAAAAAGGTCAGCATATTTTAAAAAAGGATTTTGTAAAACTGGGGGATTTATAATCTTCTTGTTCGTTCGTAAAGACATACTCCCAAATCCCCATCAGCATCACCTCTAACAAGCCCTCCCCACAAGTATTCTTAATTCAAAAGTGATTCCCCCCAGGTGTTTTTGCATTTTTAAAATTTTCCTCGGTGTTCCCAAATGTAACCAACTTTTTTCGTTTTTTCCGTCGAGTGCGTGCAGTGTCCCCGCGTTCTTCGCCAGCGGCCCCCCCGACTCCATGGGCCGGGGGTGCACCGACACACCCCCTGTCCCATCATCGTCATCGCGCGAATGACTGGCGCCATCAGCGGGAGTACGAGAACTCTACACAAGACCCTCGGAGCCGGTCACGGGGAGAACCCCCCTACCCCCCTCATATGGTCAAAACCCCTATAAAAGATATTGAACTCTTTGTAAGCTAATTAGGATGTCCATACCTCCGCACGGCCGAGTGTAGCAAAATTTAAAGGCATTGAAAAGCCAAATTTAAAAAGGCGATTTGGCTTTAATTAAAGCTTATTTTTATGCAAAGTATTTTTCTGGATTTTTTATAAATTGTAGATTGTGCATATGGGAAATTTAAAAAAAAACAAAGACGTTTTGCATAAAGGGGAATTTTTTTAGTCATTTGTTGTTCAAAACTATATCTCGCTGTCAAACTGACGGCCTCTTTTTAAAAAATTTGGGGTACAAATGTCCATTTTTAAATTTAAAATGCAAATGGATTTTCAAATGGCTTCTAATTTTCCGGAAGTGGATCATGACTGCTTCTACCCACTCTAGGTGTTAAGATCTAGCTCAAACCATTGAGACGATAGTGACGTTAGAGAACTGACGCCAGTACTAGTTGTTATCTACGGCACCAACCAAACCTTTTGACAGATCAATCATCAGGAAGTCACCAACAATATTTATAAACTCATAAAAGTCCTTATTTTTGTACATTCCATGTAAATCATTATACTACATCCATGTAGAGCTCTCACCTCCACCCTAACTCAAGCTCGGCCAAATCATTAGTAAGGATGGCATTTACAATCATTATTTGTTGAGATGGTCGATGTTGACAATCCTCTTCAAAGAGATCGGGCAATTATTGGTCTCTCTGTGTGTGAGAGTGTGTGGTCTGGGATCATTGATAATGGATATTTTATGGCATGACCAAATGTTAGGGCCTTCTTTGAGTTAACATATTGTCGACGGCCATCCTGATTTGACAAAAAGTATAGTTGGCTAGTAGTACACTTAACGTTTAGATGTCACTGAAGTAACTAATTAGCATTTTTATGTTGGTTATACGCGGTAGAGCAGTCACTGGCACCGTGCCTCTAACCTCAACTGACCATTTATTGGCTGAACAAGATAGCATATAGGATTTTATTAATCGAGTTGTTTTGTAGTAACTTTTCCTGTGCAAGAGTCAAGAGCATTGAGTTATTTGCAACCAGAGATCGGTTTTAGAAATAAAGCTCTCTTGTTGGCCACTAATCACTCGTCGATGGCGCCGTCATTAGGAGGATTACTTTGGAAAACTGACTGAAGAAAAGAAAATAGTTATTTAATTTGTGAACTATGAACGATAGATAACAGTTATGCCCATTTTCTTAAATTATTTAAAAATAAACTATATTTATAATATTGTGATTGTAGTTTTCGTGTCTTGCATTGTAGAGTGTATAAAATTAATAAAATAGCAGTTATTTTGGTTCAAACAATCTAAGTCACACCTCCTCTCTAGTCACTTCCAACTAAATAGCTCACACTATAGAAAACAAATTTCTACAAGTTTTGCCTCAAACATGACTGAGATGTTTCGAGCTATCCTGCAACCGATTGCAGACAAGAACTTGAAATGAATTTTGTCAGCTTGCATTTCCTAACAGTTTTTTTGTGATTCCAGGGCGAAACATCTGGCGACTACAAGAAGGCTCTCATAGCTCTCATTGGGGGTCCGTGAACAAGATCTAACTCCATCCAAAATACCAATCGTTGACATTATTCCATCGTATTTTAGAATATAAATTCAAGATATTTAAATACATTGTCTACCAAATTAGATTATTTAGTAATACATGAAAAATAAATATTTAAATATAAAATTATATTGCCTTATAAAAATATGAATGTTTACTTTATTTTCTTATATAGACTGCACTTTATTTGATATCTATACGTTGTGTGTGTATTATGTATTCTGAAAGTAAATAATAAAATACATAATTCTACAATGCTTACACAACTGAATGCGCTCAACTCTAGAATAAGCTTAGTTGATCTATACAAGCTTAACTTCTTTACTATGCACCTTTTAATTTCCTGTGAACGACTCCGCACCTCCACCAAAAGCAACATTCGTTTTGTATGAACTTTTTGTGGAAAATCAATAGAAATGGAAATAGCACACGTGATGATTAAACAGACAAGAAAATCCCTTGTCACGATGCAACGATTATAATAATTACGCAACAAATTAAGGATACGATATCCATTTGGAAAATAAATGTTTAAAATTTGAAACAATCAAATTTTATTAAATGATTTATTGCTTACGGCCACAAAATACCTACTTATGGCATCGTAAGAAATTGCCCATTGACAAATTATCGTTGAAAATTATAGCAACCCAAACTATAAATGGTTGCAACTAAGATACCGCCAGTAAAATTAGTCCACTAAATTGATTTCCCCAAAAGTTGGGTGATCATATTGTAACACCATTGAGTATACACCTATATACTCAATGGTTATACGATTATTGATGGAGATGTTTGCACAATGAGGCTTAAAGATAATTGAGGGAATTTAATCCATGTCTGACGATTAGAGATGTTAACTAGGCTGCTTCGCGTACTTTACAGTCTCGTTGATAGATGAGATTGTTTTTATATTTCTGTCCAATGATTACTACGTTTTTAGTATACGTGGGATCTCATTACTTTTTCAAGTTCCATTACAAAATTATTTTTATTAAATTGGGATAATTTTTATAAGGTAGTATTAATTGCTACGGTTATAACAAGGATAGTAAAACAGTTTTTAAAAAAAAACAGGATAATTTTTGTAAAGTTCAATTAATTGCTATGGCAATAACAATAACAATAGAATGTAAAATATCTCGAGGCACAAAAGACATTACTTTTTGTACGCATTGTAGTTGATTGTTGGAAAGTTTATAGTTAATTGTTAATACCCCTGTAAAAGGCTTATATTTGTAACTTTATTTCTAGGAATTCTGGCTAACTTTTTGAACTTTTTGTTTCAATAGGCACTACATCACCATTACCTTAATGTACATGAAAATTAAAAATGTTTTAGCCCCACCCGTTTGGTCAAAATCGTGGCAAAAATCACGAAAATATTGGCTTTAAAAATCGAGAGAAAATCGTAAAAGCACGATTTTTATTAAATATTTCTTCGATTATCCCCAAAAATCATGAACATCTAAATCCAGCGATTTTAAACGTTCCCATAAAGTTTCATCAAGATCGAGTAGCCGTTTGCCCGGTCGCGAGAGAAATATCACGAAAATATCGCATTAAAAATAGAAAAAAATCGTAAAAGTAACATATTCATGAGAAATGTATTTCTTTGATTTGTACCAAAAACTTGACAGATCTAATGTTCAAAGATTTCGAAGGTCTCCTCCAATTTCATTAAGATCGCATATGCCGTTTGCCCGTAGAGCGAAAACAGACAGACCAAAAAAAAAAACACCAGAGCTAATTTTTTGGGGGCGAGTGAAATTGAAGTCTTCGCTTCGGTGTAATTGAATCCAGAAAAATAAATCCATCTCAGCTAGATATCGAACCCTGGTATTTTCTTTTTGTAGTGTTCTAAAACACAACAATAAAGTACTTTATTTTATTTGTTGGTTTAAACCGTTTTAGTGAATAATTTATTAATACATCAATCTATTTTAAATTACCATAAAATGATTATATCAATATATTTTAAATAAAAATACAAAAAAAACACTGGGCACAACATCTTTTTAAACGACAAAATGTCGTTTTAATTGTTCAAATCTGAAATGTAATTTCTACACAACAATCTCTGGGAAGGGTAGCCCCTGCGAGAGTGTAGTCCGCCTCCCGCACGCGACGCGTGGCCTGCGGGTTGCCTACCCGGCCGGCGCCTTCTCTGACGGCGAGAGCATCGATTCTCCTCAGTCGCAGCGCAGAGCGTGGCGGACCGGCAGCATCCAACGCTGACGTGGACCATTAGCGGTATTGTGCTGCCAAAAACAAGGTAGGTACGTCCCTGGTTGGTGGTGCGAAGCCCTATTACCAGGGCTGTTAGTTGCGGATTAAATTAATTTGATATTAAACCCACGTACTTAATCTATTTTATTTTTATGGATGGATGGTGTGAACGAAAGTCAACATTGAATGAAAATAACATTACGGTAGGTTTTGTACATATCACCGACATGCAGTGTTGGCTCGCGACTCTGATTCGGGAGGTCCCGTGTTCGAATCCCGTCGATACCGTAAATCATGACTCAAAGATTTTCCCGAGGTTTTCCACAGAATGCAAGGGATTGAGTCATCCTTCCAGGGCCCTCGGACATTCCTTCACAATTGTCCTAATTCCAATATACCTTAAGTTAGATAGACACCTGAAGGGGACATACATTGCACCTTGGGCAGGCTTCCCGTGAAAATTAATATAATTTAATTACTAGCTCTTATTACAATGTTACACACTTCATCTCCATCGTTAGACGTCCCTTTTAAGGAACGAACGAGCGCATGCGTGGGGTTTTAAATGTTGACTCACTAAATTTAGACATCCTATAACGCATGCTGTAAACTTAGGGGATTGTATCTTCGTTATGTAAAAACACACAATTTAATTTATAATTTTTTTAAAGTTTCCTCCTCATATTTCTTCGTAATTTGTGTACTATGAATAATTAAAAATTGTTATCTCTGTAGAATAATTATGTTGATAGGCCTGCTTACTACAAGGGCGACGACCTTGTACTTTAAATATAACTTGCGTAGACTAGGATCTGTGAAGGCAGAATGAGCTGTACTTCGTGAGCTGCTGAGATCGGTATTTGAGTGTTCAATTCGCAGAACTACGCGAATTGGCTTGCAACCTGCTTCACATCCGTAGCTTCACGTCACCTTCATCTGGCTAGAAGGGTCATCCATCACGATGTTATATTTGTTTGCATGTTGATTCATCTGTTATGAGGTGACATCGCATTGAACCACCTGAAGTAAATTATTAAGTCTGGTTATTTGATTCGAAGTTGTTGAATATAGCTTTATGTACCCAAAATATTTTCAATATACAAATTATCTTTTCTGAATTTCTTCAACTTGAATAATTCTCGTAATGATAGGCATACTGATTTTACATCTAAATTACGTGTATAAAAATTCGCTTTAATTAATACTAACAGCGATTAATTGGTACATTGTAGAGGTTTTATTGCCTTTGTATACCAGTTTTGATAACTGAAAAAGATAACCTAAAATAAATAAACGCAAAAACATTTAAATTAACAAAACCAAAATCAGTCACGTTGTGCAATTTTAATTTCCAGTTACAAAGTTTTAATTTTATTTTTTTTTATTTATTTATTTAACGTCTATCCTATTCAGTTATAAAAACTGATTACAAAGGAGGACAACTAAATAAATCTAATTACATAGATGCAGAAACACAATAAATTACATTTTCGTAATATTTAAAATAGTAGCATTACAACAACAATGCATTTAACACAAGAATTTTGGTAACAAATTGAATGATTTTATATGCATTCAATGAATGAATCAAATATAAAAAAGGGGGGAGAATGAAAAGAAAAGAAAAGAAAAAAAGAAAAGAAAGAAAAGAAAAAAAAGAAAAAGAAAGAAAAAAAAAAGAAAAAACATTAAAAAAAGAAAACGAAAAGAAAAAAACTGATTTTTTAAAGACGATCCCACTAAAAACGAATATGAGGTTTGCCAAAAATCAGGAACGCAAATCAGGGAGTATAATCAAACTTTCGCGGAAGAAACCACCGAACGCAAAATCTTTATTCTTGGGTTCAATCTTCATTTTGTGTTCAAATCTTGACTCATATTATAATTATATCAGATATATAATTTTTTTAAAAAATTTCATGTAAAACTGATCACAGCAATGATACAGGACACCTAAATAAAGTTGCAAGCTCCATCTTTGGGGCGGCAACCAGACAATCTAGGCAGAAAAATATAGTTGAAAATACATTGTTTTATATCATAATCAAAGCAATAATGACAACAAAAGAAAAGCAAAATCAATTATAAGAGCTTATGAAGGTAAATTAACATTACACAAACACACAGACATAACTTACAAATAATAGTAAAAATCAATTTTTTGCTCTATGATTCATTATCATGCTTAAATTTTTACTTTTAAATTGTAAAATTCCTAGATCAGTAAACTGGCTTCTAAATCATAAGAAATTGAATTCCAATAGGAACGCCTCTGTACATAAATGACTTTCTAAATGCTTCAATTTAATCTAGGAACTTCCAATGAGTTTATTAAAGTAGAATTTTTTATCACGATCAACAATTTTAAAAATTTGGGTAGAATACCTAAAAACATACCCTTTTAATACTTTGTATGTATTTACCAGCACGCTATACTTCATCCTCTCCTCAATCGTGAAACAATCAGACTGCAAATCTTGTTCAGGGAAATGAATCAAACAGATGGTCAATTCTCTTCTGGAGTACAACATACTCAGTAAAGGTCTTACTGCCGAAACCACTAAGCAATAATCAATAAAAGAGTGAATATAAGAATCTACAAGTAACCTCAACATTCTCTCGGTTACAAAACCCCTTCATTCTACTTATAATTCCAATTTCTGATGATACTTTATTACACACATATTCATAATGTTTCTTAAAATTTAAATTACAAACTAAGAAAACTCCAGATATTTAAATTCATACACTCTAGAAATAACTTACCATTACAATTTAACGTCAAATGAATATCATTTATGCTTCTATCATTAGCCTTATGAAAAATCATAAAATTTGTTTTTTCTATAATTAATATCAAGTTCCTGAGTTTTAAAACCCAAACATCCATCCTCTTTAGAACTTCTTGAAGACGTCTTACGATCTCTTCGACATCCACACCTTCTAAATAAAAGACCAAGTCATCAGCATATAAGAAAATATTGATGCCTCCCATTATAGTAGATATATCCCTCTAAAATAAAGAATAAATAACAGTGGGCCTAATATTGATCCTTGGGGGACACCACAAAATATATTGAATAAATTTTGAACTATATTTTGCAAGATTTATAAACATTTTTCTATTTAAAAAATAATCCGCCAAAATTGATAACAAATAAGGACTTACGTTAAACCTGGTTTTTAATTTTATTAAAGAGGTAAAAAAAGGGACTGAATCAAATGCTTTCCTAAGATCAACAAAGACAGCTCCAACTTACCATTACGTTTATCAATCCCTTTATAGATAAAACTGTAAATGCTAGAAGGCACTTTGCGTTGACCTACCTTTCCTGAAACCATGCTGGTTTGCACTTAAACCTTCAGATGCATCCACTTCATGTAATAACCTCTTGTGTAAAATATTTTCCCAAAAATTTTCCCTACAATTGGAAGAGTTTTATATAGGTCGATAAGAATTCCTATTACCTTTTTACCTTTACCCTTATAAATAGGCGTTACCCTTGCCAAATTTTAGCTGTGTTGGGAAAACACCTACAAGAAAAAGGTAATTCAATGGTATCGTCCTTAATTTCCAGGATAGTGTATAAGAGGCCCTGACAGAGGTAGCTAAAGAGTTCGTCAACCGAAGAGGGTCACACCAGAACTAGGAAAAACATATTGTGTTCACTAACATCTTGCACCCCCCCCCCCCCCTTTACGAAAAAGGGACAATGGCAAAACGCGGCACTCGACTTTCGATAGTGTTTCGTCTTTGACTAGATCACTTGATGCATTCACTTCCTCTGAAGTGAGTTCGCTATTTTTTGTCAAGTCAGCTGGGTTTTGTTATGCATACGGTTGTAGTTTTTGTCATAATATTATTATTATCATACATATTCTTGTGTTCTTGAGTTGGCAACGAAGTCAAATCATGAGCTTTTTTGGGGGACCTTTTTTAAGAGACCTGGAATGACGTTCAACTGTCAATTGTCCTTCAATATTGTTACTATGTTAATCGATTGTTTAATCTGCATGTAACAAACGTCTTGTATGCGTTGCGCGCTTGAATGCATGTTTTTCAATGTTGTGTTGGGGTACAGCCGGTGTTACGTGGCTTCACATAGTAATCACCGTACTCTTGTAGGCTTTCTACCTAGTCAGCCGGCAGTCTTCTGCTATCTACAACAGCGAGCAGACGCGTAGTGGCCAGCAGTCTTCCTGACAGACATTCCTGCGAACATGGCTGATTACCCGGTAAGTTAATGCCCAGTTCATATAAAGTCGTAAGGTTTAGTCGTAGTCGTATGGTTTAGTCCTAGTCGTAAGGTTTAGTAGTCGTCATGGTTTGTTGTTTTGTTGTTTGCTTTGTTGCAAGTGATGTTTCGATCTCTGATTCGCTAGTCATAAGAAAGATGAACATTTTCAGCTTTGTTATGACTACGACTACGACTAAACCATAAAACTAAACCTTGTGACCGTGTGTGAACAATAACATGTGTTTCATAGGCTATGTTTCATCTGCTTCTTACGACTAGGCCTAGGACTAGGACTAGGACTAGGACTACGACTACGACTTTATGTGAACTGACCATAAAGGGCTACACGTGTTACAAGCTTCGAACAAAGGTATTGCACATTTCGGCAAGAAGGTCTATACAAATGTAATTTTCTATACTAGGGAGCTATCCGAATAGTGACAAAACGCGTTCATTCCCTGGTCTTATTCTCGTTTTACGTCACCGTTACGCGTCATGATATCCGTGACGTAGCTAGTAGCATCCGAATAGTCGAGCGCACGATCGAGACTCGCCGAAATCTGGGAATGAGAACAAGAATCGGAAAAGGACACCTGATCTTGTTCTTAGTACTAGAACATGGCGGCTGTTTACGATATGTCCGATAAATTGCATAAATAAATAAAAGATAAAATGCATGAAGCAATCTAGTAACAAGACCAGGAATCAGACCAAGATTAAGAACAAGACCAAGTAATGAGACCAGGAACGGCAAAGAACACTATTCGGTTAGGTCCGGAAACGCTTAAGTCCCGCCGCGTTGTTGGATGAGCGTAATTGGTGCATTGAGCTGCCATGTGTTATGAGGATTTTCTGTTGTTCTGTGACAAAATTATTACAAAGTCGAATAGTTTTTTTAAATTAAATTAAATTAAATTAAAAATTGACTTTATTTTTTAATTTTTTTTGTGAATCGTAATTTTAAAAAAGGAAAAAATCGTAAAATTGCGATTTTCATAAGAAATAATTATTCGATTGCGCTCAAATTTTACAAGAATATATTAATTCATAAAATTAAGGTTCTGTGAAAAACTCATTACAACAGGATAAAGCATGTAGGTGTTATAAGTCAAAGACTTGTTTAAAAAAAGAAAAAACATGTAAAATTTCGATTTTCATGAGAAATAATTTTTCGATTGCGCTCAAATTTCACACGAATATCTTAATTCATAAAATAAAGGTTTTGTGAAAAATCATTAAAATCGAATTAAGCATGTAGGTGTTATAAGTCGAAGAAATATTTTAAAAATTGAAAAAATTCGTAAAATGGCGATTTTCATGAGAAATAATTTTCCGATTGCGCTCAAAAACGTGGCAGTTCTAAGTTCAGAGATTTTGAAGGTCTCCATAAAATTTCATCGCAATCGGAGTATCGGTTTAGCCGGAATCGTGTTAACAAACAGACAAAAATAGAGAAAGAAAAATGAAAAAGAAGAAAAAAAAACAAAAACATTCCGGATTTTTTTCTCCAGTGTAGTGAAATGGAATCTTCGCTTCGCTCGCTACGCTCATCCAAAAAGAAAGGTGAACTTTATTTATCTGTTTAGTATGCTTACTATGGTATGAATAATAATAAATAATAATAATAATAATAACAAACGTATGCGCACCAAGTGGTATCGTTGTGATATTACCAACCAACTCATTATCAGAGATCTTTCCCATTACAGTTTATACACTACTAGTCTCTTATATCAACATTACAACTAGGCCTACATAAATTGTGCGATGGTGTTTATAAATAGATTACTTTAACCATAGGATGATGATGATTTTTTAAGTTCAAGTCTCTATTTCTGCACTAAGGCTATTCGTGACGATGAGTTGTGACTGGTGATAGATAACGATGAAGGAATTACAAAATGTCATGCGTTATGCGGGATTCGAACCCACGTCCTCGTAGAGCCATATGCCACCGCGGACGCTTACCATAGAAAAGTTGACATGAATGTTAGGGATTTGTGATGACAGTGCCTTTGTTGGGAAACGGAACTCTGGAAGTTGGGGGCTAGGAGGGACTAGGCAGATGGGAATGGCTACACCTTCGGAAGTTCCCAGTGAAGGCGCGAGGAAGAACCACGGTTTTGTTTTAGCTACAAAAAGCATCTAATTTATATCAGTATTATTATTTAGGCCTCCGCCTAGGCCCTACAATGTTTGTCCTAAGTAACAGGAAGCGTTTATTTAATAAGTTAACTAATATTGTAAGTATAATTTCTAATTCGTTAAATATTTCATTATACCGGTACCCTAAAAAGTTGAATATTAGGCGTACCATGAAATGAAGGTTTCCGGCCAGAGGCGTAGCGGCGGGATCAGAGTGTCTGATCCCCCCCAAATTCAGGAGAAGGGTTACAATAATACTAAATAGCACTATGTACAATGTGGAATAGGCCTACATATGTCGGCCCTACATATGGCAAGATTTTTTACACTGACAGTACGTGGATCTTCACAATTTTATAAATTATCGATAAAAGCATTTTAAAAACTAGTAAAAGGACAATGTTTGCAATGTAAAAAATAATAATTTTTCTGGGGCTATGTGCCCTAGACCTGCACTAGCTGGAGGACATCGCCCCCCTCCCCTTCATTGTACCAGGATACGAAATGTTCACGAAATGATAGCTTCGTGCGCATTTCTACATAGCGCCCTAAATTAATCCCCCCCCCATCGAGATCCTACATCGGAAATGATTTTGAGACTATTATTTTTGTTTTTACTTGAATACTTCCGAATCACTTAAAATTTAATATAGATACTAACTCAGGATGTCGTTGGCTAGTTTTCCACCATCAGAGAGTCGACTATATACGAGCTTTTGAGCTAGATTCGTTCACGCATTCTCCTTGTTTTTCTTGTGCAATGTCCTTACTAGTTACTAACTAATACATTTCATTTCAATTAGGAAGTTAGTTATACTATTCTTTCCAAACACACTAACCACGTGTCTTATAACTATCATGTGTTGTTCTTGTTCCCAGCTGGAGCCGACGGTTTACCCAGCCTCACCGTTCTGCGCGGCTGACGACGGCATCGCTCTGAGGGCGGCCATGAAGGGTTTCGGGACCGACGAGCAGGCCATCATCGACATCCTCACTCAGCGCTCCAACGAGCAACGGCAGGAGATCTCCAAGTTCTTCACCGAGGAGTATGGAAGGGTGAGGGCGAGTTTATCAATTTGAAAAAATGTTGATATTAAATGTGTTGCATTGCATTAGGCATATACTTTAAATTATACATTGTTGTCAAAATTTCATTATTTTGTGTGCATTTATGTAGGCCCACTTAATTTTTATAATTTGCCCTCCTTTTAGATCTTCTTCTTCTTTTCATATGCCCGCATTTTTGGCTTACTGGGCCATCATGCATTTTCTGTTTTTTCAGTAGACCGGTTTTTTTTCCTCATAGTTCATGCTAAGTGTTTTTTTTTAAAGTTTTTATAAGTGATTAGGATAGACATGAATAAAAAAATACAATACAATAAGCTACAGGTAGTGCTAAGCACGAAATACAAAATGCTAACTTGTGATTAAATGTGCATTGTTTTGAAAATTAATACATGTTTGTATTATGATATTGGACTATGCAGATAATTAATTTTGCATTGCTGAGGTGGCAATGTTCACCGACTTATTAAAGTTCATTTGGATCTGTATTAGGCGGTTATGATTTTACTAAACGCCAAGACACCAAGGTAGGCCTACACTACTTAATTCACAGGTATGTGCAATGTGCATCTCCTAGCGGAGTTTCGGTGCACCTCTGATTTGCCATTTGAGTACCTTGGTTTCCAAGGAGTTTGAACCTACAAATTGCGTGTAAATAAAAAAAAAGATAGAAATAAAAAAAACTAAATCGTGTATTATAAAACTTTTAAAAGTCTTGCTACCCGTTGATGACATGTTTTATTAATCGGGTTGTAAATAAAACATAAATCGTGTATTGTTTATCTAGGACTTGATCAAGGACCTGAAAAGCGAACTCGGCGGGAAGTTCGAGGACCTGATAATAGCGCTGATGATGCCCCCTGACGACTACCTGGCGAAACAGCTGCACAAGGCGATGGCCGGTCTAGGGACGGAGGAACATACCTTGGTGGAGATCTTGTGCAGCAAGAGCAAGCAAGAGATCCAGCGAATCGTAGACGCCTATGAGAGATGTAAGCATGCTCTTTGATTATTCACTTGAACATAGGTCGACTTAATTTGAATTTCATCAATCTACGCTGAAACTGTTTCTTAGTGTAACAGTAGCCTACAAAATCGTAGAATACGTACTTTGGACACTTCGCCATTTAAAGATACCTAGTAGGCTTGCTGCTTGGTTTAAAAGAGGACACACAAACAAAACTACGTTAAACAGAACAAAAGCAAAAAATAAAAATGTGGAATATTTTATTGAACCGTCACGGGGGTAGCATCACTTGAATCATGCCGACCTTTATGCTTAAATCGATGTTTTCCGAGTAATAACATATTCACGTAACATATTCCTTTACCCTCGGATTATATAGTCCTTTGAAATATGTAATTTTCGGTCAACTTATTATTCAAGAAGGCCTGAAGAAAATTCTGGCAATCTACGACTTTGAATGTTCATTGAGTATAGAATCTTTATATTTTATACTACAGTGTCGGTGTGTCATGATTTCGTAATGTGTTAATAATGATGATAATGACACGAACAAGACACCTGTTCATAACTAATTGTTCGAGTCATTGTCATCATTATTAACATATTTACGAAATCATGACACACCGACACTGTTCTATATGAATCAGTTATTCGACGAAACTGTTGGTATAAATATAGACTGATAGAAAGCTATTAATAGGTTTTGACTTCAAACAAAGAGAGAGGAACTTAACGGCTATTACATTCCACACACAAAAGTTTACCGATGTAAGATCAGTTACATGAAAACATGTTTATATATTGTTCTAGCACCACTGTACTATAACTAAGAAACAAAACAAAATGAAGTCCAAGAAATTAACAAAGTAAAACAATGCACATTTAACACAATGGAAAATTCGTGGCCATGGAACTATCCATCAGATCAAATTTAAGACCCAAAACGCATATAACAAAATTCTGTGCCCACACAACTCGCATGTTAACTCTTTATTTTACAGTAAAAACAACGTTTCGGAAATTATAATTAAAACTTTTTCCGTCATCAGGTTGTTTTGAAAAAAAAAAATCACATTATTATATCATATAATAGGCCTAATACTGTTTGGTAGTTTCCAGCGTTACGGACCTCTCATCCTTTTTAATTTGCAATGTTTCAGCCTATTGCTTACCTCTAAACAACCTGAGGCTTATCCATCAGTTCCAGTATTTGTTTCATAGGTTGTAGTATAGAGTGGTGAAAGTCGCCTACGCAAAATATATATAGTTATTTTTTGTGTAGTCACTAGACTATAGAATTGGAATTGAAATTTGGGATTGGTAAAGGCCTCAATATGAATCCTGTCCTAGAAACAAGTGCAGGATACCTTGAGATGTTTCCTCGCTAAATTTCCTTCTAAAAGTTATTGGATGAGCGTAGCGAGCGAAGCGAAGATTCCATTTCAGTACACTGGAGAAAAAAATCCGGAATGTTTTTTTTTTAATAATGGTGTGTCTGTTAGCACGATTCCGGCTAAACCGATACTCCAATTGCGATGAAATTTTATGGAGGCCCTTGAAATCTCTGAACCAAGAACTGCCACGTTTTTGAGCGCCATCGAAAAATTATTTCTCATTAAAATCGCAATTTTACGATTTTTTACGATTTAAAAAAAAATTCTTCAGCTAATAACACCTACATGCTTTATCCGATTTTAATGATTTTTTTACAGAACCTAAATTTTATGAATTTTGGTATTCGTGTGAAATTTGAGCGCAATCGAAAAACTATTTCTCATGAAAATCGAAATTTTAGGTTTTTCTTTACTTTTTTAAAACAATTCTTTGACTTATAACACCTACATCATAGCCTACATGCTTTATCCTATTGTAATGATTTTTTTCACAGAACCTTAATTTTATGAATTAATATATTCGTGTAAAATTTGTGCTCAATCGAATAATCATTTCTTATGAAAATTTCAATATTACGTTTTTTTCCTTTTTTTAAATTACGATTAATTTAAAAATTTAAAAATTTAAGTTAATTTTTTATTTAATTTAATTTAATCAGAAGAAAATCTGCATAACACATGGCAGCTCAATATACCAATTACGCTCATCCAACAACGCGGCAGGACTTAAGCGTTTTCCTAGTCTTATTGTTGAGCAACTTACTGTTGCTACAAGATATAAATGAATACGAGATAAGTTATAACTTATTAAGAGGAACTTTATGGCGCGTGTGTTGATGAAATATTACCAGGTTCATTGTAATCTCTTCCCCCATTAAGAGTTTCATAACGTAATGTATTCCTTTGAAAGCTCTTGAACGAGCGAGATACCGCAGCATCAGGTAACAATGTAAACATCCTACATCGTGTCACCTTACTAGTTTTGTTTGAGAAAAGTGTTATCAACCTGGGTGTTTACTGTAGGCCTATAGTGTTTGTTGTTTCAGTGTACGACCGTCCTCTAGCCGAGCACATGTGCAGCGAGACTTCCGGGGACTTCCGACGCCTACTCACCCTCATTGTCATTGTAAGTACAATACTACAATATTGTGTTGTGTTGGGACAGGATGTTGAGTCGGATGATTGCGAGAAACCGAAACAAGCTAGCTCATGCGTTACGTAATAATAAATGTACATAGACCGACATATTACACAATGTGTTATAATTGTATTAGTAGTAGTAGTAGTAGTTGTAAAATATATTTATTGATTAGCGCTTTTCCACTCTCATATCACCATTATGTTGAAAAAAAATATTTTGAAATATTAATAGGCTACTCTACTAGATCACTGACAATTTTTTAATACAGTAAAGCTACATTTATTTTTAATTTAAGTCAATAAATCTACACCTACAATTTTATTAAATTGAATATAGTTTGAATAAGGAACGAAGGCACGCATGCGTGGTTTAAATGTTGACTCCCTAAATTTAGACACCCAAACGCATGCTCAATAACAATATTATTATTATTTATATTATTTTAAATTTTTTATTTTAAATATCACATCATTTTAGAAGCTGCAGTGAAACACTCGCTACCGGACCGGTCATTGTAGACAATTACATTACCCGTCTGCTATGCAGACTTATGGGTTTTTTTGTTTGTATGCTTGAAATAAACCTTCCGAAGTTGATTTCAGATAATATTTCAATGTATTTGACAAGTACACACCCTAAAAGATTGGACTATTGGCATTTTTTGATAAACTGAAAGAAACACAAAACAAAACATTTTATTTTTTCTAGTCCATAGTCTTCTCAACACTATTTCTTATTCTCTGCTTCCAGGGAGTGCGGAATGACTGGGGGGAGATAGACTACGAAAAGGCGAAAGAACAGGCACAGCAGCTGTACGAGGCCGGTAAGGCATAATATTGTGTGCATGACTTTAGCGTTGTATCTGTCATTTGGTATGGGTAAATTGAGCACTGTATACAAAGTTGTTATTGACCTTGGCACCTAACGCTCTTGCACATCGAAAAGGAACATGTGAACTTTGCTTAATTATAATAAATAATTAATGAATACGTTTACACATTACATTTTATATCATGGACTGTTTAGTTAATGGTTATATTATTAATGGTAGAATGGTTTTAAGAAAGTATAAGTTCTACAAACATTCACGCCTTGCAGGACTACAAAGTTATTTCACAAATTAATAAACCAGGAATTTGAAATATGAGTTTTCTTTTCCTCCTTGCAACCTTTCTGAAAGATGCGGTAAACACTGGTTCATTTTTAGCTGTGCGGCTTTTTTTCCACGACACCTATTTTCTAGCAAAATTAACAATACTGGAATGTACGAGCCATTACAATTTTGATGCCATTTCTTGTTATTGTATGCCTACTTTTTGATTCAATAGTAATACAATACAATACAATACTTATTTCCAACAATTTCGGGTTTAGGGGTGTTCTTCACGGCGATATAGAGCACGAAACAGTTTTGTGAGTAACTGCCGGGCTCAGCGTTCCTCCATCTTCATCATTTTTATTTAATTTTGTTCAATTTAAATTGTAGGTTTGTTTAATTGGTAGTAAGCTTAAAGATTGACTTTTCTATTCGAATGTTTAAACAAAACGAACTATGCATAGGCTACTTAATGTGGGATAGAGAAAATGTATTTGTGTTGTGTTGTTCATTTCAAGGGTGATCTTTTGATTTGACTCTCGTAAATCATCCCGGCGAGATTACACCCAGCGCGTGACCTCGTTAGCAAAATAAAATCAATATCGAACTAAAGGGGATGTCGTCTTCACAACTGTCCGATACTGATACCCACCTGTGTTTCCAGCCCCCCCCCCACCCCCCTCCCCCGACAGGGGTGACTCAAGCAGAAAACGTAAGACTCTGAATCGGGAGGTCACGGGTTCGAATCCCGTCGAGATCGGCAATCCTGACTGAAGGTTTCTGCAAGGGATTGAGTTCTCCCTTCATATATTGTCCGAACTCCAATATACCAAGTTATTCACCTGAAGAAGGTCGCATCGGGCTCTGATGTGTACCCCACAGCGGGCATCCTTACGAAAAAGTTTTTTTCCCACCCCCAGGCGAGCTGAAGCTGGGTACGGACGAAGAGGTGTTCAACAAGATCCTGGCTCACGAGAGCTTCCCTCAGCTGCGACTCATCTTCGAGGAATATAAGAACGTGTCTGGACGAACCATCGAGCAGGCGCTCAAGAATGAGATGTCTGGGGAACTTCTGGAGGCGTTGCTGGCCATAGGTAAAGAAACTTTTCACCCGGGATAAAAGAGTTTTCTTTCTGAACTTTTGCGCTGAACACGCCTAGATAATGACAACCTTCAGATTAAAATCGATACGATTTAGGTTTAGTTACAATATTAACTTAATGCTAATTTTGAAAGAAGGTATAATAAGGGATGAATTTATTGGATTGGATTGGATATTGCTTAACGTCTCATATTAATGCACTTTGGCTCCGATGAATTTATGTTTAGTGCATTATGCATGGTGAATATACAAGACCGTACAAAATAATGTATGCTAAATTACACTGGAATTAAATGAAATTTAATCCACGTTTCATTGTTTTGATCCAATAGGTTGATAAAAGAAAGATTAGTTTAGAAACGTTTATAGCTTACCTGCTTACTTTTTTTACACATAGGTACTAGCCCTAGAGAATCATCATCATCATTATCCATCGCCATTTCCTGCTTCTGGAAGGTTCAGCTTGAGTTTTGCAACCACATTTTTCCACTTCTTTTATTCTCCCACAATCGTATCTCTTCCACATCTTCCCAGCTCTCTCCTCTTGCCTCCAAGTCTCCTGCTATGGTATCCTTCCATCTCTACCTTGCCTAACCCCGTCTTCTTCTTCTTCCTTCTTCAATTTTTCTGACATTTATTTTCTTAGGCATCCTATTTTCCCACATTCGTTTCATATGTTCATATCATCTCAACCGTGTCCTTCCTAACCTGTCACTTAACTTCTCTATACCTAGCATTTCTCTAATGTCTGTGTTTCGTATTCTATCCCTTCCCGTCTTGCCAACTGTGCTCCTCAAGAATCTCATCTCTGCCGCCCGTATCTGACTCTCCTCTCCATCTCCCATTGTTTCCTGCACCGATGTTTTCTTAAATGCTCCCCATTCTTCCTCCACTCCTTGAATCTCTCCCTTTGGAATATCCTTTCTTATCACCTGCTGGTACGCTACTCTTACTGATCTCTCAGAGCATCATATCAATCTAAAATTGGCCTTAGGAAAACCTTGTCTTAAAACTGTGCACAAATATGCACTCAAACACGCAAAAATATGCGTTCCGAAATTAGCGTGTTTGTCTGTCTCAGTGGAGTGTGTCCAGAGCCCACCCGCTTTCTTCGCTAAGAAACTCCACGACGCGATGGCCGGGTTTGGCACCGATGACACCCGCCTCATGTGTTCCAAGTGTAACTCTACTAACTCTTAGCGTGTTTGTCTGTCTCAGTGGAGTGTGTCCAGAGCCCACCCGCTTTCTTCGCTAAGAAACTCCACGACGCGATGGCCGGGTTTGGCACCGATGACACCCGCCTCATCCGGATCATCGTGAGCAGGTGCGAGATCGACCTCGGATGCATCAAGAGGGAGTACGAGAGACTTTACGACAAGACCCTCGAGAGCGCGGTCAAGGTTATTCACTTATTAAAGCAGCAAGTGCTTTTTTTTAGCATCGGACCTAGCCTATCATTGCTTTTAAAAAACTATTTCCTAATGATGTACACAGTAGACCAATGGTACAAGGATACCTCTGTGTCATTGGATCATGGGTGTGACCCTAATGGAAAATGGAAAAAATGGAGTTAATTTTAGGGGTAAGCCGTACTTAACTCTCATAGGTACCCACAAAAGGTGGGCCTAGTTACACAATTTTTCATTTTTTTCTACATTGCATTTTTCGGAGTTATTTTTACTCCTAAAATGAGTTAAGAACAGCTTACTTGTGGATCCAGACCTTCTGGTTTTGTTCTAAGTGCTAGAGAATAATTGTGTTAGGTCATGTCCTAGAGTTGTTTAATAGGGCTCAAACCCAACATTTACTTAACGACTATAAAACGTCTGACAACTTTTTGAATCTAGAGTGCTGGTGACGGGATTCGAGGCCGTGACCTCCCGAACTAGAGTTGCATGTGTTATCCATGAGTTACTTCTGTCGGTATCCGATACTTGAGCCTTGAAGATAAAATCGTGTTTTCCATGAGAATCACTACTTCTAACACAGGTCCTCGAATCCGATTGGCCAGTGATCGTCAGTGGTCAGTGACTCAGTGGTCTGTCAGGGTTTATTAGGAAACATTTGGTATTACACACATATTATCGTAATGATCGTATAGCGAATGATGTGATACTGCGATTTGGCTACCCCGAGAAATATATCTCGTGCTTTGCTTAGGGTGCCACTGACCAGACGTCCCGGTTCGCCCAGTACACAGTCTTGGTTTTCAGATATATGTCCTGGTGTCCCGAAAGACACCACTCGGGACGTCTAAATGTCCCGGTTTCTCATTTATGGTCATTTTTATTAATTTTATCGTCTTGATTCCAATTATTAATTTTCCTCCAAACACCATCGTCATTACATTTCAGTATCATTACAGTACTAGATCAAAACATTATGAGCGTATGTGCGTGACAATTTTCAGAACGTACATCTCAAGATATTCGTTATTAGAGGTCTGTATCATTCAGTGGCGTCACTAGATTTTTTTGCGCCCCCCCCCCCAATTATTTCCTCGTTTTCCTAATTAACAACCCACCGTTAGTCATCCTGTAAAAGGTACAGATTTACACTAAAATGACCTCGAAGGAGAAAACGTTTAGATTAAAAAGAGGATTTTAGTAAATACAAAGTTGGTTATTGTGATGCTTTAAATTCGCACAGATTTTCACCAAAATTACCTTGAAGGAAAACACTTCATTAAAAAGAGGATTTTAGTAGAGTTCGTTATTGTAAACTCTAGAGACGCTCCTGATATCATTTCATTGAAAATTATCTGGACAAATTTTATTGCAGTACAAAAACGGTAATAATTATGTTAGGAAATGCCGACGTTAGACTATCTGAACTCGTAAAAACTCAAAGAACCAACCCTTGCCTCACCTGAAAGTGAGAACATATATTTTGCAATTTTTTCTATAGAAAAGGATTTATACAAGGGGCAAATTTAAGGGAATTTTGAGTATATAAACCCCCCGGAAATTCTCTATCTCCTGGTTTATCAGTTTCGAAATGTGGTAACCCTGTCTTTGTTGTTCCAGAGTGAAACGTCCGGCGACTACAAGAAGGCTCTTGTGGCGCTCATAGGGGGACCTTGAACCAAACGGACCGAAGAAGATACTCCCTCCAAACTTCCATGAGTGACATTAATAAGCCTTAGTGACATGAAGACTTTTATCCTGATATAAGTTCTACCAAAGTAGGATTTTATTGTTAAGTATAAAATAACATTAGGGATGAAGTGTAAAATGTAAATGTTACTTAATTTTCCTACTGATATTGTCGATGTTTCTAATGGTGTTCTTTGAGTTGCCAATCATTAAAACAAAATATACATACAAAATAAAAAATTCTAATAAAAATGCAATAATTATTTTATTTTAACTTGTTATTACGCAATTACAATGTTGTACCAAAATACTAACGGGATTTGAAAACGCTCGTCCACTTGTAAGTTAATTTACCTTCGTAAATTTTCTATGGAATTATAAAGATACAATATATTAAATTAAACCAATCACAAAATTATTTGTCAAAAATCGTGTACATAAATTAATATAAAACTGTATTTACTTACTTGGTGCAGTTAGACATATATATGAATATTTATATAATCAGTGGTTTTTAATAACATTAGAAATACGCAATTGCTTTGTCCTGTAAACATAATAATTGAAGAAAGTGAGAGATGGTGAGCTGTGTTGGATTAGCTTTCAAATGATATTGTTCTTCTATGTCAAGTCTTTGTGTTTCCTTGTGTTAATGTTTACTGACGACTGACCGTTCAAAGGTGCACTATACGGACTTTTGGGTTCCGTCTGCGACTCCATACCCAATGGAGGCCCTCGTGACCCTCCGGTTGGAGTTGCGAGCCAACTGTAGTATTGTTTCAACTAAAACATCGTCCACGAACACATTTTTTCCACTCGGTAGTTTCGCTTCACCATCCGATAAGTTTTTGTTAAAAAAAAAATGGGAATGTCTAATACCTTTGAATTTTTTTATATTCACTCCGATTCCTCTCCCCCCCCAACCCAGAGGGAAAATGTAGACCCATATTTTATGATATGTTGATTATTTTGGAGTAGAAATCAACTTGTTGGCCAGTTGACCAGTGGCGGGTGCGGGGTACAGGGGTGACCAAAGGGTCAATTGTGCTGAATTTTTTGACAGTTTTCATTTTTTAAGGCCAAACCGTTGTACGAAATCTATTTTTGATTTTTGATTCGTGCATGGAATGACAAATAGAATTTTATCCATATTTTATTTTTTTGTATTTACCGGAAATAACTTTTAGGAGTTTTCCAAAATCAAAGTCAAAATGGCCCCAAATTGTTCAATTTTGGAAAAAAAGTGATATATTCTAAAAGAGTAATTATTTTGGAGTCAAAATCCAATTGTTGCCAGTTTGCCAGTGGTGGATGCGGTGTATAGGGTCTCCCTCTCAAAGGGCCAATATTAATTAGGGAGGTGTTTTCAACAGTTTTTGCTTTTTCAGAGCCAAAGCGTTGAACGAAATTTATTTAAGACTTGAGATTCGTGTAAGTGATAAAAAATAGAATGTCATCCAAATTTCATTTTCTTGTATGTCCCAGGAATACCATTTTTGACTTTGATAAAAGTTCAATCATCACCACTATCTACAGAGTACACGTGGGCAGAAATAGAATTGACCTAACTTGCAATTGATTTTTCCTAAAAAAAAATTCACCCCTTTACAAATTTGTTGATTAAAGTTCTGATTTAAAATCAATATTTTCCTATATATTATTAATAAGGAAGTTCTCCCATTGACAAATAACCAATTATAATCGGACAGATATTGACAGATTTACGGACGTGTATTTGACTTTGGACCGGACGTTCGGGTGCGGTTTTCTAACTCATTTATGAACCATACAGGGAAGTGTCACTGTCAATCATCACCACTACCAACAAAGAACACGTGGGCAATAATTGAATAAGCTTATCGGTCTGTTTAAGTTTCCCCCTAAAAATTCACTAAGGCAAACCAATTTACAAATTTGTTGATTAAGGGTCCGATTGGAAATAAATATTATCTTAGATATTATTAATAAGAGAAGTTCTCCCACTGACAAATAACTTATTCATTGTTAAATCGGACAGATATTGACAGATTTACGGACGTTTATTTCACCTTCAACCAGACTTTCCGGTGCGGTTTTCTTACTCATTTATGAACCAAACCGGAAAGCTTCACCGTCAATCATCACCACTACCTACAGAGTACACGTGGGCAGTAATAGAATTGCTATGTCTTGCTGTTTATTTATCCATCAAAAAATTTTTTCTTCCATTGACAAATAACCTTTTCATTGTGAAATCGGATAGAAATTGAGTCATTTACAAAAGGGTAATCGAATGGGAACTGGACTATTGGTAAATGTTTGTTATTCAATTAATAAACCAAACTGGGAACTGTCACTGTCAATCAACACGACTATCAATAGAGTATACGTACCCAGTGATAGAATTGCCCTAACGTGCATTCCATGTTTTCATTAAAAAATTCCCTTTGCAAATTTGTCGATTATGGGTCCGACTCGATATTTATATTTTATTGTAGAATATTAATAAGGGGGTTATTCTATTGGCAAATATCTTATTCATTGTGAAATCGGTTATAAATTGAGTCATTTCTAGTAGGTAAATCGAATAGGAACTGGACTATTGGTTGGGGTTTTGTTATTTAACTAAAGAACAAATCCGGGAACAGTCTTTGTCAATCAACACGTCTATCTAAAGAGTACTTAAAGCCAGTGAAAGAATTGCCCCAACATGCATTTCTTTTTTTCATAAAAAAATTCACAAAGGCTAACCCCTTTGCAAATTTGTCGATTATGGGTCCGACTCGATATTTATATTTTCTTGTAGAATATTAATAAGGGGGTTCTTCCATTGACAAATAACCTATTCATTGTGAAATCGGATAGAAATTGAGTCTTACAGTAGGTTTATCAAATAGGAACTGGACTATTGGTTGGGGTTTTGTTATTTAATTAAAGAACAAAACCGGGAACTGTCTTTGTCAATCAACACGTCTACCAATAGAGTACTAATAGCCAGTGATAGAATTGCCCCATCGCGCATTTCATTTTTTCATTAAAAAATTTGTCGATTATGGGTCCGACTCGATATTTATATTTTCTTGTAGAATATTAATAAGGGGGTTCATCCATTGACAAATAACCTATTCATTGTGAAATCGGATTGAAATTGAGTCATTTACAGTTGGTTAATCGAATGGTAACTGGACTATTGGTTGTTTTTTTTTATCTAATTAAAGAACAAAACCGGGAACAGTCTTGTCATTAAAATACCACGTGCATTTAATTTTTTCATTAAAAATTTACGAAGGCAAATGCAAATGCTGCAAATTTGTCGATTATGGGTCCGACTCGATATTTATATTTTCTTGTAGAATATTATAAGGGGGTTCTTTCATTGACAAATAACCTATTCATTGTGAAATCGGATAGAAATTGAGTCATTTACAGTAGGTTATCGAATGGGAACTGGACTATTGGTTGGGGTTTTTGTTATTTAATTAAAGAACAAAACTGGAAACAGTCTTTGTCAATCAACACGTCTATCTATAGAGTACTTATAGCCAGTGATAGAATTGCCCCAACGTGCATTTAATTTTTTCATTAAAAAATTCACAAAGGCTAACCCCTTTGCAAATTTGTCGATTATGGGTCCGACTCGATATTATATTTTCTTGTAGAATATAATTAAGGGGGTTCTTCCATTGACAAATAACCTATTCATTGTGAAATCGGATAGAAATTGAGTCATTTACAGTAGGTTAATCGAATGGGAACTGGACTATTGGTTGGGGTTTTGTTATTTAATTAAAGAACAAAACCGGGAACTGTCTTTGTCAATCAAGTCTATCTATAGAGTTAGCCAGTGATAGAATTGCCCCAACGTGCATTTAATTTTTTCATTAAAAAATTCACAAAGGCTAACCCCTTTGCAAATTTGTCGATTATGGGTCCGACTCGATATTTATATTTTCTTGTAGAATATTAATAAGGGGGTTCTTCCATTGACAAATAACCTATTCATTGTGAAATCGGATAGAAATTGAGTCATTTACAGTAGGTTTATCGAATGGGAACTGGACTATTGGTTGGGGGTTTTGTTATGTTTATTAAAGAACAAAACCGGGAACTGTCTTTGTCAATCAACACGTCTATCTATAGAGTACTTATAGCCAGTGATAGAATTGCCCCAAGGTGCATTTTATTTTTTCATTAAAAAATTCACAAAGGCTAACCCCTTTGCAAATTTGTCGATTATGGGTCCGACTCGATATTTATATTTTCTTGTAGAATATTAATAAGGGGGTTCTTCATTGACAAATAACCTATTCATTGTGAAATCGGATAGAAATTGAGTCATTTAAAGTTGGTTAATCGAATTGTAACTGGACTATTGGTTGGGGTTTTGTTATTTAATTAAAAACAAAACAAAACCGGGAACTGTTTTTGCCAATTAACACGTTTATCTATAGAGTTCTTACAGCCAGTGATAGAATTGCCCCAAGGTGCATTTTATTTTTTCATAAAAAATTCACAAAGGCTAACCCCTTTGCAAATTTGTCGATTATGGGTCCGACTCGATATTTATATTTTCTTGTAGAATATTGATAAGGGGGTAGTTCCATTGACAAATCACCTATTCATTGTAAAATCGGATAGAAATTGAGTCATTTACAGTAGGTTAATCGAATGGGAACTAAACTATTGGTTGGGGTTTTGTTATTTCATAAAAGAACAAAACCGGGAACTGTATTTGTCAATCAACACGACTATCTATAGAGTACTTATAGCCAGTGATAGATATGCCCCAAGGTGCATTTCATTTTTTCATTAAAAAATTCACAAAGGCTAACCCCTTTGCAAATTTGTCTATAATGGATCCATTCGATATTTATATTTTCTTGTAGAATATTAATAAATGGGTTCTTCCATTGTCAAATTACCTATTCATTGTAATATCGGATAGGATTTGAGTTATTTACAGTAGGTTAATCGAATAGGAAATGGACTATTGGTTGGGGTTTTGTTATTTAATTAAAGAACAAAACCGGGTACAGTCTTTGTCAATCAACACGTCTATCTGTAGAGTACCTTTAGCCAGTGATAGATATGCCCCAAGGTGCATTTCATTTTTTTTGTCGATTATGGGTCCGACTCGATATTTATATTTTCTTGTAGAATATTAATAAGGGGGTTCTTCCATTGACAAATAACCTATTCATTGTGAAATCGGATAGAAATTGAGTCATTTACAGTAGGTTAATCGAATGGGAACTGGACTATTGGTTGGGGTTTTGTTATTTAATTAAAGAACAAAACCGGGAACAGTCTTTGTCAATCAACACGTCTATTTATATAGTACGTATAGCCAGTGATAGAATTGCCCCCACGTGCATTTCATTTTTTCATTAAAAAATTCACAAAGGCTAACCCCTTTGCAAATTTGTCGATTATGGGTCCGACACGATATTTATATTTTCTTGTAGAATATTAATAAGGGGGTTCTTCCATTCACAAATAACCTATTCATTGTGAAATCGGATAGAAATTGAGTCATTTACAGTAAGGTTAATCGTATGGGAACTGGACTATTGGTTAAGGGTTTTGTAATTTAATCTAAGAACAAAACCGGGAACTGTCTTTGTCAATCAACACGTTTATCTATAGAGTTCTTATAGCCAGTGATAGAATTGCCCCAAGGTGCATTTCATTTTTTCATTAAAAAATTCATAAAGGCTAACCCATTTACATTTACAGTAGGGTTATCGAATGGGAACTGGATTGGGGTTTTGTTATTTAATTAAAGAACAAAACCGGGAACAGTCTTCGTCAATCAAGGCGTCTATCTATAGAGTACTTTTAGCCAGTGATAGATATGCCCAAAGGTGCATTTCATTTTTTCATTAAAAAATTCACAAAGGCTAACCCCTTTGCAAATTTGTCGATTATGGGTCCGACTCATATTTATATTTTCTTGTAGAATATTAATAAGGGCGTTCTTCCCTTGACAAATAACCTATTCATTGTGAAATCAGATAGAAATTGAGTCATTTACAGTAGGTTAATCGAATGGGAACAGGACTATTGGTTGGGGTTTTGTTATTTAATAAAAGAACAAAACCAGGAACTGTCTTTGTCAATCAACACGTCTATCTATAGAGTACTTATAGCCAGTGATAGAATTGCCCCAAAGTGCATTTCATTTTTTTTATTATAAAAATTCACAAGGCTAACCTCTTTGCAAATTTGTCGATTATGGGTCCGACTCGATATTTATATTTTCTTGTAGAATATTAATAAGGGGTATTTCCATTGACAAATAACCTATTCATTGTGAAATCGGATAGAAATTGAGTCATTTACAGTAGGTTAATCGAATGGGAACTGGACTATTGGTTGGGGTTTTGTTATTTAATTAAAGAACAAAACCGGGAACAGTCTTTGTCAATCAACACGTCTATCTATAGAGTACTTATAGCCAGTGATAGATATGCCCCAAGGTGCATTTCATTTTTTCATTAAAAAATTCACAAAGGCTAACCCCTTTGCAAATTTGTCGATTATGGGTCCGACTCGATATTTATATTTTCTTGTAGAATATTAATAAGGGGGTTCTTCCATTGACAAATAACCTATTCATTGTGAAATCGGATAGAAATTGAGTCATTTACAGTAGGTTAATCGAATGGGAACTGGACTATTGGTTGGGGTTTTGTTATTTAATTAAAGAACAAAACCGGGAACAGTCTTTGTCAATCAACACGTCTATCTATAGAGTACTTATAGCCAGTGATAGAATTGCCCCATCGTGCATTTTATTTTTTCATTAAAAAATTCACAAAGGCTAACCCCTTTGCAAATTTGTCGATTATGGGTCCGACTCGATATTTATATTTTCTTGTAGAATATTAATAAGGGGGTACTTCCATTGACAAATAACCTATTCATTGTGAAATCGGATAGAAATTGAGTCATTTACAGTAGGTGAATCGAATGGGAACTGGACTATTGGTTGGGTTTTGTTATTTAATTAGAGAACAAAACCGGGAACAGTCTTTGTCAATCAACACGTCTATCTATAGAGTACAATAGCCAGTGATAGATTGCCCCATCGTGCATTTCATTTTTTCATTAAATAATTCACAAAGGCTAACCCCTTTGCAAATTTGTCGATTTTGGGTCTGACTCGATATTTATATTTTTTGTAGAATATGAATAAGGGGGTTCTTCCATTGACAAAACCTATTAATTGTGCAATCGGATAGAAATTGAGTCATTTACAGTAGGTTAATCGAATGGGAACTGGACTATTGGTTGGGGTTTGTTATTTAATTAAAGAACAAAACCGGGAACAGTCTTTGTCTATCAACACGTCTATCTATAGAGTATTTATAGCCAGTGATAGAATTGCCCCATCGTGCATTTAATTTTTTCATTAAAAATTACAAGGCTAACCCCTATGCAAATTTGTCGATTATGGGTCAGACTGGATATTTATATTTTCTTGTAGAATATTGATTAGGGGGTTCTTTCATTGACAAATAACCTATTCATTGTGAAATCAAATAGAAATTGAGTCATTTACAGTAGGTTAATCGAATGGGAACTGGACTATTGGTTGGGGTTTTGTTATTTTTATTAAAGAACAAAACCGGGAAACTGTCTTTGTCCATTAACACGTCTATCTATAGAGTACTTAAAGCCAGTGATAGAATTGCCCCAACGTGCATTTCGTTTTTTCATTAAAAAATTTACAAAGGCTAACCCCTTTGCAATTTTGTCGATTATGGGTCCGACTCGATATTTATATTTTCTCGTAGAAAATTAATAAGGGGGTTCTTCCATGGACAAATTAACTATTCATTGTGAAATCGGATAGAAATTGAGTCATTTACAGTAGGTTAATCGAATGGGAACTGGACTATTGGTTGGGTTTTTGTTATTTAATTAAAGAACAAAACCAGGAACAGTCTTTGTCAATCAACACGTCTATCTATAAGTACTTATAGCCAGTGATAGATTGCCCCAGTGCATTTCATTTTTTCATTAAAAAATTCACAAAGGCTAACCCCTTTGCAAATTTGTCTATAATGGATCCGATTTGATATTTATATGTTCTTGTAGAATATTATTAACGGGGTTCTTCCATTGACAAATAACCTATTCATTGTAAAATCGGATAGAAATTGAGTTATTTACAGTAGGTTAATCGAATAGGAACTGGACTATTGGTTGGGGTTTTGTTATTTAATTAAAGAACAAAACCGGGAACAGTCTTTGTCAATCAACACGTCTATCTATAGAGTACATATAGCCAGTGATAGATATGCCCCATCGTGCATTTCATTTTTTCATTAAAAAATTCACAAAGGCTAACCCCTTTGCAAATTTGTCGATTATGGGTCCGACTCGATATTTATATTTTCTTGTAGAATATTAATAAGGGGGTTCTTCCATTGACAAATAACCTATTCATTGTGAAATCGGATAGAAATTGAGTCATTTACAGTAGGTTAATCGAATAGGAACTGGACTATTGGTTGGAGTTTTGTTATTCAATTAATGAACCAAATCGGGAACTGTCACTGTCAATTAACACGACTATCAATAGAGTACAAGTAACCAGTGATAGAATTGCCCTAACGTGCATTCCATTTTTCATTCATTTGCAAATTTGTCGATTATGGGTCCGACTCGACATTCATATTTTCTTGTAGAATATTAATAAGGGGGTTCTTCCATTGACAAATAACCTATTCATTGTAAAATCGGATAGAAATTGAGTCATTTACAGTCGGTTTATCGAATGGGAACTGGACTATTGGTTGGAGTTTTGTTTCTCAATAAATGAACCAAACCGGGAACTGTAACAAATCAATCAACACGAATATCTATTGATTACATGTAACCAGTGATAGAATTGCCCTAACGTGCATTTCATGTTTTCATTAAAAAATTCACAAAGGCTAACCCCTTTGCAAATTAGTCGATTATAGGTCCGACTCGATATTTATATTTTTTGTAGAATATTGATAAGGGGGTTCTTCATTTGACAAATAACCTATTCATTGTGAAATCGGATAGAAATTGAGTCATTTACAGTAGGTTAATCGAATGGGAACTGGACTTTTGGTTGGGTTTTGTTTTTTAATTAAAGAACAAAACCGGGAACTGTAACATTCAATCAACACGAATATCTATTGAGTACATGTAACCATTGATAGAATTGCCCTAACGTGCATTCCATGTTTTCATTAAAAAATTCACAAAGGCTAACCCCTTTGCAAATTTGTTGATTTTGGGTCCGACTCGAAATTAATATTTTCTTTGAGAATATTAATAAGGGAGTTATTTTATTGACAAATGACCAATTCATTAAGCTATTCATTGTGAAATCGGATAGAAATTGAGTCATTTACAGTAGGTCTATTAATGTACTGAGGCTATTCGAGAAGAATGGTGATAAATGTCGATGACGGTCTATTACAAAGTAGAATACTCATGCCTTAGCGGGAGGCGAACCCACGTTCTCGTAGAGCCATGAGCGCCCTAATTGTATATGCCACCGCGGACGACTATTTCACTTAGAGGTTCATAATTAAATTTATAGTATCAGGGTCGACGGCCTACGTTCCTATATCCGCTGTCTGCTGCTTACGGATTTGGCATGTTTTATTCTATATTTACAACACTATTATGCTTTAGTGTGCACTTTACGCTGTGGGGGTAGAGGTCTCGACATTCGTGTCGGGTCGAGCAGGGGAAAGACGGCTCTAATAATACTGCATCATTAATGCGCAATGAATTTATCTGGATTTTGATTGAATTGCATTCTGTATGTAGGCTATGAATAAAAAATTGTCTAGACCGGCACCTCCACCAAAAACTTAAAAATCTTGGACCGGCACCTCCACCATCTCCTCAAAATATTTTTTGTTCCCCGAAAATAAAATTGTGTTACTGTATCTGGTCGGCCCTAAGTTTTCGACAAGGCCTGAAATTATATGTACCCGACCCCACTAGTACACGACACTCTTAAAAAACAACTGTTCTTATTTTTATTTTAGCGGGAAACCAGTTCAGGGTAGGTTTTCGGTTCCTAACTATAACCGTTGAGTGACATCTATAACTACGTAAGATCAATTTTAAGGCCCAGTCTTGTCTTGAAGTCTTAAAGGATATTTTCTTCCATGCACTGTTCTACGTACGTAGCAAAAAGAATTTTCAAAATCAGTTGAACGAAATCGGATTTATTTACATTTGAACTAGGGCGCGCTAAGACTACGTGTGAAGTCACTTGGGGGAGAGAAACGAGTTTGGCCAGTTGTCCGCTACCTGCAACCTTCAGACACAGCAATGTATGCGCGAGGGAGGCCGTATCGTCGTGTTGAGGCGATTACACCATGGATCACACAAACATAGGGAAAAACATATTGTATAATTCTTTCAATCAATGTATTTTGCAAAGTTACTGTTTATTGTAGTGAAGGAAATCGTGTCTTATTGATAATACCGCTCAACGATTATACTATATAACGAAATGCCACGATCATTATTACGCGCATTACTATACATCCGAATAGACACAATACGTGTTCACTATTGTCACAAGATTTCAACAACAACACCAATGTACAACATAAATATGTGACACTAAATATGAACTCAATAAAGTAAAAGGTACATGCAGCCCGAGTGATCGCCTAGCACTTGTGGGCTGCGCCAGCCCTCTACCTGGCTATCGGTATGCGGGCGGACTCACGCCAAGTGACGTGTGGCTAGGAAGGGTGCAGCCAACTAGGCGCCCGAATAGCTTCTAAACTTGTCGGGCGATTTCGTTGCATTTTTTTCTGATCTCTATGATAACATACAATCTTTTTAAATTCAAATGATGTTTGAAGAGTGGACTGAGGCTTTTAAGGGATGTCCTAGGACTGTTTAAGAAGACTCAATCCATTGCATTAGCATTAAGACTGAGAAAAACCTCGGAAAAACCTTCGGTCATGATTGCCGGTCTCGACGGAATTTTAATCCGGGACTTTCCGAAGTCGCGCTCATCGTTCGAGCTAACACTTTTGGTTAAAAACAACTGTTGCGCAGAGCAAGGTTGAATGATGATTTACATAATAAAGTTCACTCTTGCCTCAAAGTATCTTCGTTTGACATTTTGAAAATATTGTAATTATCATATCAACACTCTGAGGGAAAAACTGGAGTAAGGATATTTCGATATGAGGTCGGAAAAAAAAGACAAACACAAACAAATGTAACATAAGATAACGAATGAACTTCTTTATTAATTCAGTAAAGAAGACACTTGTACACAATGTCATTGTGAAATTTAAACCGATCGCATTTACATGCACTCGCAGTAAAGCCGGATTGCGAGAGCCACACAGAGACTTGCAATCGAACGAAGTAATGTAGGGCTGTTTAAACATGTCTCAATAATGCTTAAATTTGTATGTTTAGTTTTGCACGCCTCGGACTCTTTCTTCAATCGGACCCACGACAAGGGCATTGCTCGGAATATTAATAGTATATTTATATAGGTATTATTATAAAATAACATCTCATTACAATTTAGTTTGTTGTTAAAATTGATAAGCTTTTCAGTTTTTGTTCACGGCGCGAAAGCATACTTCTGTCATCGGCGTCAGACTTTGGTGTAGCAGTTGGCTTGTTAGATGTTAGTTTAGAAGTCGCCATCGTGGTGATCGAATCGTGGCGGGAAAACGCCGTCCATCAACTGTGGTGGTCTGACTGCCGGCCGGTGGGGCTGCAAAACAAACAATATATTACTAATATGGAATATTTCAATATGGCTTAATTGTTCCTTGAATTGAATAGTAGATGAAAAGAAGAAAACATGATTTTTATAATACTGGGCATGGATAACATAAAACGTCTGCTCCTGTAACTGGGGATTTATCTGCATCATTCTTGTAAACCAAGATGCAACATGATTGTTGTAGGTCTATGCAATACTTTTTAAATTAAATAAACACGAAATTAGGGTACTAGGTTATAGGTTTTTATAAATCATTGAAATATATAAATATATAAACAACATATAAACACAAATACATTGACTTATATTTAATTTATGCATGCCAAGATGCTTCCATTGCAGGAAATTCCGGGTTCAATTCTTGGTCCGTGCTGGGGAAAATTTAATTTCTTTAGTTGACTTTCATCTGTCTGCACGATAATGTTGTGCATGAACAAGCGTGCACCTTTTTGACTGGGCATTTATTTAATAATTTTGTACAATGACTCCACTAAAAATTATAAAATTAATTAGTATTTATTGGAGATTATCGGAGATTTAATATTTGAGAGGTTTGAAAAATATTGGGTTGTAAAGTGCACTGGTCAGCTAATTTTTAATTAAAGATAATATCTAGTTACTTATCTTAGTAACCTATCTTAGTTTGTGTCTTACTTCTACAGTTTTAAACGATAAATCTAACTGTTAAATGCATTCTCAAAGGGAGTTATTGGGCGAACATACTAATAGCTGTGGTTTAAAAATGTGTACAATTATTCTTGGAGACGAACTATTACTACTTGGAGAACAAGTACTATGTACTATAGGTATGTACATCCTAGTTCGTGCAACGGGTAATGTGGAGCTGGATTGCACAAGGGGTATTCCAATCATCGCTAATGAGGGATGCATTACTTGAGCTCCACTAAAACATTTCACACACTGCTTATCAAAAATGAGCGTTTTTTAGCACATTTCTAATCAAATCGACACTTTTCCACACATAATATTCTAAGGATCCATCCATAAGATATGTTGTAACTCTTTTTCAAATTTGCACGATTGTGGTGCAGTTTTGTTGGATGTTTTTCGTGTCTAAACACGTGGTTCGGGGGTCAAACAATGCTAGGGGAAGTCACTGTGCATTCGGGGTGAAACACACGAGCGACTTACAATTGGTGTTTTTTGTTTATTCCGCAATCATTTTTCGGGGCTTGTTCTGCGGCTGCTCACGAGAAAGAGAAGAGAAAGAGAAAGAAGTTTAGAAGAGGAAATTAAAGACATGTTTATTATATCAAAGTCCACGCAGTTTACCTTCATTATCCATTAGTCATGAAATTTATTTCGTTCATGTTTGTAAATGTACGATTTAATTTGCAATTATTTTTCCAAACCTTTGACTTTTAGTTTTATAATTTTTTGTTTTACACAATAAAATTTATGATCATTTTAATTTATTTTATTAACATTAAAATATGTATTTTTTAAATCTAATAAGGTTTCTCCGGAAGTTTTCGGTGTATAACGTCCACTGAATTAGGTATTACATGGGAACTGCTGCCAACATTGAAGTCAGTCACTAATGTAGCCAATAACAACCATTGGTCGCAGTTGACTACAATTGCCTGGTTAAAGAATGTTCTAAAGTGCTGACTGCAATGTCGGTTTGGGTTTTTATAGTACTTTGCAGCGCACATTCGTAATGATTGCAGTTTAAACTGTAGCCAGCTGACTGCAGTTTGTTACAGCCCCGTGTAATAGTGAACTCTCAATCCCACTGCGCGGACTTTGTTTTCAATAGACACTATTAGTGATGATGTCACGCTACTGGTTGCCCTTAGCAACGAAGAAGTTGTCTCTAAAGACACTTTGGCGCCTGCTGTATCCAAATACAGCAATACTTTATAGACTCGTAGCTTAAATATAATAACGCAAACATGATTTGTATAATCTTGTCCTTGTAGACCTATAATTTGATAAAAAAAAAGCACGAGAAGCTGGCCAGGAATGACGTCACACCGATAGTGTCTACGATAAGAAGAGGCAGTGTTGCCAATGTTCAACTCACGGCTGGGCTCATCCCTCGGGCGGTGGAACCACCTCGTCCCTTCGCGCGGAACTTGGAGATGGCTTGTTCGGCAAGGTCAGCTCGCTCCTCGGCTTCCTCAAGCTCTTGTTGAGCCTTGCGGAACTTGGCGAGGTTGAGGGCGGCGATTTCCTCCTGTGGGATTCAAACAGGAAGAGTGTTAACATAATGCGGTGTAGTTTCCAGTCGGTCAGTCAGTGAGGGTTGTATAATGTATATGTCATACATACGAAGATATCTGACAATTTTAATTAAAAAAAGTATGACTTAATTTGAGTGATTTTCAGTATAACATTGTTATTATTGAAAACGAAAGTATGATTTTTTTTACCGATACCTAGTCAATTAGAGAAGGTGATATATTACATTTAGAATAGTGACACAAAAGAGATCCTTTTGCACAAATTATTGATACTAAATATTAAATATTGTATTTAGAGTCTACCACTCATAATACTGATTTTAGTGGGACAGTAAAATTGTGTGGGGTACAGGTAATACAGTGGGCAGATTTGAATGAAACAATTAAGTTTGATCTGTATTGAACTACATTCGTTTAGGTAATTTAAGGGTGACCCAGGATAATATAGTTATCTGTGGTATGAATAGTTGTGATGCTATTGTACCAAAGTATAACCATCAGTTCCGTGAGGTATTTAAAAAAATGAAAAAACAGCCATGTTTAGTCTCTCTGGTAAGTAAGTCAAGTAAGAATAATTAGTCGAGTACTTACGGCCTCCTCAATCTGCCTCTTGTAAGTCTTGATCTTCTGTTGGAGCTTGTCAACCAGATCTTGCATACGCTCGTGGTTCTTGCGGTCTTCTTCGGCCTGGAAACTCAACTCCTTGATGCGCCTCTCTGACTTGCGCAGGTTCTTTTGTGCGTCGGCGTGTCGTCGCTGTTCGCCGTCCAACTCGTTCTCAAGCTCGCGCACGCGTTGTTCCAGCTTGATGATGGCCTTCTTACCTCCCTTGAGTGCGTTGGCTTCGGCCTCGTCCAGACGGACCTGAGATCAGACACAAGGCCATGGTCAATATTTGCTCAGGTTCATAAACAATGCCATTCTAGAATTGGAGGTTCATTTGAAATTCAAGATGTGTCGGTGTGATGATGAAAATTGTTTTGAAATTAAATGCATAAAAAAGGTAACTTTTCGGTCAAATTTCCGTCAATGTCAGAAACTGGCAATAATTGAAATGAAATATTAATAAATTTTACCAACAAGTACCAGTTTTAGATTCTGCCACCATTCTTATGAGTTGACTATGTTGAGATCGAGGAGATCGAGTGTAAAACTTAGGGGGGTTAATTGTGACAGTACTTTCGGTTGCAAGGTTTCCTCACCTGGAGTTCCTTGATCTGTTGTTCGAGAGCCTTGCGCAGCTTCTCCTGGGTCTGTGCGTGGTCTTGCTCAGCACGGAGTTCGTCAGCCAATCTCGCGGCGTCAACCATCGCCTTCTTTGCCTTCTCCTCGGAGTTCTTGGCCTCGTTCAAGAGTTCGTCAAGGTCAGACTGAGGACAGAAAGGTCAGTTTCATTATTATATTCCTTTGCGCTCCCAGACAAGATTTCTTTCTAGTTAAATATTACTAAAAAATAAAGTACAAATTTGATTTAATAATTAATGCTAATTCTCAATTTTGAAATTCACAATTAATATGGCCATCTGTAAAATATTGATCAAAATTAAGTAATAAGATGATATCCACATTTCTTCAACAACATGCAAGCAGCTTTCAGGCTGTGGTGAACATTTAAGATTCTATGAGAAAAATTTGCCTCTAAATGCAAGGCTTTGGTTCTTTGAAGAAGATTATTATGAATGATTGATCCAAGCAAGCAATGCTACTCACGTGCAGTGTCTGCAGCTCAGACTCGAGCTTCCTCTTGGCGGAGGAGATGGAAGTGTTCTGTGCAGCCAACTCGTTGAGCTGTTCGTGGCAGTCTCCAAGCTCTTGTTCAGCCTGGCGACGGCCTCGGTCAGCCTGTTCGAGAAGCTGGCGAGACTCTTCGAGCTCGTTCTGGAGGGCGTTGGCTCGGCGTTCGGCAATGCCCATGAGTTCTCGGGCATCGTCGCGTGCTCGTTGTTCCTCCTCGAGGGCGGTTGGACGTCCTTGAGCTGTTGCTGGTAACGCTTGATGTTCTTCTGGGCCTCGGCGTTGGCCTTGTTGGCATGGTCCAGAGCGATCTCGAGCTCGTTGATGTCGGCTTCCAACTTCTTCTTCATGCGGAGGGCCTCAGCCTTACCCTTGGCCTCAGCCTCAAGGCTGGCTTGCATGGAGTCCAATGCACGCTGGTGGTTCTTCCTGGAAATAACCAAGCAAAAAGGAGTCAGAATTGAATTCGGTTTGGTCAATGATCAATTTTATATTCAATTTCAAAATCTGAACAAAGATGATCATAAAATTAAGGGTACGATTAAATAGCAGGTTGTGTATTGTAAGTAAGAAATGAAGAATCTGCTTTTAATGGCTCTAGTAAATTGGAGGACCCACTGTTGAGAGAAACCTATTAAAAGATTTGATTTGTTCTTTTGAATATTGTTGGACTACATAATTCGGGCTAGAGTAAAATAGTAAAAAACAGCATAAGTGTATAGCAGGTATCCTGAGAAAATTTCTTTGGATATGGATGGAAAGATGGATTGAACGTGTATGTATAAAGTACACACCTTGTGTTCTCGAATTCCTCCTCCTTCTCCTGGATGCGTCGGTCGATCTCTTGGCGGACCTGAGACAGCTCAAGCTGTGATCGCAGGACTTTGTTCTCCTCCTGTTCAAGAGCAGACTCAGCTTCCTCGAGGGCAGCCTGGAGCTCGTCCTTCTCAGCCTCCAGACGCTTCCTCGCCTTCTCGATCTCGTGGATGTTTCGGCCACCCTCGCCGATCTGGTCCAACAAGTCCTTGACCTCATCTGAGTAGACGAGAGAACAACGGCATTAGTTACCTTTTATTGAAGTGTATTTAGCTGACTTAATAAGAAGAAATTTGTGATCAAAATTATGAATCTTGGCATACAAGTTTCTGGCAAGCTTGTTTTCAAAACAAGAAAAGATCTTTAAGTCCAAAAATTTAGCAAGTTCTTCTTTATAATTTAATCTTTTGTCAGCTATCTTGTTAAGGCATATAAAAACTTAAAGGAGATCTATTGGATTAAGCAATTGAACCATGTGGATCATTTTTGGATCACATTAAATCAAAGTTCTGCTGGCTGATTACAAGGTCAACAAGTGGACGGATTGACTCACCAGCCAAGTTCTTGTTCTCGCGGCGCACAGCCTCAAGCTGCTCCTGTCCCTCCTCGTATGCTCCCTTAAGTCGGAACAACTCGGTGGAGTAGTTGCGGCACTCCTTCTGGCTGGCGTCAAGCTCGGCGGCAAGATCGTCGACCTTGAGCTTCCACTCTCCGATGATCTTGTCGAAGGCCTTCTGCTTCTTCTCGGCGGCGTTGGCGATGGATGTCGCACGGTCTACCTCGATCTGGAGATCCTCGACCTCGGTGGACAGACGCTGCTTGCTCTTCTCGAGGGCAACGCACTTCTGGTTGAGGGACTCGATGGTCTCTTCAGCCTCGGCTAACCTGGCCTGCAGCTTGCGCCTGTGGAAATAAGAGATAAAAACTGTTAAGTATACGAATGAACATCTTCATGCATCAATCCCATACCATTTGGAAGAACTATCATTGGCATATTTGTAAAATATGTTAATGTCTTAACTGCATTTCATCAGTTCCCTTTTCGTTTGGCGGTGTAGATTTATAGATGCCGTTAATAACTTCAAGCTAGTACAATCACAAATTAACCACTTATGTTTGACTTGCAAATATTGTTGTTTTCATAACCCACTGAATAACTCATAACATTAAAATTCTCTTCTGTCAAATATCGTTCCTATCTTCCCCGAGCAGATATGTAAGATGTACTCACTTGGCCTCCTCAAGCTCCTCAGAGCGAGCCAAGCCCTCGGACTCGTACTTGGAACGCCACATCTGGGACTCGGCGTTGGCCTTTGACAACTGCCTCTGGATATCAGCCTTGCCTTCAGCCTCCTCCTCAACCTGTTCGCGGATGTTGTCCAGGTCGTGCTCCAGGTTGCGGAACTTGCCCAAAAGGGTAGCGCGCTCCTAAAAACAGAGCAATATATAGTTTATGATACGACATGTTTATGAGGTCATTTCGAAATCCCATTTTAGAAATACTTCTCCAATTGCATCCCAATCCCAAGATTTGATTCTGATGAAAATATCTTCATTCATAATCTGTGCAGCATAAGATTATGCATGTTTATATTTTACTCTTTGCCATAAAAATGATAATTTTGGCAAACGATTTGGAGGATTTAAATGACATATCTTCTTGGGTATCAGTGCCCTTTGGCTGAGGGCTTTATTTCAGTGGTATAATTGGGAGAAAGAACTGGTGAAAGTATTAAGTGTTTGGAGAAGCGTACAGAATTTGTCCAAGTTAATCTATGGACTGGGTCGATTTGAGTATTTGAGATAGTTTTGTGCTTACCCTGCCTTCCTCATCGGCGAGCCTCTTGGTATCCTCGAGCTGTGTGGTCAAGGAGATCTTGATCTTGCTCAGCTGTGACACCTGAGATTCAGCCTCCTCGAGTTGACGGAGGAGGTCGGAGTTCTCAATGGACAACTTCTTCTTGGCGGAGTCGAAGTCGTTCAAGCTCCTGTTGGTCTCGTCAAGCTTGCCCTGGACTTCGTTGAGCTGGTGTTGAAGCTGCTTGGCAATCTTCTCGGCGGAAGCCTGGAGACAGAGACGGGGTCAGAAAAGAGCTCACGAGGTAAGGGGGTGATGTACTTACCATAGATCCTGGGTTATAGCCGGTCGGGTGCGAAGATGTTAACGGGTGGGGATCGCAGATCATATTGAATTGCAACAAATTTCCGCGATTAAATCACACACAGTTTTGAATTAGTTTAGTAACAAAAGAATTGTCAACATTATTTCCTGTCAATTTGGTAACGCTGAAGCTTGATGTTTAAAAGAGAATAATATATTTATTTAATTTTATAAGTTTTCTATTATTTACTTCTGGGCATACCTAGCATAACAATATTGTCTTTATCATGTGCTTTTTCATTTAACTCGAACTGTATGTTTTCTACAAATAAATTGTCTATAATAAATTGAATATTATTAAGCATAGTGTTCTTCACTTTCATATGCCAAAAACTAGAATAATCATATCACACACGTTATTAAACTAATTAATGTGAAATATAAACAAATTTGTTTTCTACATGGATTGAATAACAGATTTTAAAATACAACAGCGACACACGGTTTGAGGTATCACAACATAAAGGGTTAGCAAGATTTTCCAGTTAAACACATTTCGGGAAAAATCATGCAACCTTACATCTATAAACTGATACAGAATTTGCCATTAGCAGGAAAGTTGGTTGGTAAGATTAATGTTGTGTCCGTTAGCCGAAGCAGCTTCTTAACAATGTTCTTGCGCGCGGAATGAATCTATGTGTGTTAAAACTACGAGCCGCGACATTAGAATACACGAAATATTTACAATATTAAGCTTACTTGTTAATTTCAAGTTAAAATTGAATTGAGTTAATGAATTTGCATTTTACAAATAAAGCAATGTTTGAAAATGAATGACTAAATTGAATTGATCTAAAGCGGTTATGAAATCTGAAGCATTAATTGAATGGAGTGAGGCCGAACGAAGCGATATACACTGCACGTGTCGAAGAGCTTTGGAAATACCTTTTCGTTCGATAAGTGGTCCACTCCAGCGCGGAGGTCGTTGAGTTCGCCAGCAAATTGGCACCTGTCCTTTTCGGCTCTGTGAGATAAACAAGTGTTTGTGATTGGGATGAAGGGTACAGAAAAGAAACAAAACACTTTGGGTCCCGGAGTTTGTCCTAGACCACGGCACAGGGGGTGACCAAAAACAGGGGCATGCTTGTTGAACCCTGGATGGGGGGTTCTTTTACCTTATCGCGGGTCAAAAGGTCGATGGCACCTCGGGTGTTGTTGAGCTCGTTGTGAATGGAGGATCGGTCATGTTCAGCCCTAAGAGATTAAAACAGGTCTTCACTTGAGCCTTGTGAAAAATAGATTTTTCTCACGATGAAAAACTCGCGAAACAACAAAAATGTTTGTTGGTTCAAAAGGATGATTAAAAATGTCAAAATTCAAAATTCGAATGCATTATTGCTCCCAATTTCAAAAATCAATACAGTAGCTAGTAGCTAACATCTCCTTTAATGAATGTTATCCCTAAGACATTTCCACTGTCATGATTTGAGTTTCATTTGTAAACTTTTACTTTCAGATTATTTTTGTTACTTCATTAATTTCACTATGATTGCATGGAAATAAACGTCGTAAAATATATTATTCAGCACTTCAATATTGTACTGGAATGTATTGACCCATCTGATTGCTAAAGATTATTTCATTTTAAGATAAATAAATGCATTTTCCTTAAGATATTTCATGAGAGTTATTTCCCTAGACAGTCGCATACTCACTTGGCCTTGAGTTTGTTCAGTTGGTCGATCTGTTCTCCCATCTCGGCGACGGCGTCATTGTGCTTCTTGCGGAGGTTGGCGAGTGTTCCCTCATGCTGGATGTTGGACTCTTCAAGGTCGCGCCTGAGCTTGCTCAGCTCAGCCTCGCGTTTCTTGTTGAGCTCGATCTGGGCAGAGGTGGCACCACCGGATTCCTCAAGACGCTCGCCAAGCTCCTCGAGCTCGCGGGCAAGGTCAGAGCGTTGCTTCTCGGCCTTGGCGCGGGCTTGACGCTCGGCCTCGACTTCCTCTTCGAGTTCCTCGATGCGAGATTGGAGTTCCTTGATCTGCTTGGCGTTCTTGGCTACGAGAGATTGTTCGTCTTCAAGTTTGGCAGCCAGAGAGGAGATTTCCTTGTCCTTGCGTTGGACGGTCTGTTCGAGTTCCTTTTTGTTGCGCTCGAGGTCGGAGACGGCTTCCTGGGTGAGCTTGAGGTCTCCCTCAACCTTCCTCTTTGCCTTCTCAACATCACCACTGCAACACACAACAGTACACTTAGCTTATTGAGACACAATCCCATATTTTTGGGGGTTCAAACATGCATTCTTCAATAATATTTGAAATTATTTATTAATTGCCTGTTTAAGTTTTAATAGATTTCGCCATCGGTTTCAGTTTGAAAAGGGTCAACGCATCTTTTCAGGCAAAATTATTCGATTAATTTTCCGACAACTACAATTTTAACTCCGTTTCTAGGCTACTATTTTGAATGTATTCTTTGACTGCGGGGAATGTAACTAAAATGCGTAGCTGTTACGATGTAAAAAAATGTTTTATCCAGTTGGACTGGTTGCAAAGAAAGTATGCAAATCAGTGGGTATTTTTAATTTAGTTTGTAAGAAAATTTCCAAAATGTGAAAAAGTAGTAAAAAGTCCTAATATTACTATTTGAACAAAGTTTACTGCGCCTTTTATTGGGAAACGTTTGGAAAATGTTTGCCTCTAAAGAACTTGAGATAACATCAAACAAGAGAAAAAGTGCCAGAACTTACCGGATCTTCTTCTCGCGCTCCAAAGAGTCCTCGAGCTCGTCCAGGGTCTGTTCCAACTTGGCCTTGACCTTGTTGAGGTGGTTGACCTTGTCTTCGGCGGCCTGGAGTTCCTCGGCAGTCTTCTGGGTGGTCTCTCCCTGGTTCTTCTTCTCCTTCTGCAACTTGTTGATCAGCTCGTCCTGGTGGGCGATCTCGTCGTTGAGATTGCGGATCTGGTGGTCCTTGGTGGCCTTGTCTTGCTCGCTCTGCAGAACAACCAAACGGGTGTTACGACATTATAAGTTTCGGGAACTGAAAAGGGTGCAATGCCTTTTCAGTTATGGAGTTAGAAGACTGGAGATTTCGGGTTAAAGGATTCAACCCCTCCTCGTAAAAACTTCGTCAAGATTGCAGGTCACGACGGGATTTAAACCCGGGACCTCCACTTGTAATGAAAATGTGTATGACGAAAAGCATAGAGCGTCGAAGGTTAAAATATTAATCAGTTAAGTGACGAGTGGGTAGACTAAATGCAAATTTAAAACTTCTTCTTTAATCAATAAAGTTTGTCATTGTTGTATAAAGTTTCGAACTTTTAAATGGTCAGCTTCATTTAAGTTAGCCTCCACTTAATGTGACATTGGCAGTTATCGTTATAAATGTATCATAGAATTTGGTTTTGCTGTTTTGCATTGACATTCTTCAAAGAAAAAAGCTAAATCACTTCACTTACATAAATTTCATAATGAAAGTGTGTATACTTGTTTATAGGCCCGAGAGGATCAAATTTATAACTGACCTTCTGGGTTCCAAGTTCCAAGTCCTCGACGTCCTTCTTGAAGGCAGCGATCTCCTGCTCCAGCTTCTTCTTGGCCTGGAACAACTGGTTGCGGGCATCCTCCTCCTGCTGCAGCCTCTCTTGGGTGTCCTGGAATATGATTTACCCATCAGATCATGTTCAACATAAATACTTTGTCATATTATTTTATTCACAATTAATACATTCACATTCTACACTCTTCTTATGTCCTGTAATAAGGGAGTTGTCACAAAAGAAAAATTATTTAAGTGTCCCGTCTTCATACTCTCTTGTGGTATCGATATATGTTTTTCATATTCACCGGTAGAAGTACATTCGTACAAAAATAAAATAAAATTTTAATGTGTACAATCTTCACACAAGAGAACGCATTCATCCCAAACGCTTTTCATGTGATTCAAATCATTCTAGTTTAATAGTGAGAGACCCGGCACCTCCACCAATTCAAAAGATTATTCACATATTTTCAATAAAGAAACATGAATTATAATTAATAAGTGCGTGAATTATAAACAAGAAGTTAACATATCGTAATTTAAGGTATTTTCTGGTATCGCAAGTAGAACGCCTGTCGATCACTAGTCTAGCACTCTCTTCAAAGACTAACTATTTCATGGCATACTTTTATAACATTGCGCTAATATTATTCTATCTGGTATGGTTGAATAAGTCGGTTCCGTCCTAGATGTATAATAAAAGTTGGATTTTAATGATGTCCAAGACCTCATATTTCGATGTTATTTGTAGTTCACCCGGCTGTCCTCTATATCACTCAAATCTAGAACACCTCATATACGAACACTTTAAAGTGCCGCTAACCTCCATTAAGTTTTTTAGAATCCCATCCAAGCAATTCCTCACTTTTATCTAAGTGGGCATCACCACGACGCCCAATCCCCCGAGCCTGCATCTGTTTACTTATAAATCATGATGAGTGCTCCCTTCTATCATCTTGGCAAGCGGATCGTTTCATCTCTGGTCCGAATGTGTACGTGACTAACTGGACGCTGGAATATGACGGCGTTATGCTAGCCCATGCGTTGGTTTATCTGGACGATTGCCAACATCGGGTCGACACTTTATCACTCATATGACATGACAAGGTAAAGCTGCAAAATATTCGAGGGTATTTCTAATTCTGAAGGAATTTCGAGGAAGATTTTATGCTTGCATGTGGTTCATATCGCCCCTTGGAATAGTTATTCAGATATGATTCCAAGCGTACAATTACTTCACTGTTAAAAAGTACGTGGGTTTCATGACTAATGTGTGATCTGTCAGAAAGACGTTGTAGTAGCTGTGTTACATATTAACTCATTTATTTTAATTAAGAAGTGTCTAAGAATACGTGAATGTCATTTGTCTCTAGAATTTCTTATTATATTGCGTGTGCCAAAATATAATTTCATTTGTAACATACTTTTTATGTTTCAATCGACTAGAACAAAAATGTTTATAATTTTGGCTGATATTTTTCTTCTCTCTATGAAAAAGTTACAGTTGTATAAGTTTTAACGTTTCTTTAGTGACACATTTGTATTCTAATTTAAAAGTATCCTTCCACACAAATTTAGCCTTGAAGTGAACGAATTGAAAATAAATTCTCATTAAGCTGTCGCGGAAAATGGAGCAAAAGTATTTCACATGTCAGAGGCGTTTTAGCAAGTTTTATATAAAAATGAACGGGGGCTTGAGAAAGTGGCGATGATGGGAAACAGCACCTGCTTCGAAGTGCTTTCATCCGGTCCAGATATAACTTCCCGTAGGACGCGCCAAACTTGGCTCGGGCATCGCAGTAGCCGGAACAAAACGAGGCTACTTGACTGACAGACGCCGGAACAAAACTAGGTTACTTGACTGACAGTAGCCGGAACAAAATCAGGCTACTTGACTGACAGATGTCGGAACAAAACTTCCAATTTGAGTGACATGCTTTGAGAACCACCTAAGTGATTTGACGTCGGAATGGAGCATGCATAACTGAGTGATGTGTAGGTCAAATTTGAATGTGATCATTTTTATCATATATGCCGAATTAAATAGTAAAAGCTTTAGAAAACGAAACTTATCTACGCAATTCTTTACAAAACAATCATGGATGTAGTCGTAGAGATTTCAACAAAAACTTGTAAACAATTATTATAAAAGTATGTAAAGATCATTTTCCTAGCAAATCTAATATATTTCATGGAATGTTAAAGGGACTGAATTGAACTGATGAACTGAACTAACTGAAGTAATAGTTTTGTTTTACAGATAAATTCAATGTTTAAGAAAGTGACAAGAAATTGACAGGCAATAACATCAATAATATATGATTCAATTGTTTTGAATATGTTTGCCAAAGCCATTTCGTGTTATTGTTCTACACGTCAGTTGAAACATAAAGCATGTAACGAAGTATCAAAACTGAAATAACACACGTATTGGTCTCGTCCAAAGTAACTTATACTGAACGAAATGACTCAGGTGCTGCCACAAATAGCCGAGGGTAGGCGTTTCAGTGGCTAGTATCGGCAGCTGCATTCAATCTTTCAGCGCCAGGCACAACGCCAAGAGTAAAGCTTACACTCGATGCAAGCCTACACGCGGCTCACATTTCAACCAAACATGACCAAACTATACACAAAGTTGCACTAACTCAGACTTTGATTAATTCCAAAGACATTGATGAACCACACAAAAATAATTACCCGTAAAACTTTATAAATAGAACTTGTGTATTCTTAAAATAATATTTTCCTTTTCCAAGATATAAATTTTACTGGAATGACTCTTAAAGCTCGTAAAAATATACACGAGCTATTCGCGGTTGTAGCCTTCGTGTTATGTAAGCAAACTGCTGGTGAAGCTGGCGCTTTCAAGAACGCTAAAATGGATAGATCGCATATGTCCGAGAGGAGCGTGTTCTCATTCCAAAAGGATTCTTGGTGGTGATACTTATACCCATTGCAAGATCGATTTCAAAGACACACTTGTCAATGTCTACATTCTGTCATCGTGGCACAAAATTTTAATATAATGTAGCCCTATACACAATTTAAGTAATTGAATAAAATAAGATGAATTTGTATTATGAATGTTACTAGTCTAGTCGTCTGCTTTTGATAATCGTTCTGTTGCGGTCGTACGCTGTAAATTATGGGAAGTTATAAAAATTGTGCAAAAGGGAACATTCAATTTGTTAACAATTTGAAATTTTAATGTAATAAGAGCCTAAACCATGCAACCAATTACGTTATTTTAATTTTCGAATGGTTCACTTCTTTAATTCCACTTAATTTCACTTCATAAACTAAACAATATGTCGGCATAACAAAATGGTAACTAAATCTGTGCCAATATTCTACAGAATGAAAGTTTGAAGTGTGTCGTTAAACTTTAACAGGGTGTTTTATGTTAACGTGTTTTCACATAAATGTATCTATTTCTTTAATTCTGCTTTTGATATACCTAAAGCACTACTTAATAATATAAATTTGGTAGTACCTACTAGTAAAATGGAGCTCTATCGTATCGTCGAATCTTAACATAACCATTTAGTACTCGTGCTTTACTTTAAGTTATGGTCCTTAAAATGCATTCATATCATAAGAAGCGTAAAACTTTGAATATCATAATGAGTATATTACAATAAACTTGTCGTTGATATTATAAAAGTATAGTCCAACACACGTATAGGTTTATTCACACTAGTGGAAGTCGTCAAGCGAGCAGTCATATTACCTACAGGTGATGCATTTATATGCATAAGAAGATTAAACCATTGTTAAGTATCATGTTCTATCTACTGAACTTGGCTTTGACTATAGATGTCGTTTAATGTACATAGATGTTGCAGTCAAGTCCAGCATGTTGGTTATGTTAAATAAGTAGAAGTCGTCAGTTATATGAGTAGTAAGTAAGACAATATGGAGTACTCACTCGGAGTTGAGACTCGAGATCGGCCTTCTGGGCGTTGAGCTTGTTGCTCTTCTCCTGGAACTCAGACAGAGATCCCTTCTCTCCTTCCAGTTGTCCCAGAAGGAAGGTCTTCTCGTCTAGAAGCTTGGTGTTGAGGACCTCGAGCTCCTTGCGAAGCTTCTCCTCCCGCTCGAAGGCCTCTTGTGCCTTGGCCGCCTTCTCTTCAAGTTTCTGAAGACAAATATCAGAAGTGTCAAGTGGATCCATTATCATTGGTAATCAGATGTTTCGATCGACGGTTGAGTCAGCTAGACTCTTGTCGCTGTGGACGAGTGCACACTCCAAGAGCTAGATCTCAACTAGATGGTCCCACGGGTTCACCTCAAGACGACAACTAGGTGAGTGGGAAGGGTGCGGGAATACTGGCATGCACTCAACTAAAAATACATATTTATGGAGAGTGGGGAATATTTTCATATTTAGATTTCCCCACCCAAAAATTTCGTGATCCCCCCCCCCTCCACCCCTCACTCCCTGAGTCGGCTAGTGAATCGCGATCTGATACGTGATATCCCGAAATAGGATCAGGGAGGCAATCTACCCACCTTCATCTCATCCTCCACGCGGGTGACGTTGAGCATGGGCTTCACCTTCTGCCACAGCTTGTACCATGGCCAAGTACGAATCTGCAAGTACTTGCGCAAGTTGCGCTGGACAACTTGGAGAGCGATTCTGTGAACAAGAAAGAAAACATTTTTAAGTAAAATTGATAAGAAATTACCTTATTTGGAATCACCTGGGAAGCTATCACTTGGTTTAAAACTGTTTGCTTCTACCGTTACCGCAACTTGGAATTTGAAGAAATATATATAGTTCATAATTATTATTAATAATAATGTTCCTCAACCAAATCAAAATAACACACCAAGAAATAAATCTTATTCTGATATTTAAAAAAAAAACGTTAAATATGAGCATCAAATTCAAATTGATTTTACAAAAATATTTATATAGAAATACGACTTTTGTGTCAGACAATGTTAATCAATAAGATAATATGCTGTTTTTAATATACCATCAAGTCTAAAAACTGGCTAACATTATCCCAGTATTCAAAGAACTAACATCTCCATTCAAACTCGTTTTAAAATTATATACTTATTGCATCGGATTCAAGCAACCATTCAATTTGTATACAGTATGCTAACTTCCTCCTATGGTGAGTGCTGCAGGTACACCTTATACCTTACTAAACCAATCAGTCATTGGGTAAATATAAAATATTTCGGTCACTATGAGATGAGCCTAGACGTTCTTCATTCAACACTCTTAAAGTTTACTTTAACGTCTTTTATAAAATGTCAATTTGTCAATCTATTTTAATACCAAGTTCAAACTAATAGTGTATCTTCGAAAAATAAACATTTCGATTTTTCAACCTTAAGCTTTGATCATTTTCCAGTATTTTTGTTTTCTTTGACGTCGATGTCTATGCCCATGTGTGTGCACTGCTAGCGAGGTATTCTATTTTCCGCACGTGTTTCTTTAAGAAGTACCCTTAAACCCGATGATGCATCCGCTGAAATCATCGTAAGCAGTTAATCAGAGCCAGAAACCGTCGGCTCAACTATATCTATTTTTGGACACGAGAATTTTCTGCATTTCAAGATAAATAACATGTTTCCGTATTTCTCTTTTTGGTTTTGACTCCTACGTTTAGAACATGCTTCGGGTATCAAATTAACCAACCAGTCAACGGTGAAATACACGATATATCATACAATTTTTGCAATGGCAAAGACGTGCCCACCAGTCTCATTTCCTGGATTTTGCAAGTGATGCACTAAAAATAAATTAGTACACGGACACCCATCAGTTTAGATTTACGAGACGATGCTAACTATGATACAAATTTATGTAACAACTGTATGCAGCGAACGTACGTCAATGCACAGCCAATATCATATCAATAAGCCTATCATTATTGGTATGGTATTTTTGTGCGCGTTTCATTGTTTTTATGAAATTTATTCTAAAACAATTTTCTATATATAATATATTTTATTTATAATGATATCTAAAACTGTACGGAAATAATCACGTGTTATTTAAGTTATTAAAAAAGGGATTGTTAATCTTATATAATTATGCTATGTCTTCTTGAGAATAAAAGCCAAGTCTTTGGAACGTCTAGATTAAAAATGATTGTTTTAATAACTCATTTAACGCGTAATTATATCCGTAAAGTTTTAGTTATGATTATAATGGATCACAAATGCCTCAAACATAACATTTATACAATGTATAATATAGTTCCGTGTAATTCAAACTGTATTGTTAAAAACTGGTAGCAAAATACTATAATAATTAATTGTGGGCAATATATTTTAAATAGCTAAAAATAGCACGAACTCACCAGTGAAGTGAAATAGAAGAATAGTTTTGAATCGATTTAGTTACATTTGAATTAAAAAGTTTGTTAAATAATAGTTCTCTATCATAGCATATTGTATAAAAGTGCTTAAGTTTGCTGGAGAACGAAAATATGTAAGAAAGTTTACATTAGAGTTAAAAAGTTGTACGTTATTGAAGATAGGGTATTTTAAAAAGAGCGCTTATTTAAAAATATTTAGTATTGCAATTGAAAACATTCCGTAACTATGTTGTGAACAAAAAATTTAATGTTACGAAATGTGCCAAAAAAAGTATCAAATAATTTAGATTATAACATCAACATCAATATAAATTTGCTGACTGGCTGCTAAATTATAAAATTTTACACTTTCATACTTATATAGAGTCATACTCACATTATATATTATATTTGTTCCTTTTTACCGGTTTAACTGTCCACAACTTAAAAGAAACCCTTCTTATATTATTATTAATTATATGTTAAATTCCCAGAGCAAAGCTTAAAATTCTACTAAATATATAAAAAAAATGAGTACATTCTTCAAATGTTCACCTATATATTGTTAAATATATATTAATTTTGTTAGAGTGGATTGATTGTATGTTTACTTAATATTTCTTCTAATGTATTATTTATTAAATAAAACCCCTTAATTTGATGTTATGTAATCACAATTTATAACACTTCAACAGCCGCCAAAATTCTCCCAAATGAACTGAGATAGGAGATTTCAATGCACGGCAGTAACAAGTCATATTCTTACGCGAATAATCTTTGCTGTTTAAGCGCCCTACAAATAATAATACTACTTGTAGCTTTGGCAACATTGTATTGCGTACTAACCTCTGTTCCTGCAGCGCGGTGTATTGCTTTCGGGCCAAGTAGCCTCGGATGTAGGACTGCATCCAAGGTGATGATCTTGCTGAGACGGTCGTCACGGAGTTCCTCCATCTGACCCAGGACTCCGGCACGGAAGAACACCTAGTGGAGTACGGACTTGTCAAGACACGATTCCCAACCCAACCTCATCGACCTAGTGCTCGCGTTACTTGCAACTCCTAGTGGAGTACGGACTTGTCAAGACACGATCCCAACCCAAACTCACATCGACCTAGTGCTCGCGTTACTTGCAACTCCTAGTGGAGTACGGACTCTACCGTTTCAACCTACCGATTAGGCTGCGTACTGCACTCTAGTGGAGTACGGACTCTTCAAGACAATCCCAACCCAACCACATCGACTTAGTGCTCGCGTTACTTGCAACTCCTAGTGGAGTACAGACTTGTCCAAACACGTTACCCACAACAATCGCCTAGGCTCGCGTGTATTGTAGTCTAGTGAAGTACGGACTTGGTCAATGACGTTTTTGCAATAAAATACCTATTTTACTTGCAACTTCCTAGTGGATACTGATTCTCTAGTAACGTTCCATCGTCAAATCACGCTAGTCGCGTTACTTGTACTCTGATCGGACTCTCTAGACCGTCACCAACACGACCTAGTGTGCTTACTTGTACTATGGTACGGATTCTCTAGACTCACACAACTACGAAGTCTCGCGTACTGTACTCAGTGGTAGATTTTAACAGTCCACCACATCACCTGCTCGCTTGTACTCTAGGATACGACTTAGACCGTCACCCAATCCGACCATGCTCGCGTCTGAACTTTGACGACTTCTCTAACACGATCCACACACATACTGGCGCGTACTCACCAGTGGTACGATTCTCTAAGACGTTCACAACCACATACGACTCGCTATGAATCTGGTGGGTACGGATCTTAACTCACACCACTCACGATAGTGCCGCGTTACTGTATCTAGGAGATCTAACACTCACCACCTCACGATAGTGTCGGTATAAGAACTCCAGCGAGGCTTGTCACTTACATTATATGAGCGAGGTACTGGTGGTAAAAATTCAATGTTTAATTTTCATTTTTTTGCACGTTCACGATTCTGTTATTTATAAGTGATTGTAAATGCAAATTATAAACGCAAGAATTAATACTGTTTTGAAAGCCAAATCGAATAAATTATTAAATTTAGGCTAGGGTTTCTTAATAGCACGGTTCTTCTTTATAGAAAGTTTAAAAAAAAAATTATCAAAGGGTTAAAATGTAACGGCACGGAAATGATTATAAAGTATATAGCTCAGCTAACAAAGTGCATAATAAAAGGGTTTGTCTGATTTATTTCAGTCAGATGTATATGTTTTATTTTCCCAACTCGATTAGTAGTAGCTATAAACGAAATTATTTAATTACGTCTGCAATACTCCTAGCTTAAAGCCAGTTCGAAAACTATCTTTAATTAGTCATTAGAAATACAAAACAATACTCAGTCAATCCCTATTCCCTACCAATAAAAAACTGCTATACTGTAAATCAAACAAGAAGATAAGCAGCTGTGATAACAAAGCAATAAACTGGCCAAAGGCTAGAAAGCAATGCTGACATTTCTATTTAAATCTATGTAAGCAATCGCACATTTTGTGCTTGGTTAAAAGCAGAATTGTTCCAGTGGAATCAATCTTGTAGTTATGCTGTTTCGATGCAATATTGCTATTCATTAAATGCATGCTAGTCACATTATATTTTTATGCAATTTACGGCTGGATTGATATTATGCAAAACTGCGCTAAAGTTTCTTTCGAGGACTACGGATTTAAATGGATTGGTTTGCCTACCTGCTGAGCAATAATTATTTAATACTACTCTTTCAGTTTCATTTTCGTGACATATTGGTTTTAAAAGCAAAGCAAACAAACTAGAAAGAAAAACTACAAATAATACATTTTAATAAGCGGCTGACGATACTTAATAACAAACATATTTAAGCTATAGCTTTAGCCTTGATGTTTAAATGAATAGACTAATACAGAACGTGTTAATGGTCATTTACTATTTTTATCAATAGCAGATACACTATTTTAGAAGTGGTTAATTCGTTGTTAGTAGTCAAGGAAGATGATTAATATTAAAGAGTATACCTTGGTGTGACCCAAACGGAATTGTTCAGGATCCATTTCACAATTTTCCAGGATTATTTGTGTGGCCATCTTAGGGTCCATGGGCTCTTTGATTAGATGAGCGCACAAAATTTTGTATCTGTTTGGGAAGGATTTGAGGATAAAACCACACAGAACCACTCAGTCAGTTTGTGGGACTAAATAAAAAGAATTTCACCACATTTTCATAGGTGGCTTATGATTCATCTCTAGCAATACAGGTCTGCTGTAGTTGCCAAGGACATGGTTACATTTCAACACACACAAAACACAAATTATTTTAAATTCTGAAAAAATAACATTCAATAAAAGTATTGTTCGACCCAGAGTCTTTTGATGGGTTTCACACAGGGGTGCACTACATGCCTTGGTGTGACCAAGTCTGTAAGACTCTACGTCCAAGGCGACTGCGTCCAATACGGATTGAGCTGCTTCTTTCAAGTCTGCGCCACACTTGTCGACTCCAGCAGGATTTAAGATCTTGTATCTGACGCAGTCACGGGAAGGTAAAACAAGATTAATTCCAACGTCAGGTTCATCAAGGCCTGAGTGTTGGGGGTGGGGGGGGGGGGGCGTGCTCAAGACGAAGTGCTGAAAGTAAATCAAGGTTGGAAAATAGGGGCGTGCGTTTCGAGCAGGTGTTCAATGTTCGTACTACATTGGGGTAGGTTCATATACAACAGTATTTGTATTGGGTAACTTTCCTAAAAGAAAGCTATTGTTCCCACTTTTTCTGTATATATCGAAAATTATAAGGGTTTAAAAGGTTCAGTTTCAAATGTCTAGAAACTAGTCTAAGTGTAACGAGGTGTCTAATAAGGTAAAAAGAAAGTCGTGCGGAGGTAGAAGGGGGTAGAATCCTGGTTCAACTTTCATGTTCATAAATTATTATGCGGTTGAACCAGGGAAAAAAATGGTAACACTATAGAAAGTCGTGCGGAGGTAGATGGGGGGGGGGTCAAATGCTGGTACATCACTCATTTTCAAATGCAGTTGATCTAGGTGAATTACTGAAAAAAAATCGTGCTTGACAGTTCGCCTGCTGGTTTCTCTAGTGACTACACCACTATTTTGTATAGGGGTAAAGGGGTACGGGGGTACCGTGCAAAGGTGGGTGGAAATAGCTTCCTCCCCGATGCCTTGCCTTAGTGTGACCGCAACGGTAGCTGTCAGGGTCCAAGCCAATTTCAAGCAGACACTTTTCAGCGGCCACCTTCGGTTCCTTCTCAGCCTGCATGGTTGCGGGGGCTAAGATCATGTATCTTGAAAGAAACACCGACATGTTACATGGTTGCGGGGGCTAAGATCATGTATCTTGAAAGAAACACCGACATGTTACATGGTTGCGGGGGCTAAGATCATGTATCTTGAAAGAAACACCGACATGTTACATGGTTGTGGGGCTAAGATCATGTATCTTGAAAGAAACACCGACATGTTACATGGTTGGGGGGCTAAGATCATGTATCTTGAAAGATACACCGACATGTTACATGGTTGTGGCCCGTGGGATATTGAAATACATATTATCGACATTATTCAAACTTGTTTGGGCTAAGATTTTGATAGAAATATGAACATAAACAAAGTTTCGGGGCAAAATTGATGCATACTAAACATAAGTCGATTGGTTCCACAATATTTCTCGATTTAAATATTACATTTTATCATCTTTGTTTCATGGCTTCCGGTTATTTATAAAAAAAATATATTTTATACCAAATTTTATATTATTATTGTTTTGCAATATTATTGATTCATGTTTAAAGAAAATAATATTTTTTTGTTAAACGATCCACAATAAATCTAATTTAATGAACTCCAAATGAAAAATATGTAGAATAGCATACTAAACATAACATAAAAGACATAACATAACAAACATAGATAACCAACATATTTTAGCTTTAAAAAAATATCCTTCATTGCAAAATGAATTTAAATGATGGAGAAAAAAACTTTGCAAGTGCAAAATTAAATTGCATTATTCATACACATATCAAGTTTGTGGTATTATGTAGCCTACTATGAATGAATGAATGAATGAATGAATGAATGAATGAATATTAATATTGTTTTTAAACTAAGAGCTTATTACTTTGTATGAATGCTACATATTAATCGATTAAGTATTGCATTGTATTCATAATTCTTACCGGAGCTTGAAGTCAGGGTATTGCATCCTGTTGGGGAAACCCTTTCGGCAAATACGGATACCTTCAAGTACACCGTTGCAAGTCAGCTGGTGCATGACAAGATGAGAGTCAATAAGACCTGTGGACAGAGAAATACTTTCCATGGAGAGTTTATACATTGGTCACGCGCATTTTCAACAAACTTTGAGGAAGTACGTTAGAGACCAAGCAAAGATGAAAGAAAACAACTGTTTTAAGACAAATGTCAATGCTTTAATTAGGGATTTGTGAACTGATGAAGTAGTTAATTATTTATAGCTTACCGGCCTGCTTCACCTCGTTGGGGATGATGCAACGAACGAAATGAGGTTGTGTGCTCTTAAGAGTGGACATCAAGTTGTTCAGTTGCTCCTGGAATATGTAAATAACATGTTTTATTCGATTCTTATGCTTAACCGTCTTAGTAATCGAAATCTGAATTAACTAGTCTTGAGGGTTTCTTTCTACGGTTGCCAAAACTCTATAAGAAATTTACATTTTGTCTCAAATGTGTATAATTGGTAGTAATTGCGTATCTGAATTCAAATAATGCGGACAAAATAGCTATACATTTAAGGTCTAAATTTGATCTCTTAACAACGAGGTAAATAAAATTAAGATTTAAAATATTTAAATATGTATGCATTCACAATCATATAGTGGATATTATGGGGGGGCTAAGTGATTATCATAGTTTAAACCGCTAAACTTGTCCAAAATATGTAACTATCCTAAACATTTAACTCTAAACTATAAACTATTCTTCAGTTAGTAGAACACTGGATTGCAGTTGGTGTTAGAAGGCATTGACTTGTCCTTAATCCCCATAGCTTAATTGAATAAGGATCGGAATCGTTCTTCTGATTTTAAAACAAGTACACATTTTACATGTAATAGTTTTAAGTGAATAAGAACAAATATACCTTTATGAAATTGGGTAGGGTATATTTGACATGCAAGGGAAAAACTAAAATATGGCTTTTTCATTTTGTTGAAGATTTGCCACATGGACGACACATCTTTAAAACACAAACAGTTTTTTTATTGGCCCATTAGAAACGCGTACGTATTCCTTGGTCTATTAGGGGCTGTTTATAAAACTATTTTTATTTTTATAAATTTATTTTAAAAAAACGACACACCTTTGATTTATATGGACAAAGTTTTGACCATGTTTTTAAGTTTACCACCTTGCTTTTACTAAATAGTAATTTAAATGAAACTGTGCATTTTTAAAGTAAGCACGTGAACGCTCCAGGATTTCTCCACAAGTAAGTAGTTTATAGACCTGAAGGTTTTTTTTTTCCATGCGTATCATAAAACATGACTCCGAGGCAACACAGCTGTCGACTTTCTCATACTAGAAATGACTAAGTGTTGACTTTACATGCACAGTTTTGTTTGTTTACAACACACGTCTAGATCGACTAATGAGGTTTGCGATCCATGCGCAACAATGACCACAAGTGGCCCATCATGCAGAAATCTGTAAAAACCGTTCAGTTGTGGTTGTAGTTGCATTCGACAACACAAAAGTACAGACATCACAGTATCATATAATCAATGCAATTATTTTAGTATATAAATAAAATTGCATTGAACATAATGAAATGTTGCACAAATCCAAGACGAGGAAGGTACGAGTGCAAATCGGGGGGTAATATCACGTGTGTTGTCTTTGCGAAGCTGCACCTTGTAGGAGGATGATACAGTGGCGAAACCACCACCCTTCTTTCCACGGCCACCTCCTAGATAACAGAGATAGAGCGTCTAGAGCCAGGCCTAGCGAGAGAGATACACTTGGGGAGGGCGTTACCTTACCGCGGATAGCCCAAGTGGGTGGCGACATCGGGAGAGGAAATATACACGAGATGTCTCAGAGAAGTTAACAAGTGGTGGGATTCAGGTTTCTCACAGAATAGGAGAGACTCTGGTTACTAGTTTTGGTATAGTCTGACATTGCAGTGTTTAATATCTACAGAAACATACACACGAATAAGTGATTTCATAGTATTCCGTAGTTTTAGTAGAAAAATATATTTTTTTAATAAGAACGTTTTTTTTAGTAACAGTAATTAAAGAATTAGCTGTTACAACAAAGAGCGAGGTTACATAAAAAATGTATGCAGTTGAGAAGTAGTTATAACAAAACCACAGGGTTTTACAGAATCACTTTTTTCAATATAGTTTCGTTTTTGGAAATTGAAAACACTACAACTTGCGCTTGTTTTATAGACTAGTCTCTCTTATCTAAAGCACCACTCGAGTTACTTGCTTAAAAACATCTCGTGTAAACATTGACTGATCAGAGGAAATGGTGGAAGGATCTGTTGGCCGTCGTATCGCGTTCGGCTATCAGAGCATGTTATGTTACCTTATAAAGCGACGAGACCGTCTGGAAGGCAGAACCCTTTGCCCTCTTTCCCGCGCCACCTAGAGAAGTGAACCAGTTACTTGGCCATTCACCATTCACCGAGAGGTAAACGTAATTCAATCATCGCAAGCCGACAAAACGTTAAGTATGTACTGATGTTAACAAGTGCAGTAATGTTAATGTTACATCAAAGTTAAATAATAAACGATTGGTAAAAATAAAGAAAATTGTGCTGATGTTAAATTGCAGTGATTTTGTTATTGCTCAAACCAGCAAAAATAAACGATTGGAAGAAGTTATGTGCTACTTGTATTATTTTAATGTCAATGCATAAATTAGAATATTTACTGATGTGAGTTCATGGATATCGTAGTATTTTTTAGGAAATTCAAAAAGATAAGCAATACATTACCAGAATTGGGTCAGAGTTATTATGGCGCACACATTGAAAGCTTGATACTTGTGTGTACGCACGTTTGAGTTTAGAATTGTTGTTAAATTAAAAAGCAATACCCTTAGATGCCATTATATCGAAGTAGTTCTACAAAGCTAGAGTTGAAAACAGAGGCTCTCTATAGTAGTATAACTAGTGGCAGGTCGAAAGGAAGAGGTTAACATAGGCTTTGGGAAGAATCTATGCGCTTGTAATAGAATATCAATCTGAAATTAACTTGTTATTAGTACAAATCATGTAAATCACACATCAAGTTTGATACGAGAAAATGATAACTACTGCTAGAAACAAATAATGAATCAGGTTGTAATACATTTCTAATTTCACTTAATTCTTTGATAAATATAATAAAGTTAAAATTTAATGAAAAACTATGGTCTTATTATTTAGAGTATTATATATTAATAATCGTAAAGCCAAGTTGTTTGCTCAAAGTTAATAGAATGCATTTAGTTAAAGAATAATACAAATCTATTATGAAATCGTGACATGTGGCAAAATAAAGTAATATTAATTATATAACAGTTCTCTATTTAATAAATATTAATATAAGTTGCAATAGTTCAAAAGTATAAATACTTTCATGTGAACAATTGTATGGTAACAATAATTGTGTGTATGTATGGTGCATAATAATCAATAAATGCGTTTACATATTGATAGAAATCAAGTGGAGAAGACTCCTTTGTATATCAGTTTTTGAAACTGAATAGGGAAGACTTTAAACAAATGAGTAACATAAAATTAATAAATAAATAAAGATAGATAGTTACCCTTGCCGCCACCAGCGTCGGGAGCGGCGGACTGTCCAGGATGATCAGCGAAGATCTCAACCAAGAGAGCGTTGGATCCCTTCTTGAACTGGTCGACTACCGTGTCGTTCAAGGGGTCCTTGTTCTTCTCAAGCCATCCGGTGATGTTGTAGGATACCTGGGAGGGGCAGAGACAACGAATTCTTAGGGACACGCATTAGTATCATCTCGAGAAGAGTTGAAAACTTTAAGAAAGTTAATATGGTTTTATTGAGAGTAATTTACAAAAGTACAAAAACACTTTTTTAAGATGTCATAAATGAGTAAATGACAGCTGTTTTGGAAAAGTTTCCAGGGTATGACTTTGGCCATTTAAACCCTTTAAAGTGATGTCAATAGTATTTGAAAATGTGTCTACTATATGACAATGAGGACAAATCTAGTAAGAAATTTTAAGTAAAATTGAAAAGCCTGATGGAGATAATTAATTGTGTTGTGTATAAGATAAGGTAATGAAAGTAAACTCACGCAGCCAGCGTAATGAGCAATGGCGAAGTGGCCAGCTGGGCAGCCCGGCTTGGGCACAGCGGGCTTACGGAAGTTGGGAGACTTGCCAAGATGGTTGTTCATCAGCTTCTCCTCAAAGGTCTTGTCAGTAGCCTTGGGGAACATAGACTCTTCCTCAAGGATGGACAAGATACCCATGGGCTAGAGGGGGAGAGAAGTAGTTTAGTGTTGGCCGGAGACTTACGTTTTGCCTCCTGTATTTCTACTTCATTATTTAACACAAGTTAATACTTGAAACTGATCAAAATTTATTGGATTGTAACCAAATCAATCTGTTTTGTGTGATATGAAACAAAGATATATTGAGATTAACTAAAATTTGATCAAACACAAAAAAATCAAACTACAGTTTAAGAATTATATATACAAATGCCAACAAAAATACCAGCAAATCAAGGCACAATTCAAATGGCAGCAGCTCTACTTGAACTATAATATATTACAGCTATAGTAAAATAATGGGTGTTGGTTTAAACTAATCAGCTTGTGTGTACTATTAAACATTATAATACTTACCTGGAATTATAATTTATCCTTCGTTGATGGTGTAGGATTATGTCTTACTAACTACTTACCAGCATTAACTGTACACTACTTACCGTACATCATAATTATACATACCGTAACAACTTACCTCGAGGCATCCATATTAAAAGCGTTGCGAAGATTTTCTTGAGTGTTCGATGAAAAGGGTTAGGTGATAATAATTCTATTAGAGATGATTACTTGGCACATATTTACGAAGGATAGCAGGATGATGTCTCGGCTGCAGTCTGCAATCTACCAGAACAATGCGCTACCTACAGCACTACATCTGTTTGGCAAAGATTAATAATTTAGACAAGTGCTTACTGTATGTAGCAATGCAACTTAGCGGTAAAACGTATACCTAATACAAAACTATTTGTCAACTATTGCCGAACTCTACAGCCTTTGTCAGACTAAACAACGACTTAAAATACGGCAGATTAATGAATGAGAATATAAAATTGTATACTTAAATTCATTTGCAGCAAAAAGTATATAATTACGAACTAAACCTGGAATTTTATACGAAGAAGAAGGCCTTTGTTAGTACCTTTTCAATAAGGCTTATGGTGGGTTGAAGGTCCATCGCAAAATCAATGAACTCCCATAGAATTCCTTGCCTCTCGTATTCCTCTTGTTCGAGTACGAACATGTAGTGATTGAAATACTGCTGTAGTTTCTCGTTCGTGAAATTGACGAAAAGCTGGTTAAAGCCGTTGGACTGCAACCTCTGACAGCGTTTGGAGGAAGGCGAGGGGACACATGAAAACATCACAAACAGTCAACTCAATACGATACGATGATTGTGTCAAGCTAGAGTTATTGCCTTGTTTCGACAGAACATTGATTGTGTTTTGTGTCTGAAATAGAGTTAATTGAGAATACGAACGGAAATGCATGTTACCTTTATTACAGTCGTGCCCAATTCTGATTATCATAAATGTGTTAGCATGTCAAACAAGAAGAAGCAACATAGAAGATTCTCACACGGACGTTTCAAAGGTAAATCTGAGTGAAAACACAGTGAAACGCCCTGTATGTGAGGGACTTGGGACATTGAACCCAGTCTACCTTCTCAATGAGCTCAATGCAAGCCTGCAGGTCCATGCCAAAATCAATGAAGGTCCACACGATTCCCTCTCGACGATATTCTTCCTGCTCGAGGACGAACATGTGATGGTTGAAGAACTGCTGCAGCTTCTCGTTTGTAAAGTTGATGCAGATCTGCTCGAAACCATTGAACTGTGGAGGGCGGTGGCACACAGAGGTTACAAACAAACAAGGCAAGTGTCATGCAAAGAGGAAGTGCCACTTTGAGTCAGGTTGTGTTTGTGGCAGAGATTAGCAAAACTTCCGCTGTCCCTAGCGGAGTTCAAAGAAACTAAGAAACAAACAAGTTGTTTAAAGTTAAAGGTAAAATAGAGAGACGAGACAGGTGTAGCCAAACCTGTTTTTTCGTAGGATGAAGACCAAACTTGCGTTAACACTTAAACACAACTTGCGTGGGTTTCGTTTTAATTGTATACCTTCTCTATTAGTTCAATACACGCCAGAAGGTCCATGCCAAAATCAATGAAGGACCAAACGATGCCCTCGCGTTTATATTCTTCTTGTTCAAGGACAAACATGTGGTGGTTGAAGAACTGCTGGAGTTTCTCGTTCGTAAAGTTGATGCAGATTTGTTCGAATCCGTTGAACTGTGGATATTTGGGTCAAACACAAGGGTTAACACACGTGCATGATGGATAGAACGATTGCCACGGTAGCTCAAGTAGTTTTTTGGCGGCAAAAGCTATCGGTGTCTCGATGTTCTGCTGATCAAAATGCAATTCAAACCAAAACAAGAAATTGTTAAATCTGTGGGTGTAATGCAATGAGTTAACACGTAACATTTTCACAGAACAAGAACATGAAATCCAGGCAAAAACACCTAAAAATAAGGTCTTTCAGTATTATATAGGCTCAATTATGTAACTGAGTGATTTGTGCGTTATGAAGTGTATCGTTGGATTTTAATGTGCTGTGTGTTCAAAGCCAATACCTGTCGACTCGCTTTATATACTAGATTATTCTGATCCCGAAACACTGTCGCTTTTTTCATCTACCTTCTCGATAAGCTCAATGCAAGCGAGCAAGTCCATGCCAAAGTCAATGAAGGCCCAAACGATTCCCTCCTTTTTGTACTCTTCTTGTTCCAAGACGAACATGTGATGGTTGAAAAATTGTTGAAGTTTCTCGTTGGTGAAGTTGATGCAAATCTGCTCGAAACCGTTCTCCTACGTGACAAAATAGTCGTGCAATTTGCAAAAAAAGGGCATTAGGTCAGTCATCAACACTAAAGGAAATGCAATGCTCGCAACAATCTACGAGGGACTACATGGTCAATAGCAACTTTAGGAGGTACACAAATATATACTTGCTAGCAGCAACTTGGGGAAGAGCACATATACATACTTGCAATCAGCAACTGTGGGAGACACACATATAATATACTTGCTACCAGCAACTAAGGGAAGGACACATATATATATATACACTTGCATCTAACAACTGTAGGAGGTACACAAATATACTTGCTAGCAGCAATTTAGGGAGGGATAACATTAAATACTTGCAACCAGCAACTGTGGGGGAGACACAAATATATACTTGCTACCAGCAATTTAGGGAGGGATTACATAAAAACTTGCAACCAGCAACTGTGGGAGATACAAAAATATATACTTGTTAGGGAGCGATAACAAGAAATATTTGCAACCAGCAACTGTGGGGGAGACACAAATATATACTTGTTAGGGAGCGATAACAAGAACAAGAAGTACTTGCAACCAGCAACTAAGAGTGGAAAGAGGATATACAACATTAGGTAGATACGGTGTAATAATACTATAATACTTGCAAGCAGCAGCTAAGGAGAGAATACATGGTATACTTTAGGCGCAATCTACTTCTGCATCTAAAGAGACAAATAATTTAATCATTTCCAACTGGCAGTCCTTGATTCCAGTTGTTTAGGAGTATACACGCACGTCATTATCCTAGATTGTCAGTTGATCATATTCGACTGACTTCGAATCGATTCTTTTGCATTACTTAGAAGGTTGACTTGAAAATCAAATACACTTCTTTATTTAATTAATTTAAATTCGTGGAAAATCGGTAACAATGTATACTCGAAGTAGATAACATATAACTAGGACCATGGATAAAAGGTGGATGTGTTTATTAGGACGCAATCAAATGACTGACCACTAAGCAATCACGAGAGGAACACATCATGCCATTCCTTGGGTTTCCACAAACTAGGGTCTCACTATCCATGATTCAACACTTGGCCTTGAACAAATGATGAAACTGATGATCTCGGTGTAGGTTTGGTTGGTTGGTATTAGGGGTAATTCAAAACAACGGCGTACCTGGCGAAGAGCGTATGTACCAGAGAAGTCTTTGATATAGCCCATTGAATCCAATAAAGGGTAACAAAGTCTCAACTATCAACTCCAAACCATTGAAGTGTGTCCGTTGTTTAACTGGTTACAATACCAGTATAATGGTACCTTTTCAATAAGCTCAATGCAAGCAAGCAAGTCCATGCCAAAGTCAATGAAGGCCCAAACGATTCCCTCTCGCTTGTACTCTTCTTGTTCGAGGACAAACATGTGATGGTTGAAGAACTGCTGCAGCTTTTCATTGGTAAAGTTGATGCAGATCTGCTCGAAGCCATTGTACTGTTTGTGGCAGAGCATGGAACCAACCGTCCAAAGCGAATATTATTTATTGGGTTACTTTCAAAGAAAACAAAGAAGACAACACTTTGATATTATCACAACGTGATTTGTTTCTTTCAAGACGTTCACGTTGTTGGTGTTAACTGTTAAGAAAAGCACTGGACAAAAATTTTGGAACACGTCGAAAATCCACACTCCAGTTGAATTTGTCTGGAGTTGTAGAGTGGACCAGCGTAAGAAGAGTTGTTAGAAAATGAAAACGTTATTTCAAATATATCTCAACAGAGCCAATTGGTAAGATACAAATGAATGTTGTGAAAAATGAAAAAGATAGCACAGAAGTTCAAATGTTAATTAAAGGAATTAATTTTTGGCAACAAATTCAGAAAAGTAATTGCTGTATTTGCATCGAGCATTAAAAATATCTCTCAAAAATAGGAGTCCAAAAGGAAATTAAATGGTAAAGAAAATAACATATTTTCTTAACTTAAAAAGAAAAAATAACGTAAAGCACAATACCTTAAAGTCCTACCTGTTATATTAACTACGTATATATTATTATGAACTAGTCAGCAGATTAAATAATTAACATAATTATTAAGTTGAGCTGAAATCTGTGTCATTATGATTTGAACCATATTCTGAAGTCAGAAGTTAAATCAAAACTGCCATCATATCATAGTATAATAAAAATATATATATACATTAAATTAATATTAACTGTCGGACTTTATAACGAAAACAATGGTAAAACAGTACGCATTTCTTCTAGCAGAGCTTCGATGAGTATTATCTAAGAAAAAAGTAAATGAGATTATTCGTAAATGTTTTTCGCTTTCTGCAATTCTCGTGCCGATTATCCTAAATAGAAAATAAAATAAGAGTTAGTTTGGGGACCTAGTTGCAAATGACCTTAAGATACGTTACGTTGATACAGATGTGCGTCCAGTCAGCTGTAATTGTCATGTACGTACAAGAAAAAAGTAAGAAGAAAAATAAAGAATTATATAAATAAAGTTACAAATGTAGGTGAACTGTCAATAGAATGTAAGAAATTTATTGAAAGGTCAATCGAAATATACGATAAAATAATTAACTATTTTAATTTTTTTATATTAAAAAATAAGTTCTTTAAATACATAAGTCGTGTTGTCACTTTCACTGCCTATATTAGTGTTTCGTTTATGAATAAGGTAGTCAAGCAGTACAGCACAGTCACAGGTCACAGTGTTGTCAGTATCATAACAAGTGCTTCAAATGTATGATCTACAATAATAATATGTAATTATCCTTTTTAATTTATAACTGAGAAATATGAGAAAAATGGTAAAAATAGCTTTAATTAAATGAATAAGCAATATAAATTGAATTTATCATAAAGTTTCAACAATAATTGAATATGAATATGAATATGTTTTTTTTCAAGTGCTGGAGACTGGATTAAGGGTTCTATTTTTTTAAATGAAAATGTTCTATTGCCTTTGTAATAGAGATTTGAATATTTTGTTTTGATGATTTTCAAGGTAAATTGAATTATAAAGATTTTCAAATTGTAGAAAATACTTACGTCGAAAATCTCGAATCCGGCAATATCCAGTACACCAATGAAGTGCTGCCTCTTCTGCTTTGTGTCAAGAGTCTCGTTACACTTCTTTACCAGGTACTTGAACAGCCTGTCAAACACACCCTTGGACAGGGCACCGACGGAGTACGAGACCTGTAACGACGAGGACGAGTATTAGAACAGTGTTTACCTTCCCACCGTCTCGAGGTTACGTGGCTTATCGCTTCGAGAATAATTAAACATATATTTTTTTCATTTAAATTATTTTTTTCCGTGTAGATACTACAACATATTAATCTTTGTTATAACATTTAAAAGTGCAATTATTTAACTGCTATATTCAGTTATAAAAGTTCTTCTAACTAAAACTTTTTTTTTTCATGATCTGTAAAACAATTTAAATAAAATATTCAAGTGGTATGAATATTAGTAAATAATTTATTACATTAGTATTCGTGAAGATTTACCAAAATTGTCACACAATAGGCCTATACTCAATATTTCCGTTAATAAAATATCATTTTAGGCATAGCATCAGCAAACAATATAAAGTCATATTAAACAAAATGTTCAGTGAGTAATTATTTATTTCTCTGACGTGACGAAAACTCACCTGATCCTTGTTACGACCCTGGGTGACGAACTCGTTACCGACCTTGATCCTAGGCTTCAACAAGTTCTTGTACAGGTCAATAGCGTCAACTCCCAACAACTTGGCGACACGCTCACCCTCCTGCAACAACAACATGTGCGTATAGTCTCACTTCACAAACACAACGGCGTAGAAAGTATTTAATACTTGTAATTACCACTCTACTTCTACTTTTTTAACTGCTTTTTCCTTTTTCTTTTAATAGTATCTCAAGAATTAGATTGTACAATCTTTTAAATAAAATAACTTGATTTTTACAAATTCCACATCTGTTTTATTATTTATCAATTTTATTAATCAGGAAACACTTCCGTAGGTGTTTTTTGTAATAATTAATTTCTGTAAATTATTTCTGGATTGTGGAGTTTTTACCAACTCATTTTCAAAACTAGTTTTGTTTGTGAGATCTATGAATTGATATCACTAGACATTGATCAGACTGACAATGACATTTTGTGAAGTTATTGTAATATGAAGTTAAACAACGGCCAAAGAGAGTTCATTCATATGCTATACTAGGCACATTGTATAGTGTAATGAATTTAGATCTTTTAGGTGATGAGTATTTTCACAATATTGTCGGTGTGGTATAATACTTACAACCATGCCGTCGGCTTCAGCCTGCTCCTCCCGACCACGTTGCTTGAACTTCATTCCACCCATATGCATGACAGAGGCGGTAATCTTGTAGATATCGTCCTTCTCTTGTTGAGTGAAACCCAACACGTCGAAAGCAAGCTGCACGCACAAGATAATGTCAGCACACAGTATTTCACAAGTTAGTTTTAATATAGATAGAGATTGATTTCAACTTTACGAAACATAATAGTTTGACGTTAATGTTTATCAAGTTATATGTAAGTTGTGATGTATTCAAAAATTGTAGAACTTATTATATTTAAGGTGTTTTGCATTCACTAAAACTGATTCAAGAAACTATGTACATTATTAAGTTATTGAAAGTATGGTTAATAGTTATCAGTTATAAGTTAGAATGTTATCAAGTGTTTTGTATTATTAGTAGGAATGTGTTTGACCTAGTAAATCGGTCATTGTCTGGGTGGCTACAGTAGGTTGTTGAGGGGGTAGACCGTTAGGTAATCATTCAAAGGTCAGTGTTGGGTGTGGGGCTAATTCATGTATCTATGAGGAAGGTTTGGTGGACATGTCACTTCCACAGACAGTTTCGGGTTTTGACTCCAAGTAAGGTGGTCAAATTGATCAGACGCAATACAGGTACATTCCGGGGGGCATCATCAATCAGTCTGTTTGCGAATTGACAGATACTGTTATCTACATAGTTTCGGATGTTGACTCCAGGCATTTGTGGAATTATAGTCAGCGTAGTGCATTCTCAATCAGGAACGGAGCGCTTGGCTTGTATGTTGGAGTTCTCCGTTCTGGGGTCTCCGGGGGTCTAAGGGGGGGTGGAGCGCTAGATATTTGTATGTCGAAGCGCTCCAGGTGCAGGCTTGGTTGCGGGTCTTCCAGAGGTCTTGCAAATCTAACATCTCCATACTTACATCTGTCAACCCCATTTCCTCGTTGTCATCCATACTGGGGATGGTGACCTTACCCTGGGACACGTTATAGTAGTCGTAGATGTTATCAGACAACTCGCAAATGGCTGTGAGTGAAAGTACAAAGCAGTTATAACATAGCGTTCAAAACATAGCTGAGACAAAGCAGTGAAAATAACATTTTGAGTAGCTTGAAGGTCTACATTGCGGCAAGGTTTTGAGTACTGAAAATGACAACACAAACATACAAATTAGTGCTGCTCATAGCAATAACTTAATAATTATACATTATGCGAGACAGAAAGCAATGCCATGGTGAATGTAGAATTCTTGAGAATCTCGCCCAGCCACAAGTATGCGTTGCCTACTTAGACATAAAGGACAAACACAGCTCTAGCTCGATCTACAAACTCATGAGTCGTTGTTATTTGCGAGGCACGGAAAGGTGTGAAAACTGTGTGGGTAGGACTATTAATATGATGGTGGTGTCGAAGGAAAGGGGGGCATTGGGTGGGTAGCTTGCACACAAGTTAGATGCTAGAAGTACAACAGCGCGTTATGAAGGAAGCGCAACATGGCTAGCAGCTACTGCAAGTAAAATGTATTATTATTGTGTCAATAGCAACAACTATACTGCAGAAGCTCTGAAAGCAAGACGTAAACAAAATAATCAGCTGCCACGTGGGAGGGTTTTGCCTTCTGCATCTTCAACTTCGGCAACGACGAGGCCCGGGGTACGACGTTTGGAAGATTGAAAGATTGTCATTAATAAAGACGTGGTTTCGCATTTTGGTTGGTCAGTGTTTCATATTGTGTGGTAGTGGAGTGTGTGTGTGTGTGTGAAAGAGAGAGATATAACATGCAATGGGGATGGGAAGCGTGCAAAACTCCTCACACGACAAACAGCGAAGGAGAGGCAAGCGGAATCAACAATTTTACAGAAAGAAAGTAGTTCCATTCCTCATCCCCACAATGAACTAAGCCCCAGCCCAGGCTGTGCGTCCCCTTGGCTGCTTGCCGCCGAGGCCAAACCTCGACTTACGTCGGTCGCTTCCATGTCATCACCGTCGTTCATGCCGGGGATGCGAGTTTTACCCTGACTTATAAATGCGTAATCTCCGATTCTATTGCTCAACAATGTATTTTCTGTGTGGGGTAGAGTATGGAACAAGTTAGTGTACACTTGAAAAACAGAATACATAAGTTAGAGAAAGAAAATCACACAATTGAAGTATGAAAGACAGTCTAGAAAGAAGTGTTTATTCGATTAGAAGTGATTAATGTTGAGCGGTGGAACGTTGTGTGAAGTTCCACCGCCAGACAATGAAGGGTGAAGGAAGACGCACCACAAGGGCTGTGGGCGTAGGGGGCGAACCCCCCAACAGGTAAAAGACAAAGACATAGAAGAAGGCTGCTATAGATTCAGGTGGACATAAGTTGTGTAGCAGTGTTCATATGGAGACACAACTTACATCGGTAATGTTCATTTCTTCACCGTCATCTAACCCAGGAATGGAGGTCTTGCCTTGTGCGACGAAGTAATAATCGTCGATATTGTCGGACAATAGGCACATTTCTGTTGATTGGATAGAAGGGTTAAGAGTCGTTCAGTTCATAGACGACTTTCAGGGTAAACAGGATCAATGTACACTCAAAACACACTAAACTTGAAACAAGAGTCCATATTCTGGTTCAAGATCTACAAAACAACACATTTCAATATGGCTGGGAGTCTTCGAGCCCACTTATAGATTCTAGAAAACACGTAAAACAAACTGGATGCTTCGTGATCTCGATGTGTGTGGCAATGTGTCTGTGAGTGTAAGGTGACTTACGTCCGTTAATTGTAACTCTTCACCATCATCCATGCTAGGGATGGTGGTCTTGCCTTGTGATACGAAATAATAATCGTGGATATCGTCGGTTAAGAGGCACTGTGCTGTAGATATGGGAACAGGACAGTACATAAGATTAGTTTAAATAGAGGTTTGCTCTTTTCCACATCTACTTTATAAGCATAAAACCGGTTTAGTTTTCGTTATGATGTCTCAAAATATTTAAGTTATCGCAAAGGGCTAAACGGGTTAAAGTTTTTTTAAACATAAATGTTTGTGTGAATGGATCTTTTTGTAAAGGGTGTTTAGAATCCATATCCGAGTAATATATGTTTTGTTTTTGATGGAAATTTACAAGGTGGTTGCTGATTGCTTTTTCTTTAAAGCAGTTGATCAGGTCACAAGGGAAGAAACCAAACGTGAATAGTGAGTTTTGTGTATGGTCAAGTTATTGCGATATCATGACTGTGGACAACATTAATAATGCTGCTCACTGCTTATGAAATGAATAAGAAAATCACATTATAAATTCATATTAAGCACAAAATAGTCAATTATTCACAGCATCCTGAAACATAAATAATATTAACATATTTATACCGAGACAAGTTTTTCAGTGAATTTAAACCATCAATACTTTAATTGTGATTACTGGTTACTCCAGAAATGATGAGAATTTCCGATCAAGGATTGATTGTAACATTTATGATTGTATGTATGTATGTGAGTAAGTTGTATTAACACTTAAATGGAGTCAATGGTTTCACAAACTATTTTATAAATACAATAACATAAAAAATGAAAATAAAAGAAATAGAAATATATATTATATAATAAATAATTAAAAGTTTGTGGTGTGAACTTGTTTTTATTGAGTGGTTTCAAAAAAAAAACACGTTAATAAAATTAGTCAAATTGATAAATTTTAATTTAACAAAAGTGAACCAAGTGTTTTTAATGTAAACTCTATATTAATTTCTTCATATTGCCAACTTAAGAACCTTAATACATCTGGAGTGTCAAAGTGTAGATGAGCTGGTAGCAATGCTTACGTTTCAAGGTGGGGACGGCACCAGACATCATCTGGTAGAAGATGTGGTAGGATCGCTCAAGGGACTGTTGGGAGATGACTCGAGCCTTCTCCAGCAGGTCTGTAGAAAACAGAGAACCATTACAACTTGTTCTCAACTCTCATGCCTCACTATCCAGGCGGAGATGAGGATTTTAACTAAGTCCATCTCGTCTACTAATTTTGTTTAAGTATTACATATCAAATTGTTAATTTTGTTTTAAAATATGTAGGCCTATGTATGTAAAATTGTAAAGCTGAATCTGAATTGCATAATAACAGGCCTACATTGTGAATTGTAACTGAAAGCTGATTGAAGCTAATAAAAGACCAATGTGTCTATCGATAACATTAACATTTTTAAGAATACAATCTTGATTCTGGTTTAAAACAAAATGATATGTTAAATATTGATATTAAATAATTTGAAAATTAAAGTTTGTTTCAGAAGAGTCTACTAATTAGTAATGTCGTGATAAAGTATTATAAATACTTACATGTCTCAATATCAGCTCCGGCCAACTTTCCAGCGGGACCGAAGTGGATACGGATGAATTTACCCTAAACAAGTAAGAGAATCGGTTGAGGCATGTGGTCTTGTGAACTCCACGTATGAGGAAGTGTGTGGGGGTAATGAAGTGTGTACTTACGAAACGAGAGGAGTTGTCGTTACGCACTGTCTTAGCGTTACCGAAAGCCTCAAGTACGGGGTTAGTCTGGACGACCTGATCTTCAAGGGAGCCCTAGAGAACAAGAAATTCGTGCGTTATTGCATGTTGTAACCCTCACACACTCTGAACAAATATCGTCAAGTGATTTTCAGTATATAAAGGGTGTATTGCTTCCATTACATTAACTTGTTTTCATTTATCATGTCAATACGAAATTTTCACTCGTTAATTTTTCTTACAAGCGTTTTGGGTGCCCAAACACAACAAAGCTTAGTGTTTTCTTTCTTTTAATCTTAATGGCATTTTAAGTGCCAAAACTTATCTAAGAAAAATACATTTTCTTGTAAAAATATATTTTAAAAAGGAATATAAATAAACATATGGTTTTGAACTGACAAGACTTTTTTTTAAAGAAGTATGTTTTCGTTTAAAAGTGATGAAATTATAACTTTAACTTAGTGAGACGGGGTCAATTTTGTTGATTACGAGTTCCAACTAGGTGTAATTGGTATATGTACCTTCTTCTTGTTTGGGTCATCCTCAGCAACCTTCTTTGTGCTGGCGCCGACAGTGGCGAAGTACGCGATTACCTTCTTCGTGTTCTCAGTCTTTCCAGCTCCAGACTCACCTCTGTGGGTTAAAGTGAGAGAATTAGGCACAGGCGTCGAGCAGAGAACAACCGACAAACAGGGGAAGTAGAACGCGAAACTTACGTGATCAACATGGACTGATTCTCGTGATCTGGAATAGAGAGAGGGAACAACATTAGTGATGGGAATTTCTCTCGTCTTTAACAATACATTGTCATTAAATTCGTTAGCTTTCACAAATAAACTTAAGCTTTTTACTTTTGTTTATTCTTAAATTCTTCCTTTTAAAGAACATCTACCAATACTTTCGTCGAATTTTCTATGAAACGTTCGCTCATAGAAAATTCGTCCAAAACATGGACAACCAGCGATTTTGATAAATATGTTTAAGAAAACATTAAATGAAACAAAATTGACTACTTTTTGTGAAAAACATAAGTTTGTAACGTAAAAGTTTGCAATTGTGTCATTCATTGAGATTCTAAATTGTGATGGTTATTATTATTATTTTTGTTTGAAATAGATAATCAAATTAGTTATATTATGGTGGTCTATCAGGGGGTTTCTCTAAAGTTCGCGTTAAATGTGATAGTAACGCCATTTAAACGGCGTTATATTTAAATTAAACGCAGTGTTTAGAGAATTGCCCTGCATTGATATTTTCAATGTTCACGAATAATTTTGTTATTGAAGTGTAGTAATTTATAATAACATTTGTTTGGCAACCTTACTTTAAATAAAATGAGTAAATAAATAAATTTAATTAAAAAAAAAATTAATGGTTTAATCTTTCAATAAGGAGGAATACTGAGAAGGCGACCAGACATTGAATTGTGTATGGGGCGACGAAAGGGCGTCTTGTTGTTTTATTGACATTGTTGATAATATGATGATAATGATAATGATAATAATATTATTATATAATTATTGTGTTATGTTTCTTTGAATAAAAAGTGTAAGGTTTCATGATTGTTCAGAGTGTGTCTAGAGTGTAACTCACTGGACAACATGTTGACGTAGGCTCCGTCAGAGACGGCGAAGACGTGGGGTGGGACTTCATTACGCCTCCTGCCTCGGTACAGCTTGGCGCAACGGTTGGTGTAGACGGGGTAACGCTTGTAGGGATTGATGGCCACGCAGAAAAGGCCGGAATAGGTCTAGAGAGTCAGAAACATGTGTTATCACAGGGGAAAACTTAACTGTTTGATACAAACACATTCAGAGATTGATTTGAACATTTTGTGATATTTGATTTGAAGAACTGAATTTACATTCTCTTGATAAATTTTGTAACATTATATGTGATCTTATTTATGTAGAATACATACAAAATAAGATGTGTAAAAATGACAAAAATTTAAAATTATCTTCAGGGTAACACAAAATTTCTATGCAATATATACTGACGCAACTAATAATAATGAAAGAAGATTCATAATAAATATTACGTTTTAATTTACACATTATTAATGATTTTCTTTGAGGGTTGCAACATGAAAAACCCACACACCAATTTTCTTAGTCACAAAATCATTCACACAGACATAATGCTTATGTGTCCAACAACATAATTTTTTCGCACAACACAACATAAAAAATCACAAACAAAGTTGCTCAGTTTCTGATACGAGCTTTGAAGAACTTTGTGACAAAGTTGTTACTGAACTCTTTTAAGAAATAGTTTTCAAAGCAAAAGAAACTTCGTACACTCTTTTTAAAGAGTAATTAATTTCCTTACCCATTTTAAGCATGGTTTTTATTTTGTCCACTATTTCTTTGTAAAAATCATCCAGTAAAACACAATGAAAAGACACAATCAACATTGAGCGGGGTCCGTGGTAGGTCCTTGATCACGGCCAGTTAGAGGTATACAGGTAGGTCTGAAACAGATCACGGAGGGCGGTGTTTCTCTGCACCGTTTCACTCCTGCTGAAGTCGTCGAGTGAGCGAGTCGGCGTTTTGGAAGCCATTTTGCTGCACATCGAGCGTTGCAAAGCGTTATGGGTTAAACCCCTATCAACACAGAATGCTTATCACCAGAGAATGATTAAAGTTCAGTTAGTAACAGCTCTTCTCTGACATTCACAAACATTCTTGTTTTCAGAAAAATAACCTTGCATATTTCTCATTGAAGCATCAATGTGTGTCATGAACTATTGACGTTGTAAATGGAAACATTTCAAAAGTTAATTTTCATATAGTGACAGAGATCCACCAAAGAATTATAAAGTTTGCTGTTTCTAGCTTTGAATCATTCTTAAAGCAATAACCATTAAGTGAAGTAGTTATCCAGATTCGATAACTGGGGTAGTATTCCGCAAAGCTGATACTATAGCTGATATTTGCGGAAAGTATACCAATACACTGGTAAAATCGAACATGCGTTTAACAAGAGACAACAGTGTGTTAAACATTACAAGTTGGATTGTTGGTGAAGGATAAATGAGGGGTATGCAGCATAGAAGCAGATAGGCAAGCGGTGCGTCGCAGCACTAACTTACGTAGATGAGCTTAAAGTAATAACGTTGCTTGAGATTGTGCAATACAGAAGCATCGTTAAGATATGTCAAGTTGGACATATCCTCGGCTTTCTCATACTTGGGGGGGTTTACTTGACCAACTAGGTCTTTCTTGAAGTTCTTGTCCTGTAACAGATTGCAATAGTCGATTAGCAAGATTTATATGGACTCGTGTTTTGTGGAGACTTACGTAGATAAGCTTGCAGTAGTATCGTTGTCGGAGATTATGGAGTACGGCGGCCTCGCTTAGGTATGTCAGATCGGCCATGTCTTCTACCTTCTCAAATTTCGGGGGGTTCACTTGTGAGACCAAATCTTTCTTGAAGTTCTTGTCCTGCTCGTACATGTAATACAGCATCCTCGTTAAAGTCACTCAATGCGTGAGCTAAACTACGCTTCATTTGATGTGTCAAAGATTACATTTTTTGTGGCAACTTAATTGAAATGCAATATTATTGTGTCTAATACACGTGATGAAATAAATTAACTTTTTTTTTAAATGTGAGCAACGTCAATAAAATATGCATTAATAAAATATGGATGATTATACAGTTAAGCTTCAAGCTTTTTTTAACATAATTATCAAAAGACTAGTGAAATACCTTACAAGTCCAAAGTAAATTGTAAACAATAATCTTGCTAGACAATAAATTGTAAATAAAAAAGTAAATTTGTTCAATACATTATTAATTTAAGTTTCCATTGTGCACCTTTGTATTTTAGTTTTGTGAATTTAGGCTGATTTGGACTGATCGATAAGAGGTTAAATATGACATCATATAACAACTTTAAAAGGTTGTTTTCTCTGATTATTAATAGTTGTTAAGGTGTCATTATAAAGGGTTGTTTAGGTCTGATTTCTGATGTTGTATTTTAGACTGATATTGAGGATTAGTCTTGAACTGATCATTAAGGATTGATTTTGGGCTTAATATAACGATTGTTTAGTTCTGAAACTAGATTTGTTATATACTAAGGATGTTTTGGCTAATATAAGGATTCTTATATCTGCTATCTTAAGGATCGCTTTAAGACTCATTATTAATATGCATTAGTTAATTCGTTCTGATTATCAAAGGTTGTTTTGGTCTGTTCATAAGTGTTCTTCTATCTGATTCTCAAGGATTGAAAACTCATTATTAAGGTGTTTGTTTTGGCCTGATCATTAGTTTATCTTTTTCTGATTATCAAGGGTTGTTTGTCTAATTTTAGGTTGTTTTGTTTGATCATAAGTTCTTTATTTTTGTTGTTTGATTTATCAAGGGTTGTTTTGGCCTGATCATAAGTGTTCTTCTATCTGATTCTTAAGGATTGTTTAAGACTCATTATTAAGGGTTGTTTTGGCCTGATCTCAAGTGTTTTTTTATCTGATTTTCAAGAGTTAAGCACTTATTAAGGGTGTTGGCCTGATCTTAGAGGTTGTTTGTGTCCTGATCTCACTCCAGCCGAAGCTGACGTGACCGCCTCTGGGTTATCCCCAGCGAAGCCTTCCCCTTTGGTGTACCAGCAGTTTTCGCGTCTACGGTTCGTCTGCGTCTTTGTTCAAGCGAGACGAACAAGTACGGTGTCGGATCGGGGTCATCCCCCTCTTGTTTAACGACCTTCGGCATTATGGACGCTTGGACCGAAGAAGTGGGCTAGAGAGACACGTGGAACAGCCCAGACGCCTTCCTACAAGACAACAACAACAACTTGTTAGAATGGTCGTCAAATTTGGTAGATGTCACACATATTTGATCATTAGAAATTACATTTTGTTTAAATTCACCAACATAATTTTTATAAAAATGTAATTTAAAAAAAGCAATAATAAAAACATTTACCCTTTTTAAATTAAAAAGCCTTTAAAACTACCGTGGTTAAAATTTAAAAATGTACGATTTATAAAAATGTATAAGGGAAGTTAAACAATTGAACAATTTTGAAATTTAAAACGACTTTATATGTTCGAACATTTGGAATTTCACAACATTTAACTGGTAGTCATTCATACTTGTCTGTTGCTGGTGGAAGTGATAAGGTTTAAACAAACCGTAAATTGTTGTTATCAAAGTATCAAGCGATTGACTAACAACGTAACAAAATAAATTATAAACAGATAACTACTGAAAATAGTGGGCATATTGTTCGAGTTACGTTGTGACATGTAGCCATTATTCAAGATAAAAGGATGAGTGTAAAATACACGTCAATACAGTTAATTCTATGAAATATAATTGTTTTTTTAAAAAAAATTGAACAATTTTCTTCCGTGAATTAACCCTTGTTGAGGATATGCAGACATACTTTAATATTGAATTTTGTTAAGTCGGTCCACCACAAATAATATTTTAAAAGTTGCTTAGCACAAGATGTAAAACAATCATGATCATTCAACAAACAAATCCAAATAATAATATTAAATTGATTGTTGTTGGTACACAAACAACAAACATATTATTTGGGGTTTGACATAGTGGACTAGTACGAAACACATTAGTATACGAGTTGCGTTAGTATTTCAAACTAGATTCATAGATGTATGTTAAGCCAAATGAAAGTAAAAAAAATTCAATGAATGAAAATAATGTCGTGTGTATTTATTTTGTATCAACTATTTAAATTTCCTCTCGTTTATAAAAACACAACGTCGTAAAACCGATGGTCAGACCTCATAATAATGCATAGTCGTTATCGTTGATACTATGATAAACGCCAAGTGAGAATCATATTTCAAATCCCTTCCCCAATTTTAATTTTCTATCTTTGTATTGCGATATGTACTATCTAAACTCGGACTGGAGTATGCCTTACTAAATAATTTCGAAAAACTATTATATAGTACGAAAAAACGCAAATACATGTAACAGTTTATCATTACTTTAAACCTACTATTTAAAGTAAAGCATGAGTTAAAAACAAAGCAACGCTAATTGTCACATTGGTAGTAAATATTGTGTTTGCGGGTAAGTAAAAACTATATTCGAAAGTGACGGGTAGTTAATACCGAAGTGTTTTCTCAGAAATCCTCTTAATTTCCTGGAAACTACAAAGTGACAATAGAGAATAATAAAATTGAAAGACGTGTTTGTGTATCAAAATCGAGTTTAGCTTTGTCAATATAATGCATTCACGGACAAATTGGAAGTATTGTTTGAATTGTTGTTACCTGTTTGATTTCCGTGTTTTATATTTGAGTAAATTAAATGTTTAGCGGATCACATTTGAAGTAAATCGTGATCGTTAGAAAGTTCCAAATAGCAATGGAATGAAAATCGTTGTGGTATTGATTTCTTAGTTCAAATTTATATGAGAAGGTTACAAATCAATCCATTAACAATATAAAGCGGATAAAAAACTAATATTGTTTAGAAAAATAGTGTAGGTATATAAATATGAGTATAAAAGTTTTTGATTTTCGTAAGCACACATAAATTTTTAAATTTCAAAGGGTATTGTTTGAGATAACTAATTAATTTGTTATACGATATTTTACAATAGCTGTCCATTTGTTTTCAAATAGCGGCATGGAAGATGTAACAATAATGTAGAGAGTAAAAATAAATTAAATATTGTGGCTATTTATGTTCACTAACTGGAAATACGCAAGTGATTAAGTTAATGCAAAATCGTAGCTATTAGAAAAGTACAAAGATGATTTGCATGTATTTATTTTATTTTGGCCGAATTAAATTTTCTAAATCAACTTGAAGACACGATACGGACTAAAAAGAATAAAAAGACAGCCAAAACGAATTATTTTACTATCGCTACGTTCTTTCTCATAAATTTAACATATTGTACAAAATATAAATTACATATTCGAATTTCGAATTTCTTGGTTCGTTAGTATTAAATGAAAGTTTGTCGAAACTGTTAAGTTATCGTGAAATTATTGGTAGGCCTATGTTGCGAAGTCAAAATTTCAAAACTGCAAAGTATGAAATAATTATTACAACACTTTCTTTTGAAATGTGCTGTAGACTGCGTGGTATAAACTTGCTTCACTGATCATAGAATAGTTATTTTTAATCAGTCTTACACAGCATTTAGTCAAGTATCACTCAAGTAAGATTTTCATCTTTACCACTGAAGAATACTATTTAAAGTTAACTGTAATACAGTTTAAAAATAACACAATAAAAACGTCAACATTGCCATATTATTATGAAGTCATTCAATATAATGTTAAGTATAATTCAGCAATTTCAACGGCATGTAATGTAAATAGTATTTAACAATTTATTTAAACATTTCACCATTTGAAATGAAAAAACAATTTTTTTCTCACATATCTGATTAGATACTATCGGACCATTGTCCATGAACAAATCATATTTACAAATGCGGACATAATATAATACTTCAAACTCAAAAATATTTCAAAATGTCGGACTAGTGGCTTAAATCTGATTTTCTATCGGCCTGATATTCAAATACTGTATTTAATTATTATATAAGCTTGGAATAAAACTCGTCAACAAGGAATTCACAACACGTAGTAAAAAATTAACTAATTACTGAAGGACGAAGCACAAATAGTTGAATCACTTTAATTGCCAATTAAGGACGGCTTGCAACGTATATGTTTACCGGTTTGTTTAGAAAATAATTTCCAAATGGTATAAACGAATATCTTTGAAACAATTACAATTTAATTCGTTTTCTTTATTTAAACGAACAATATTGATTGCATGTGTACATCTAACGGTTGTTATCAAATAAATAAATAACGCTATGTAAATAAGTTATGACGGCAATTTTTAATTACTAACTTCAACGCGCCAGTAAATCCAAAATGTATTATATTGAAAAGTAAAAACGAAGAATTATTTATGTACGTTTAAACGAACTAAAAGTTCGTAAGCCTAGTAGCATTGCGAAGTGTTGATTAATTATATATTGGCTATATACAATCGTATTACATTGTTTCCAAAATTAATTGCTTTCCTGAATGTTGTTCAAGTTATTTTCATTAATTAACATTGCGCAAAGGTCGTCTACTTGAGTTAAGAAAATAATTTCCATTTTGGTGGAGGAGCCGGGTTCGTTGGAACCTCGCTACTTCTAGAATTTATCACCGACAAACCTTCTTCGTTCGAATCAACCTTTAAATTGAAGTCTAAATCCGCTTTAAGGAATCTATTAATTAAGCCAATCAAGTAATTAATTAACCGGTGTTCTTTAGGCAGAAATAAATCTCCTTCTTGTGCCAGCCAGGTTTCCGTTCGAAACTGCTTCAGTTCGTTCTATTTTAAGAGATCGTTTCTTTCGATTGGTTATTTGCTTGCTGACGTCACTGACTTGTTGTATTTAGAATGCGGCGTTGCCTTCTAGGATTGGAGTAATGTTGTAAGCCCGGGCTCTGGTCTACCGCTGGCTAATGTGATGCTATTAATACAACCAGGGACACGTGGGATTCGCCAGGCGACGGCAAAGAAAAGAGGAATTGGCAATCAGACAACGGTATCCATTTCCATTCGAGTAATGCACGTTTCCTATGCTAGAGGTTTCCTATTTGATTTTCTTAAGTTGGCAAAACTGATAACTATGCTTCAAGACAAGTGACAAATGCGTCAAGGCGTTACGTTACGTTATTTTTAGAGGCTACCTATGTTGCCAACATTTTCTTGGTTTAAATATTTATATTGCGTAAGTTTTGAGTACAGTTTAAAATTCAAAATCCATGTGTTATATAACATGATAATAATTTTAATATGAATTAATAATATTTTTGTAGTTAAATATTTTTATAAACTTTTGTAATTAAAAGACAATAAACATTATCAAAATGTAATTACAAATTTGAAATATTTAATGAGAGAGCTGCAACCGTTTTTACCAGTTACGAATATAAAGAATAAGGTATCTTTATAAAAATAATTTGTTAATAAAGCAATAATGTATAGAACATTACTTTTAAGTTGTAAACAATAAAAAATTAGAAAAGAAATATGCAAGTCACAACTCATAAAAATAATAAATTTGAGAAAATAAACTAAAAACTAAAACTGTTGCTAAAACTGTTGCATACTCCGTCGAGGTATACAAACAATTGTTTTGAGAAATATTAGAGAAAATACTGTTGTAAAAGTGTGTACTGTAATGAATTTTGATTCATAACAAGATGCAATTATTTGAAAAAAGTTGTTTAATAAAATCGCTTCACTAAGAGAATTTTAATAATGAATTTAACTAATTGTTGGCTAATAAAAAGTAATGCCCGAAGCATGAACTCCCAATTCATACTCAAGATGTAATTTAAATTGGGCTAAGAAATATTAAAATACAATATTCGAGAAATGACTAGAATGTATTTCTAAAGACAATTGTTTTGTTTATAAGCTCCCGAAGTTACAATTATGTTGATATTAACAAAACGTGATAACGTTAAAGTTAGACAAGGAGATTCTACATAGCGCGTGTATGCATAACACCGTGTTACTTTGCATTCTTTTGGCATAGCAAGAAAAGCTTTATCATTCCATTAAAACACTTGTTTGTAAGTAAATTATTAAATTTGTTCATTATATTATAATAAACATCTAAACTCCGCGTATGTTCAGATAAAATGTTTTGTTTCCACCAAATTTGGCATAGAGATATCGCGATCATAGTTAATAGTTCGCGAAGGTATTGCCAATTATGCCCGGTAGAAGTCGATTGTAGTCGAATCAAATGCACTTTGTAAATAAATAAATGATTAGATTCTGGTCAGTCGGTCGAATCGTCCGTCGAGCGCTGGAATCTCGCCGGAACCACAATATCCATGTGTATGATTCTACCACTGCACTGTATCGCCACTCGGTCGTCACTTATCATAGCACAACAAACTACCCTCAAAGTCCATCGAAACCAACCTAATTTGCGGTTAATAATTGAATAATGTGTAGATAATGAAGCACTGTTACTGAAATGTGTACAAGATGGTTCCCTATCAAACAAAATGGCCGCCGCAGAACCCGTTAGCCCTGCTATGAAGATGTAAGTAAAACACTAGGCGAGTCGTAATATCCTGGTTATTGGATGGAGCACACTCAAAACACACAGGCACTAGCACTTCCTTCTCACTTACGTTCGAAAGCTGTTCTGTCACCCGCCGACGGGTCGGCACCCAATATAAACCTCTGCAACGTGATCCCGGTATGTCTCGGACGTTCTGATTGGCCGCTCGGCTAGGCCAATCAGAACACGCCTTACTCAGCACCCCAGTCTACCTTTTTAGGCGGAGTGGAGCCAACTTGTTATACCAGGGACCGTCCACAAAAATACCCCAACGCGAGCCAGCAAGTTCCCGGCCTACTTGCGACGGACGGACGGCGGCGAGCTTAGTCACGCTATCATTGTCTCTTCCCCGCTCTCCGGCTTGCGCTATCCTTCTCTTCACGTCGTCCGATGACACGTCATCGGGCGAGGTGTGGCGGGGTGCCGTCATATCTGACAGGACCGATATGAGATGACATCATAGAGCTAATCGGCCCTCTGGCTGGAGTGGCCACGCGGTAATGCACACAGGAATTATGACCAATCAAAATACCGGCTCTAGTCTTGACTTGGAACATCTCTCGGCACTCGTGACCCACATTCGCCTCGACAGCTACTCTGTATACACTTTGGCTGAATTATTGACATGTTCGTTCCGGACAGTTAACAACATTTCAAGTAATTTGAGAGGATGAGAAAATGTTTTGATGCATTTAGTTAATCTACCTACATGATGACGGTGCTTTGCACACATTTCTCAATCCAAGCGTGCACTGCACATGGGCAATTGAGCAAGCTTTTAGATTCATTGCCAATAACTATTAGCTTTTACCCCCTAACGTTTGAATCACACCCAGAATGTATTCGTCTATATAATTACACCAAGGTACGCTGCCTTGGTATAAAAACATGGTTTTGCACAAATAAAATGAGCAACAATCAACTGACATAAAAACTGAAAATATTTGCCAATATTTTTTTTTTTAAGTAAAAACCCTTTTCGTGATACAAAATGTGCCATTACAAAATATTAACGGGACTAAAATTAAAATTCAACCGTTTCATACAACATTAAAAGCAGTAGGCCTACTTACCATACTTTAAATTCTAAAAGCTCACTTTTTAAGTTGTTATTTAAAACTCTATAGGTCAAGCAACAAAGGACTATTAGGGAAGATTTATAATTATAGCAGGAATATTTTTTCGTTGAATCATTTGCCTATCTTCCATCATTTTAAGATATACGAAAACTACCACAAAGCTCCAGGCCGATTTTCTAGGACTTCTTTCCTTTATTTAGGACGCTTTCAGGAAGGTATGTGCATGCAAAGATTCTGCAGCTTGCCCGGAATTTTGAAAAAAATAATTATTTGCTTGGCCTACAGGTAGTCAGGAACGATATGATTGTATACCATCATTCAAATACCAGTGTATGTTTGTGTATTATTATCAAGCCAGTCCTCGTTTAAAATATAATATTTTTCGTGATTTTTCACATAGTGATGTCTGTGAAAGTGATGTGATTCTTATTGTATTCCTTAAATTTACAATGGTGACAAAGTCGCTGTTAGCATGTTATTGTGGTTCTAATGAAAGTAGTTACAAAAGTGCCTTCACCAGGGATTGAACCCGGGATCTTTGCTGACGGGGCATAGGCTATGTCATGAACAATAATTATTGTACCTATCTATTTATAACTCCAAGCAAACATTGGTGTTGCAATATCTAGCGATATAAATTGTGTTTAATGGTGAAGTAAGGTAAACCACACTGAGGTCAGTGATGTGAAAGTATTGTTAGACACAACAATTTGAAAATAATTTGCGTCATGTGACGTGTTGCAATTAGCAAGTACCAAAACAAGACAATAGCCATTCGTTTGCCAGCAACGATCCGTACGGTCTTAATTATTTCTTCAACGCTAAAATTAATACCTGTCAAATATGATACCTACTATGATGTATTATTTAAAACTCTACGTAAGCTGAATTGAACGTTTGAGAGGAATACTTTCCTGGAAACGAGTTCCGTTCTAAACATCGGGTACATTTAACTTTAAAACTCACCTATTATGAGGGTATTTGGAGTTAATGTCGCGTCTATTTAAAATTTCCGAACACTGTCGTATATAATCCTGTAGGTAAATATAAAAATAACCTAGTCAACTGCCCAAACACGTTTTTCATTAAAGCAATTTCCTTAAAAATACAATTGCAGTAAATCTGGTTGTTGAAGGAAGTAACTTGGTGGGCAAACAAAAATAGATCGACACCAACGATTTTAATTTTTAATTTTATAGATTTTCTTTAATTTTGTACGGATCGCTTTCTCGTATACGTTCCTATGTTTGAAGAGGAACGGGAATAAGAACGGAGCCTGGTTCCTTTTTTGACAAAGTAACTTAATTTTCGAAGTCCCTTATTCAATTTTTTGAATCTAATACTGATCAATTTAGTATTTTTAAAGTTTTTTACCCAATATGAATGTATTCGTTCAGTGCAAGAAAAGAGATGCGCAATCGGCATACCATAATACCATTAATAACGTTAACTAATTTTAATGGTATGGCGTGTTACTCATTTATGTAGGTCGTTACCATGTAGACCTCAACATTTTTGTTTTAAAATTTAAAATTGGGGTTTAAACGTAGTTCAACCTAAAACCCTAGATAAACGGTGTGGTAAGTCACATACCACGTATTGTACCCTGTACCTTACTGTAGTTGGAAATCCTTCAATTGTTTTAAACTAGATACCTATTGTTACATGACCAGCCTAGAATGATTACAGTTGGACCACTTTCAAAACGAGATGCTGTATATTTAGTTGCATTGTTTGAACTCAGGAAAAAAAGTTTAAAAAATCACTTGTGACTTTCTCACATAGAACTATAAAATAAACTAAAATTATTTTTAACTAAGTATACTTCAACTCAACGTGCTTATTGTTAAATGCTTTACTGCACAAGTCTATCCCATTGACGGTTAGGTTTCATGAGTGATTGATTGATTGATTGATTGATGTAGGTCTTTATTTGAAGGCGGGATTAAGGCAAGTAAAACCTTATCTTGATGAGGGCCTTGGTTTAATCATTTAAGCAATGTTCAGCCACTAAAAGAAAGAACTTGGATGTAATATAAGTTCAGCCACTAACAAGAAAGAACTTGGATGTAATATAAACTTATTTGGCGTTGCCTTTAGAAATATTTCAAACAGTTGCGTTTTTGTAAATCCGTCTTTAATCACGAATGTTTAATTTATGTTATCTTATTATTAATAAATTTATTCGTGTAACACACTATGGCATGAGGGGCATAAGAAAAAGAAATATAATTAAATGAGCTATTTGTTTGTGTGGGTATAACATTTGAGGGATTTTTAGTGTCTTTTAAACTTTATTTTAAACGAAGTTTTCAAACGATTTTCCACTTCAAATTATGCACGTAGTGTCATCATTCCTTGATTACAAATAGCCCAGACATTAGAGCATACTATCTCTGTTCAGTTGAATGCCCTATTTTCCGCGAGCGTTTAAGCTCTAAGTTGAGTAGCCGTCCGGTCTATTTCGGGTCAGCGGTCGCGTTATATCAAGCCCCTAACACTCCATAGCGGCAGTGGCTGGAAAACTATTGCAAATTGAAGGCTGTGAGAGCCGCCATTTTTATGGCAAGAAGTCGAACTTGTCAGCTGGTTGTCAGTGTAAACAGTACTGACAGATAGGATGTTTCTACGACAATGTGCAATTATTATTAGCAAGATGTGTTTATATTTTATTGTATGTGTATTAAATATTGTCATTATATAAGAAACACGCGAAATACACTTTGGATAACATCAGACGTGTTTTTTTTTACAGGGATAAGCCGTGTAAGTAGGCGTATCTCTTAACCTATAAGAAAATAAACAAAGTCCGGATTTCTTTTGGTATCGTATAATTATTGCTTACAAAACAGACACAGCCGCGTAGCACATATCCAAACATAAAATACAATACTATCAGATACATATAATAATTGCAATAGGCACAGACCTGGGGTTAACCCTATGAGAATTCAGTAATGACAACATAGGTAATGAGAACTAGCCTAGGCCCTAGTGGGCCATAGACCTACTAGATCATTCTTTCAAGTTAATATAAGTAGGCATACAAATAACATTAAAAGTATCACAGATAGTTTGACCATGGTTTGACAAGTTAAATAACATTATAGGCCTACAATAATATTAGGAAAATGCTCTGTGCGATGCGTTTGATTTTAAGCAAGCGTGTCCACGTCAACACATAGTATGTCAAAAGTTCTTATTCAGTTACTGACATGGTATTATTGTGTAGGCCTATTGTTTTTTATAATTGTTAAAGCAGGGTACAGTCCAGTGCATCCATTGTAGAGTGGATATAAATGTGGTTTTACACATTAGATTACTGATTTATAAAAAGTATGGATTTGGTTGAACTCTGACGTAGGCCTATATTTTGTGTGTGTAGAGATAGACTGTGCACATTTGCAATGTGATGGAATCTAACTTTAATGTATTCCTTGATTATCATTTTCATTAACATTATGATGTGGTTTGCTGGGAACTCATTATCGAGGGAATGATCTTCTAAATCAGCAACGAGAGAACACTTGCCAAGGGAGTTCAACACCTGTGTTTTCCAATTTCAACCTCACTGATTTCCCCTAGGTGGTTTACCACAGTTTTCAGCAAGCATTCTCCTTGTGAACTTCTCTGTGGCTGTACATAGATTTACTACATCACTTAATGGTAACACAAGACCACCATTATTTTTTCTAGATAAAAAGTCCAAATAAGGAATTTAAACATTGTTCGTGGATGTCAGAGCTGTACAGCGATCTACACATGTTACTTTTTTCATGACTGCCCTTACTACAAATCCTGCTATGTATACAACAATGTTCTGTGAGAACTCGGACACGGTGGATTGTAAAATGGCATATGAGTGTTCATCGGCCATCTCTGCTTGCTCCTAGTTTTGTTCGATTTCATATATCTATGAGCTGTAGAAAAAATTTGTAGTATCGAACACTTGGTGTATTTATTTATTCCTTGATGATTAAATCTTTTGACCACGAAAGTAGTGGTGTCGAGCCTTGTGCGATACAATTCCCTGAAGATTTACATTTAATTTCATTTTGTATCAGCAGTTGGCGATATCAAGTGTTTTAGCAAAATATTTGCTAGCGTCGACGCCTTTTCTTGTTGTTAAAAATGTAAAATAACAAGGATAAACAACAATAAAATATGCTGATTTAAACTGTAGTGATGATGGATTATTGTTCCATCCGAAACGCGACCTGACTCGGCAAAAAATAACTCTATGTTCGTCTTGTGAAAATTTGTAAGTTGCCAGGTAGCCTAAATAAATTTTAATTTAATTTCACTTCACACTTCACTTCTGTAGGCTTAGTAGTTGCCAAGATTAGACCTATGCATAAGTGTGTGATGACATTAAATCCTATTGAAAGTTTTCTTGCTGTGTTTTCGTGTGTGTTGTGGTTAAGTCTCTTCGTTTTTTTTCAACATACAAACAATCAAATATCAATGGGTAGGCATATCATAGTTGCCATGGTGAAAACAAGTTAGGCCTAGTAGCTTGCTATGGGTATATCTCAAATTCTCTATTTTAGCCTACTTTGCTGACTACACAAAGTAGGCCAAGTCGGCCAAATTTGAGATTTTAAAATACGTTACGCCCTAAATGTTATTTAATCCGAGGTTCATACCGGGCCTAATCTGCTTCAAAATTCCCTCATTGATTCACAACTCATTCCATTCCATTGCTGTTTAAAGTAAACCTAGTGTAAACCAAAAGTTGTTTGTAAGGGATGTTTAGGTCAGCTGATGTGCTGTCTATTATCTGCAACTGAACTAGGCCTAGGCATTAGTTTAGTCCTGATAAAAGAAGTGTAGGTCTAGTCGAGGCCTAGTAGGACCTGGGACTTTTAAGTAATTAATTTATTTCTTCAATAGATATTACTTTGGATCTATAATCTCTTGCGAGATGTGGGAACTATGGTCCAATCACATGAAAAAGTGATAATATTATGGTTGGCATGTGCTAACTTTTTAACAAGGCGATGTTTAGGGGAAAAGTAGGTTAGGGGGGTGGGGGGGCGCGAAGCGCGTTTGTTTTACAATATTATCACTATTATTATTTAAACATACACGATTCGCCCCCCATCAAATCCCCCTTACCTACTTCTCCCCCTGTTAAAACGTTGTACCGAAAAAGTTAGGTTGGGGGTCAGATGTCAGGTAGGCCTAATTGGTAGATAGTGAGTACAGGACAAGACTCGCGGCCTTAGACCCTGCTAAATTTTCGTTCGGCTATAGTAAGGCTAGGATAATATGTGGGCACAATAATACTTGAATTGAAGCCTGCAAATGCGTGGCAAGGTTCGAAATTTCACGTTTGAAATTGTGTCTGTATTACGTCAAAATCTACCTACCGATAAAATTATATGTTATTCCCCTTTTTATATCTTTTTGTGCAGTTAGACTGCACAACATGAACATACCGTTTTCAGTATTTTATTCCACTTTGGGTGGCTATTTAAAAGAAAAATAGTTATTGTGTGCATGCCTACGAGCCTGATGCCATAACAAGGCGGATCTTCGCTGGTTCAATTGCAATAGCGATCGCAGCGCTCGTGCGGCGTCTAGAGAATACAGTATATAATTCAATGTCTTCGCGTTATATAAGTAATGAGTTTATCTGAACACCGAAGAAGTGGATATTTCATTTTCGTGGGTGTTGTTTTATGGTTCTGCGTAACGATAAAACTGTTTGACTTTTCAGTGAAATCATATGTTAAATATAATCAAACGGGTTTGAAAATGCCCCTATCCACAGATTTATTGGTTGAAGGTGGCAGAAAGTTCTGCACGTGTGTGCAAGGTTCTTGGCTTATTCGGTTGTCAACCCCAAGCAGATAGAGCATGAGACAAAAGCATGACGTATTTTTAAGCGTGGTGCTATAGCATGATGGTTCTTAAAAGCCTAATGGCATTGTATGATTGGATGAGCGTAGCGAGCGAAGCGAAGATTCCATTCTACTACACTGAAGGAAAAAATCTGGAATGTTTTTCTTTTTTCTTTTTTTTGTGTTTTTGTCTGTTTGTTAACACGATTATGGCTAAACCGATACTCTAATTGCGATTAAATTTTCTGGAGGTCTTCGAAATCTCTGAACTTAGAACTGCCACGTTTTTGAGCGCAATCGAAAAATTATTTCTCGTGAAAATCGCAATTTTACGATTTTTTTCTATTTTTAAAAACTTTCTTCGGCTTATAACACCTACATGCTTTATCTCGATTGTAATGCATTTTTCACAGAACCTAAATTTTATGAATTAATATATTCGTATGAAATTTGAGCATAATCGAAAAATTATTTTTAATGACAATCGCAATTTTACGATTTTTTCGAATTTTAAAACATTTCTTCGACTTACGTACGTGCTTTATCCGATTGTAATGATTTTTTCACAGAACATAAATTTTATGAATTAATATATTGATGTGAAATTTTAGCGCAATTGAAAGATAATTTCTCATGCAAATCGCAAATTTTAATTTTTTTCTTATTTTTTTTTACATTTCTTCGACTTATAACACCTAGGCTTACATGCTTTATCCGATTGTAATGATTTTTTTACAGAACCTTAATTTTATGAATTAATATATTGGTGTGAAATTTTGCGCAATCGAAAAATAGTTTCTCATGAAAATCTCAATTTTACGCATTTTCCGTTTAAAAAAAATTACACTCATCCAACAACGCGCCTATAAAAGCGTTTGCGAAGCTTCCTAGTGTTATAGCATGATGGTTCTATAGTCTATAGCATGATCGCTTTCGATAGCATGATGGCATAGCGTGATACAAAAAATGGTGGCTAAAGAAAGCATGGTGCTATAGCATGATGGTTCTCAAAAGCCTGATGGCATTGCATGATGTTATAGCATGATGCAAAAATATCTGGTTATCAAAGCATGATGAGATAGCACGATGCTATAGCATGATACAAAAGCATGGCGATTCTCGAAAACATGCTGAAAAACTATTATTGTTCTCAAAAGTATGAAGACATAGCAAAGTGCAATAGAAGTTTCGATAAGCATGACGACATACATGATGCAACGGCATGATGGTTCTCGAAAGCATTCTGACAGCATGATACAATATCATGGCGGTTATTGATGGTTCACGGAAGCATGATGCGATAGTCCACGGAAAACTTTCTATAAGAATTTTCTTTCAAACTCGTTGGGGGAATGGAGTTTATAGGTCTATATACCCAATCCCATTAGCAAGAACATGCACGTCATATCTCAAAGGGTTATAACTGCATTTTGTTTTGACTAAGAAAGTCTCTTTACAACATAAAAGAAATTAAGTCATTTATTTTCAAAAAATACCATTTAATTATTTGCTTTGCAAGTTTAAATTGTAGACCTATACGTGTGCAATCGTATGATTTAAGTTGGTGTGTGATTTTGTTAAGGTTCTTGTTTTTATAGTATAATTTTGGTTCGTCATTCCGATAAAACATTATTGAATTATTTCTTTAAATTTGGAGAAAATTACGTTTTGAGGGGGTAAGAAGCCAAGGGGATTAAGTGACATTGTGACATTTTTTAATAAGTCGAGTTAAGTACGTCATTTCGTACCTAACATTGATATAAACTTTGTGGTAAAGGGATATAAGTGAATTCTGTTGAGTGCTGATTCACTTATATCCCTTTACCACAAAGTTCATATCAATGTTAGGTATGAAAATATAAAAGTACTTTACTTGACTAAGTAAACTAATTCACAATGTCACTTAATCCCCTTGCTTCTTACCCCTCGTTTATTGTATCCCTTATTCCATTCTCCATTAATTCAATTTTCAATAATATAAAATTTCTTCATGTCAAGATTGCCTGAGGAGGGGATTGTAGCGACGATCCCTCGAATAAACCACAAGGCACACTTTTCGCAATAGCTAGACATTTTTTTGTACAGAGGTACATTATCTGTTGAGCTCATTTATTATAAATGTTTATGTATGTTCCAAATAAATCATAAACGTGCACTATGAATGAATGCAGTATGTCTGTGTCTGTGTCTGAAAGGTTACCTTGATATAAAGACAGAACTTTGTTTGTAAATAATTATAAAATAAAATATGCTACTATTTGTTTTGAAAGGTTTGCTCAATACTCTAGATAAATAAATAGTCTCTTGCGTTGAGTCAATATAACCTTGCCACTCCATTTCCGTTTAAAAGTATTTTGCCCAGCGATCGAAAAGTCCAGCTGCCATAAATAAAATTGTATTTTTAGATCCCGGTGTCATTGAAGGAAAAGTTCCTGCTATTCGATCAAATAAACGCTGATCTTCCTGCAAAAAGTATTACTTCACTCCAAATGGATAATGTGTCTCAAAACAGGTAGTTAAGAAATTATCTGGAAATATCCGTTAAAATGGAATTTAAGCTATTTGCGAACTCGGAAAATACACACTTCCCCTGGGGAATGTGAAACAGGAAGCGTTGTCAACAAACTGACGATGACGCACCGTGTAACTGGCGGAAATACTAGACCCGTTGGTGCACAAATATATTACGATGTTAAAAGTAACATACACGTTTTAACTGATAAACATTCAAAGATAAAAATAATCAAAAACTTCGGAAGTAATTGTTTTGAAATATATGATCATGAGTTTGTTTTATCTTCTCGTTATATGATTTGGAAAGTCGTCGGTTCGATATCACCCAGACCCACCTGCAATCGAAACTAAAAGTTTAGGTCGATTAGGTGAATGCTAGGGATTTAGTCACCTGCACTTTTTCTGCCTCCCTCCCATCCTATACCTTGACTTGAACTGAAGACGGTTGTGAATATTGTCTCGTGGGATAGCACCCCACGAAAAATGAAGTAACATTGTTAATGATTTTGTAATTTTTGTACGGAATCTTGTTTTTTTCCAACCTGCTACCGTTTCTCCCTTCTCGATTTCGCTATGAAGAAATTTTGTTATGACCGCCTTCAAATAAATTGAACTCCATTATAACGTTTGTCATTGTCAAGTCATGTTTATTATATTTATATATATTCTGTTTTTATAAGATTGTCGATTGATATTGGAAATTTTACACAATATTATAAAACACTGCAAATAAAATATATATGACGATAAAATGAGCGCTTGAAGATTGTTTTAAAGACAAGCACTTTTATGAGCATTTAAATTTTTCAGACAATGATTTTAATCACAATCGTCTTGTAGTAATTTTACATAGTTGTGTAAAAAATAACTATGAAGGCATCGATCAAGCATTTTTCCATTAATTGATTATAGTAAATAAACAAAAATTAATTTAATTTTTTAGAATTTAGAATCTGTCAAAATGGTCAAAAACATCCAAATAACAATTCATTTTCTGATTGATTTTTTTAAAATATAACAGTACAGATGTCCTTCATAATCAATTATGCCAAGTTGTATTCAGATGTAATGATTTGTGGCTGCAGGACAAGGAACGCGACCAGCATCAAATCACGCCTGCTTCGTGTTAAAGTAGTGGAGCACCCGAAACAAGGAGCGAAGCTACTTAATTAATCAACAGATCGTCGAAGAAGAAAACAAACAAAACAATTCGCCGTGCGTTGGTATTTTGGTGGAGGTGCCGGGTAGCTCGAGCATTAAAGGGGTATTCACCCGCTAAACTCAAAAAATATATTTCATTCAGGCTAACTAGTTATGAATTTAGAAATTAACAGAAACATTATTGGGTCCACCATTGAACCCCAAAAATTGTCAAACCTGGTATCTTTCGAGCTAGGTCCCATCGGCAAAAATCTCCCATAAGAAATAACATGGGGACGATCTTTATGCCCCATGACCTTGGAGGATTTTGATAAAAAAAAATTGGCCATTATTGACGTGCTCGACAACCTTTTCTGTAAATCCTCTTTATTTTGTTTTGTAATTTGGGCAAGTAATTTTGTCAAACTATGCTGATTACCAAGAAGGGGTGTGATTTTGGAACGCATATTTTTGCGTGTTTGAGTGTATATTTGTGCACACTTCAGCCGATTTCAGAAATTTTTCAAAACGCCAAGTTTCGTAAATTTCATGATTTAAAAAATTTAAAATTCTTTAATATCACATTTAGGAGAAATACATTTTTAAACGGTCATTTTGTGTGGTATTATCGTTGAGTGACTAAATATACTAGGAAAACGCTTTAGTCCCGCCGCGTTGATGGATGAGCTTTTTTGTTCGTTTTTAGTTTTTGTAGGACCACTTTTTCTTTGCAAGTGCTTTTTGAATGCATTGTAGGTGATTGTTGTCAAGTTTCTATTGCTACTTGTTAATTGTTATTATAAACCTAAAAAAAAACTCATATTAAAACCTTTATTTATATGAATTCTGGCTACTTATTCAAATTTTTCTTTCAAAAGGCAAAACATCACTATACTTAATGTTTCGTGTGAAATATGAACGTTGTAGCCCCACCCGTTTGGTCAGAATCGGCCCAAATGTCACGAAAATATCGCACTAAAAATGGGAAAAATTGTAAAAGTACATATTCATGAGAAATATTTCTTCGATTGTACCAAAAAACGTGGCAGGTCTTAGTTCAAAGATTTTGAAGGTCCTCAGAAAATTTCATTGCAATTGGAGTATTGGTTTAGCCGGAATCGTGTTAACAAACACTCAAAAATACAAACAGAAAAAACAAGAAAAACGAAAAAAAAAATCGTAAAATTGCGATTTGTATGAGAAATAATTTTTCGATTGCGCTCAAAAGGTGGCATTTCTATGTTCATAGATTTCAAAGGTCTCCAGAAAATTTCATCGCAATTGGAGTATCGGTTTAGCCGGTATCGTGTTAACAAACACACGAAAATAAAATCAAAAACAAAAAGAAAATCGAAATAAATCGTTAAAATTGCGATTTTCAAGAGAAATAATTTTTTGATCGATTTTTCGTACAGTGCAGTTCTAAGTTCAGAGATTTCGAAGGTCCTCTGAAAATTTTCATCGCAATTGGAGTATCGGTTTTAGCCGGAATCGTGTTAACAAACACACAAAAATACAAACAAAAACAAAAAAGAAAATCGAAATAAATCGTAAAATTGCGATTCATAAGAAATAATTTTTTGATCGATTTTTCGTACGGTGCAGTTCTAAATTCAGAGATTTCGAAGGTCTCCTGAAAATTTCATCGCAATTGGTATCGGTTTAGCCGGAATCGTGTTAACAAACACACAAAAAATTCAACAAAAACAAAAGACAAAATCGAAATAAATCGTAAAATTGCGATTTTCAAGAGAAATAATTTTTTGATCGATTTTTCGTACGGTGCAGTTCTAATTTCAGAGATTTCGAAGGTCTCCATAAAATTTCATCGCAATCAAATCATCGGTTTAGCCGGAATCGTGTTCACAGACACACAAAAATACAAAAAAAGAAAGAAAGAAAGAAAAAAAACATTCCGTATTTTTTTCCCAGTGTAGTGACATTCCGGATTTTTTTCTTTAGTGTAGTGAAATGGAATCTTCGCTTCGCTCACTACGCTCATCCAATTATGTGGTAAAAAATATTTTTTTGGGGGTATTAGCCCCTTTAACAAAATTAATGTTCTCAGCTTATTCTCGCATCAGTAATAATGAAGTTGTCGGGTCATTAATTCTCAAACTTTCTTTGGGGCTATCCACACCCCTCTTACCCCAGGGTCACCAAAAAAATTCTGTGTCAACCTTGATGCAGAGCTATGCCAACAAAGAAAAACGATTGTCAATCGGATGTCGTGTGTGGATTTCATCAAGAGACGTGACAAACGCACAGACGGAGGAATGGAAGGACGGAAAAGTGATGATAATTGGAGTTTTGCTCCTAAAAGTAAATTAATTAATTAGTCGGTCACCATATGTGTTTTTCATATTGTTTTTGTTTGAGTCAAATACATTTCATGTGAATCACATGTTATGTAATTTTCAACTACCGCATGTAGACTCTTTAATTGTCTCGATAAAAGTAGGAATACATCTATTTTCGTTGTACGACCTCCCTTTCCTCCCTCCCCCCTCCAACATCCCGCCCATGCCTCGCGGACTTGACATTTCCCACAAAGCATTCCGTCCTTGGTTGAAAACAACATCGTACGTATTCCGAACACTGCTTCAAGTCAAACACTTTGATTAAAATGTGACTCTGTATCAACTGTGAAATGTTAATTCGTGCGAGTTTGAGCGACAAATAAACCGAGTATAGAACAATTATATCAGTTATGTGGAAACTGTAGAGAAAGAGTACGTGTCTGTACTATTCAACAACTTTGATTTAAATTTTCTGTTTAATAATTGTTTGACACGCGCTTTCATTTCGTTGCCAAGTGTTTATCAAAATGTTATGATAATTTAATGTATGATTATAGTAATTAAAAATATTGTTATATTGTTATTCATACATTCAGTAACTGTGTAAAATATCACAACGATTGGTTTGCCATTAGGTATGTTGTAGATCAAACGTAGTTGAATTCACTCTGATCACTCTCTTTAATAAATATATTTTTTTTAAATTATTTGTATCTTATTTTAGAATGACTGAACGCACTCTTTACTCGCGTGCTCATTCGTCAAATTTTAGCCGGTAAAGTCCCGTTTTTGTTAGTGATGCTCCAAGCTACAAGTAGGTGCCTGATTGTCTTGTTTTTAAAGTAGCTATAGAAAAGTAGTGCCATTTTATTATCTGCGAATAATTATGAGACATTCCAATGTTCGTTCTTTCAATCTCAATTGAAATGGTTGAAAAAAATATATGATAAAATATTAACAAATTAAAAAATGTGGAAATTCGTTTGTGTGATGTCTACATACAACAAAGTTTTTGATTTTGATTCTTCGTTGAAAATGTTTCGAAGTAAATTAATTCTTTTCCGATTTTTTATTAAAATGATAATTAATTATGTCAATTACTTTTAAATTACCAGTACACGTTCTACTTATTCAGCTGCTCGCATACCAAATTTATGGGAAAATATATAAATAATACAAATAATTGTAATAATTGTGAAGTGGTATTGAATTGGTATAAAGTAGAATGTGCCACACAATGGTATTAGATATAAAACCATGTATTTTGATTGATGAATTTGATGCCTCGTATGTCACAACAGAGTTCGCTGTGAAACATGTGTGGAATTGATGGAATAAGGTTCGGTATAAAAAATAAGTGATTATTCAAAGATTTAAAAAAAATACAAATGTTGTGTCCACCCCTCACACGGTGACCTATCAGATACAAAACTGATTTGAAAAATGAACATCTTAAATAAATTATGTCTCGTTGCAAAGTCGGCTTCAAATTCATCTATTCAATGTACTTCAAAATCGGCCATTGTAAAAACTGAAATTTAAAATTTTATTTCAATTTACAATTATTTTATCAAAAATTATTCAGCAGGATAGATTGCACACAGAGCACCGAAGAGCGAAACAAACATTTAAATTTTAGGTAAAAAATCCTGGTTGATTTAAAATGTAGATTGATGGTGGCTAAAATTGAAAGTTCGATCTCTCAAATTATAGCATCATTTGCTAGTAATTAGCCGCCTCTTAAATAAGCCGAAACATGCATTTATGATTTAAAAAGTTATAATACGCCTCGACGAATGAAATTATGAATAATTTTCGATATTCACTTCATTGGTTGAAATAAAATAATTTTATCGAAAATGCTGTAATTGAATGATCATACTATATTTCTATTGTAACCAACAAGTTGGTAAGATTCAAGTCCAAAGATTAAGATTCCAAATTATATTGAGGGGGAAGTGGAAGTACATTGCTTAACAACATGACAGACAGACAGAGAGAGAGAGATTTGATTTGATTTGATTGTCGTCTTTATTGATGGCGGGATTAAGACCTGTTAAGCCTTCTCTTCCATCCAGAGAGAGAGAGAGAGAGAGAGAGAGAGAGAGAGAGAGAGAGAGAGAGAGAGAAACTAAATTTGGAATTATAATTTTCATTATCAATTCCCCGCTTATAACAAAAACGAAATCACAATTAATTTAATTTCATGACAAATCCATGCCACTGGTTTAGCCAGTATGTATTACCAAATATGCTACCAAGTCAAAATATAATGAATGGCTTTAAAACCTGGCTCTATTAGAAAATCAAAAAGATTTTTTTTTCATTTTTCTGATCGGGCACACAGCATATATCACCTCTTCAAAATAATTTCAAACTTCAATTCGTCCAAGCACACCATTCAACGTAGGTAGTTGTGTTTTTATGACATAAATTTTCAACTGGTTATCTAGAGACTGACTGAGAGAAAAAAGTTTTTTTTAACAATTGTCTTTCCTGTGAATTTTTTCGTTTAGCGGTATTTTTTACTGATTGTACCGCCAAACGAAAAAATTCGCGGGAAAGACAATAATTGTTTTAAAAAAAATCTTCAGTCAGCCTCAAGAAAACCAATTGAAAATTAATGTCTCAAAAACACAACTACTTTCGTTGAATGGTGTGCTTGGGCGAATTGAAGTTTTAAATTATTTTGAAGTGGCAATTTTAGCCATGTGCCTGATCAGAAAAATTTGAAAAAAATTGTTTTGATTTTCTAAAAGAGCCAGGTTTCAAAGCCATTCACTATATTTTGACTTGGTAGCATATTTGGGACAATAGAAAAACGCGGTCGAATATCCTTTGTAAAGTTAACATGCCAAAGTCATCTTGGGTTGTCGTCCTCGCCTAGGACCAGTGTGTTGTGTGTTGCTTCAAGCCTCCGTGACAAGGTATCTAGCTTCCCGGATGACTGTCGCTGCCAGGAGAGCTGGCAATCTGCCAGGGAAGAAATCACCCCTAATTACGATGTTTTGCCAAGGAACCGTTTCACTTAATGTGGGGGAGGTTGATGCAAGCAATATGTCTTCTTCAATTTGTGTACTAAAACACTATTTTTAATGTCTTAATATTATTTAATTCTCATAAGGCTCGCTCGTCTAAGTATAAATAATTCAGAGTGACAACGTACCTTAGCTCTGTATTTTCCATGTTATTAATAACTCAACATACTTCCGTACTTAGCAATTACCTTCACACGATTAAAAATAAAATGGTGTGATATACATACTGGTTTAAGAGGTTACATAAATGCCATTGTGATTTTTAATGCACATAATTTATGAGTCGACTGGAATAACGTCAACCACCTCGTTTGTACAGGCCTTGCACAACGAAAGGTAAATTAAGAGGAATAAAGAAAGTACAATACACACGAGGTGGTCGACGTTGTTCCAGTCGACGCTATTCAGGCAACTCAATTTATCTACCGAAGTTGACCCGAAAAACGTAGAGTTATGTTTAGAGTGCATTTTACAGATACTTCAATATTTACATCAAAACTTTGGGGCAGGATCTCGAATACAAGCATGACTTTTCTGTCCGGTTATCCGTTTATCCGTCCGGCCGTCTGTCTGTGCGTAAGTCACGTCTTGTCTTACGATACAAAACCCGAACACGACCTCGGTTGACATGAGTGTTTTCTTGGCATTTCCCTTCAACAAGGATATACAATGTTTTTCATGACCCTGGGGGTAAGAAGGGGAAACGATAGTTTTAGATGAATTATTACCAGGCACCTCCACCATTTCACCAAAGATGATACAGAAAGAGGTTTTTTAACCCTATCGGTTAAGGGGATATCCTCCACCAAGAAAAAGTTTAAAAAAATAATAACTCGGCACCTCCACCACTATTGAATGCGAGAAGAAGCGAAAAATTTTTAATCGAAAGCAAACCCGACGCCGCCACCAAAACGATGAATGTACGTCTAATTATTTTCCCTACTTTTCGACGATCTGTTGATTAAGTTTCTTTTCTTTGGTTGATGCATACTTCCACCATTGCAACTTTTATGGAACCATATGACAAAACGTGATTTGAATAGTTGACATTTTTATTATAGCTTATACTTACTTACTTCAAATGTGTATCTTTAATTCCTTGCATTTAACAATGTTTTACATTTTCCGGTACGTTTATAGTATTTGTGCCCCCAAAAGAAAAAAAAACTAGATCTAAAGGTACGAAAGCTATACATATCAAAATATCTCATTGCATAGTCAAATGTGAATGTAAAGATATAATAAAAAAACAGACATTCAAATCGTATAACGTTTGCGAAACTTAGCACCCAGAATCGTGCTTAAAAGTAGCAACAGCGGAAAATGCATATACAAAAACTCAATCCACAAAAAAATAATTTCAAGAGACTGTGATTAATGATCTTGTTCTATAACTTATGTTTTATGAATATTTTGGAATATTTGTGTAACCTCAGGCTTAAAGTACATGTGGTTCATAAAATGAGGGTATTGGCTTGTGAGGGTGTCGAACTGCGTCAGACTCAGACCACCGTGCACGCGTACGCTCATGACGGTTACTAGCAGTGTACGTCAAACCCTAGCGTAAACCTTGTTATAAGCTCCGTTTTGGCAGAGCTTGTGGTGACAAACCATCTTATAAAAGATACGCGTCTTTTGGCGAGCAACAGTCTTCGACTTGTTCAAACTCATTCGAGAATATGTTTCTAGTCCTATGAAGGTCTACCTTCAAATAGCATCATTAATTTGTCACTTCCTATTAAAATTAGATTTCGTTACATTGATCGTTGCCATGCAACTATTTTAATCTGTTGATTAAAATGGTGTCGGTAATTGCAGTAATGCGTCATTTATTACAAAGGTGTTATTTTCGACGCTGCGTATTTATAGAATAAATGGTTAGAAAAGAATCTTATGATTTATGAAGAAATTAAGAAGAGAAAATTATATAGGCATGCCTCTTATAGTTTTACACTAATATCCTTAGATGTATGCTTAGAATCTGAGCCTTATGTGTAAAACACGTTTCTAAAGCAATATCTCAAAACTAAAATTCAACTAAACAGGGCTATCACCGCATTTCTTGTATGCTTTTACAATTTGTGTTGTTTACTAACTATACTTATAAGTTTTGGGGTGAAGTAATTTAAGTTTTTTACCTTCAAATTGAGAATGTATATGCCGGAATGTTAATCTTTAATGCGAATTTTTAGAGGAACTCGCGTTCAATTTCGTCTACAAAACATTGTTTATTGGCTTTACACATTTGATTAGAAAAACAATAGAACGAAATGGCGTAAGGGAGACTTGATGAAGAAGCTACTACCATAGCAGTTTGTTCTTTTAAATGTATTTTAATCATATTTGACACCTTTTTGTGTTAATATTTTAAAACCAAATTGTTATGAATAGTTGGAGGCAATAATAGCATATACCTCACTTTCATAAGCATTTTCTAAGAACATAACATACTCATAATGGTGCTGGAGCGAAGCTCCCTTAAGCATTACTCCTGTCTGTCTGTCTGTCTGTCTGTCTGTCTGTCTGTCTGTCTGTCTGTCTGTCTGTCTGTCTGTCTGTCTGTCTGTTCTGTCTGTCTGTCTGTCTGTCTGTCTGTCTGTCTGTCTGTCTGTCTGTCTGTCTGTCTGTCTGTCTGTCTGTCTGTCTGTCTGTCTGTCTGTCCGTCTGTGCGTGTGTCACGTCTCGCGATAACAGCCGAACACGACGTCCGATTGACATAATTTTTTGTAGACATTTCACTTCAACAAGGTCAATACAAAATGTTTTGGGTGATGGTAAGGGAGGAGTGAATATCCCCCCCCACACTACGAAATTCTTTACCTGGCGTCTACACTTCTACTGATTGCGAGAGCAAGCGCCCTTTATTTTTATGGTATTCTTACCTGGCGCCTCCACCAAGAAAGACGATCAGTGTGTGGCGAATTTTTTTTTCTTATTACTATGAGAGTGTTTTCAATTGAATATTTTCTTCTTCATAATATTATAGAGAAGCGCCTTCTAGAACGTAATAACTGATATTGTTTTTGTTTATAATACAATTAAAGTAATATATGTATCGTTGTTTAATTTTGGATATTGTATACCACGTTTTATTTAATAACTTTCCAGATACTTATGAATGACAAGGGACAAGGCAATTTTCGATGTTTTATATAATAATGACACATTTGTTCAGCTATGGGAATAACATGTTTGTATTGTTTGTAATGAGTATTATTACTTAAAATTACTATAATCAGGGCGCATGCCTTTACTCGATCGGCGATGACGATTTTTTCAAAAAAAAATTTAAGCTGCAGGTAAACACATCAGTTAACTCAGTGTTAACATCTTTGTGTAAATATTTAAGAAAATATTAGTATTTTGTAATTTAGGATTTCCGTGAACATTGTTGTTACTAACTGTATACATTTTATAATTAGTGGAACTCAGGGACTATTCATTACAAGTCCCTCCAGCTTGGTTTTGAGGTGAATGTGACATAAAATTTCATCTTCTTAATGAAACATAAATCCAGATACTCATAACATAACATTCAAAACATCTAAATCATTCCTGGGAAGTGCTGATTAGATTAATGACCAACACATCTTACAGACCGGAAATTCGCTTTTCCGCTGGAAGGAGTAAAAATGTCACGTCCTTCGAAACTTAGTTTACATTTCATGCGTTTTATCATGATCCACCCACTCAGGATCAACAGTTTTCTCACGTAGGCCAAAATCTAATAATCATCCAGAAACACGCATAAGTCTGTCTCGTAGCACTAACTATATCCACCAATAAATCAACTAAACTGTCCTGATTTAGTAGACAAGGATATATCTACTCTGAATGTCATGCATGGATGCTATACCTATGACCCCCCTTTAGATTCGCCGCCTCGATAGGTGCCATGCCAGAATTTAAAATCAGATCCTGCATTGTGAAGAGTACTATGAGTATATTGTTTATAGATGAGACATCTTAATTTTATCCCTCACGGCCAACACCCGAATATAATTTGGCCGGCCAGCAAGGCTACATCCGCTATTTGGCGAGTGTGCTAGGTATTCGCCTAGCAATGTTATGTTCAACTCGCGGACTCAAGTGATGTGTTTTAGTTTATTACTGTACTGCAGAAGCTATTGTTTGAAAGGTCTCTTGGGTTCAAGTTGGTGTCACAGTCATGGAATATTTACAAAACAATTAAGATTATTATTGGAATAGCTGTACGTGATGATTTCTAGAGGATAGGTTGCTAACAGAGCTTTTATGCAAGACTTTTATTCAGGATAGCAACTTTTTGATACAATCATCTACAAAAATTACTATTATGGTTTATGTTTAGCGACTTTTTCAACCATAAGTCGATTTCCAGGATTAATGAATTGATTGATTCATTTAAGAAGATCCCTTGTGAACGTATAAACGTATTCTAAATGTCGACGGAAAGAAAAATGATCAGAATAAAGCATTTAAAAAATACAATCTATAACACTAGGAAAACGCTAAAGTCCCGTCGCGTTGATGGATGAGCTTTTTTGTAAGTATTTAGTTTGCGTGGGACCACTTTTCCTTTGCAAGTGCTTTGTAAAAGCATTGTAGGTGATTGTTGTCATGTTTCAATTGTTACTTCTTAATTGTTATTATAAACCTCAAGAAACTCATATTAAAACCTTTATACTATGGATTCTGGCTAACTTTTTCAACTTTTTCTTTCAAAAAGCAATACATAACCATAACCTTAATGTCCATGAGAAATATGAACGTTGTAGCCCCACCCGTTTGGTCAGAATCGGCCCAAATGTCACGAAAATATCGCACTAAAAATAAAAAATAAATCGTAAATGTACGTTTATTTGATGGATTTTGGTTAACTTTTTCAACTTTTTTTTCACAAGGTACTACATCACCATAACCTTAATATTCATGTAAAATATAAACTTTGTATCCCCACCCGTTTGGTCAGAATCGGCCCAAATGTCATGAAAATATTGCACTAAAAATCGAAAAAAAATCGTAAAAGTGCGATATTCATGAGAAATATTTCTTCGAGTGTACCCGAAAACGTGGCACGTCTAAGTTCAGAGATTTCGAAGGTCTCCTTCAATTTTCATCAAGATCGCTTATGCCGTTTGCCCGGAATCGTGCGAACAATCAGACAAAAAAAACATTGGAGCTTAATTTTTTGAGGGGTCAGTGAAATTGAAGTTTTCGCTTCGCTCATCCAATAAAGCTAGAAGTAAATGTTTATTCAATTCGATATAAGTTTGTCATTATCTAAAAATCACTTAGAAATCACACTTAGTAAGCAGTACAAAACCATACTTGTACATTCCCGATTAAATATTTTACCCTTGTATAAGAAAAGGGTCAGTTTTCCCCTGGTCAACTTTCGCACGAAGCGTGTATTATTTATGAAAAGTTTTTATTATGAACGTGAAATTGACAATTTTATACTCATCACAATTTTAAGACTGTGCGGGTAAAAGTTTAAGACAGTAGGGTCGGGTTCGAGTACTAAACTGCCTCGGGATTTCGGGTCGGGTTAAAATAAATATTGAATTTTCCTTGTGAAGAATCTTAGATTATAAATTTCTCCATTTAAATTTCAATTTTTTTTATTTTCATTGAATTGCATTTTGCATAGTGTCTAGGCTATAAATTGGATGAGCGTAGCGAGCGCAGCGAGCGAAGCGAAGATTCCATTCTACTATACTGGAGAAAAAAATCCGGAATGTTTTTTTTTCTTTCTTTTTTTTGTATTTTTGTGTGTCTGTGAACACGATTCCGGCTAAACCGATACTCCGATTGAGATGAAATTTTATGGAGACCTTCGAAATCTTTGAACTTAGAACTGCACCGTACGAAAAATTGATCAAAAAATTATTTCTCTTGAAAATCGAAAGTTTACGATTTCTTTCGTTTTTCTTTTTTGTTTTTGTTTGTATTTTTGTGTGTTTGTTAACACGATTCCGGCTGAACCGATACTCCAATTGCGATGAAAGTTTCTGGAGACCTTTTAAATCTTTGAACTTCGAACTGCCACCTTTTTGAGCGCAATCGGAAATATATTTCTTATGAAAATCGCAATTTTACGATTTTTTTTTCGTTTTTCATGTTTTTTCTGTTTGTATTTATGTGTGTTTGTTAACACGATTCCGGCTAAACCGATACTCCAATTGCGATGAAATTTTCTGGAGACCTTTGAAATCTTTAAACTTCCACGTTTTTGGACACAATCGAATAAATATTTCTCATGAATACCGTACTTTTACGATTTTTTTCGATTTTTAGTGCGATATTTTCCTGACATTTGGGCCGATTCTGACCAAACGGGTGGGGCTCAACGTTCATATTTCACGTGATGTATTGCTTTTTGAAAGAAAAAGTTGAAAAAGTTAGCCAGAATCCATAGAAATAAAGGTTTTAATATGAGTTTTTTGAGGTTTATAAAAACAATTAACAAGTAACAATAGAAACTTGACATTAATCACCTACAATGCATTCAAAAAGCACTTGCAAAGGAAAAGTGGTCCTACAAAAACTAAAAAACTTACAAAAAAGCTCATCCATCAACGCGGCGGGACTAAAGCGTTTTCCTAGTTTAACAAATGTCTGGACCGGCACCTCCACCAAAATGTTTGAAAATCCAGAACCGGCCCCTCCACCATCCAATCAATCTTTTTCGTTGGCCGAAAATACAATTTTGTTACTATCTGTTCGACCCCCAAATACCCTACTAGATCAGAAATTTTAGGTGCCCGTATACCACTAATTTATTTATCTATTTGTTTGTTTATATAAAAAAATATATATCTGCTAGCATCTTCAAGTGTTTATTACAGTGTGTTTATATTGTTTGTTTAAAGTTTAATAAATAAATAAATAAATTAAGTTTAGAGTTGAGTGATAATTGGGGGTGGGGGGGCTGGGAGACGTTCAAGGGCAATCCAATAGAAATCAATCCTAGCGTTCTCCTTATGACCAAGGCATTTACCTTGGTGAAAACTCTCAGTGGGGAATGCATGCGGCTGGTATCGAGCCAGCGACCTCCCAAATTAAAGTCTAGGGTGTGACGCGCGGGCCACCACTATCGGGTTGTTGAGCCTAGCGCGGACACGAGCTTCCTGATTTTTTTCTCGGGTACACGGTTAATAACATCGCTATCATATTTCAAGTGACTATTGGCTAGGCCGCTTCGCGAACGCTTTTTCCAGTCTCGTTGATGGATGATCTTTTTTAATATTTCTGTTCAATAATTACGTTTTTAAGTGGGATCTCATTACTTTTTCAAGTTCTGTAACAAATTTTTTTTGCTAAATTTTTTTTTTATAATGAAGTATTAATTGCTATGGTTATACCAATATATAATATAATGTAAAATATCTCGAGGCCCAAAGTCATGCTTTTTGTATGCATGTCGGTGATTGTTGTTAGTTTTTAGTTACTTGATATTACTTGTTAATTACACACCTGTAAAAGGCTTATAATAAAACCTTTATGTCTATAAATTTTGAAAAACTTTTTCTTTCAAAAGGTACTATCACCATAATCGTTATGTCAATGTAAAATATGAACGTTGTAGCCCCACCCGTTTGGTCAGAATCGGCCCAAATATCACGAAAATATCGCATTAAAAAAAGATTTTTTTTGTACGATTATCATAAGAAATATTTGACCGATTGTATCCAGAAACGTGGCACGTCTCAGTTCCGAGATTTCGAAAAACCCCTCAAGTTGTCATCAAGATCGCATAATATTACGTTTGCCCGGTAAAGCGCAAACAAACAGACAGAAACAGGGGAAAAACGAAAAAAAACGAGATTTTTTTTTATTTTGCTGGGTGGGGGGGTCATTGAAATTGAAGTCTTCGCTTCGCTCATCCAACAACGAATCAATCTATGAGATCCAGTACACGCACATAACGCAATTAATTAATCGTTTTCGAATAATACATTTGTGAAATGTCCGTATAATTTGATAAAATTGGAAAGTTCTGTAATTTATTTCACCTGTAAAGATTTTTAAACGCGAATTTAATATACCGGAACTTTTCTTCTAAATCAATATGAACGTTCAGGTTTATTCTGTAAATCTAAATATAAACTGTTAATGGGAATTAAACGAATTTAAAAACATTGCATTATCATCTGGCTATCCAAATTGAGTTTTATTCAATTATTAATTTTTTTAATGGGAATAATCCTTAAAACAAAACGTATTTTGTTATTATTGTATGAATAATACTAAGTAACTAGGAAAACGCTAAAGTCCCGCCGCGTTGATGGATGAGCGTTTTTTTTGTAAGTTTTTTGTTTGCGTTTTGTGCGTTTGTTCGCACTTTTCCTTTGCAAGTGCTTTTTGAATGCATTGTAGGTGATTGTTGTCAAGTTTCTATTGTTACTTGTTAATTGGTATTATAAACTTCAAAAAACTCATATTTAAACCTTTATTTCTGTGGATTCTGACTTACTTTTTCAACTTTTTCTTTCAAAAGGTACTACATCACCATAACCTTAATGTCCATGTGAAATCTGAACGTTGTAGCCCCACCCGTTTGGTCAGAATCGGCCCAAATGTGACGAAAATATCGCACTAAAAATCGAAAAAAATCGTAAAAGTACGATATTCATAGAAATATTTCTTCGATTGTACCCAAAAACAATACACCTCTAAGTTTTCATCAAGATCGCATATGCCGTTTGCCCGGGAGAGAGCGAACAAACAGACAGAAAAAAAACAAAAAAACACCCGAGCTAAATTTTTTGGGGGGTCAGTGAAATTGAAGTCTTCGCTTCACTCGCTTCGCTCGCTACACTCATCCATGTGTGTTATTATATGTTTGAGTAATGCTTCTATACTATCCGATTACCAATAGTAAGATAATTTAAATAGGGTCTCTCCGTGTAAACTAGTGTGTATTGTGTGTACCCTTCAATGAACTAAAACCCTAAAATCATATTAACTTTTTCAGCGTCCCTTGGGTATCGCCCCTTGGGTAACGTCCCTTAAGTATCGTCCCTTGGGTAACGTCCCTTGGGTAACGTCCCTTGAGTAACGTTACTTGGGTATCGTCCCTTGGGTTACGTCCCTTGGGTAACGTCCCTTGGGTAACGTTTTGATTTACCATCAATGATTATCATGACCAGAAATCTAATTGAGGAAGGAGTATAAGTGTATGTGAGGTTATGATCTGATCCATGACCCAATAAGCTTTGACCCTATAACGACTTCTTGTTCCGTCAGACATCCCAAGCTAGTGTAGCTGCTAACATTTCCTTGTCTCCCATTTGAATCTCATACACTGCCAAAAGACAGAATATACACCGTCGGATGTGCGACAGACAAAAATACACTTGGACCAACAATAACAACTATTTATATAGTGTTCCTGCATTGTCTTTCAGTATCTAGGCTTAAGTAGCTAGGCCTGTGTCATACCTCGATAGACAAAACGAATATCACGAAACGGAATGCACACATTTATTTTAATTATCGATTTAATTAGGTGGGAAACACTCCAGTTGACAGAATAATATTAATACAATCTAGAAAAAAATTTCATCCAACCCGCTTAGATTCTTGCAGGATTGTATTACATATTACTCTTTTACTATGTGACAACATTAATTTTCAAAAGCACTTCGCTTGAATAATTCCATTAAGAGGACAAGGGACATTATGCTTTATATAGACAAATTCGTCTTCGCTCAGCTGTCTGACATCTAGTTGTTCGAAATTTTGCACAGTTGTGACGTAACCGCAAATGAAGGCCACTGTGGACCCTTTTTTTCGAAAATGAAATTTCCTTAAAAAAAAATTTTGACGATTCTTTATCTTGGCAAAAGTCCAAAATCGACAATTTCCGTGTATTGTTGCTGTCTGATTAAGAATTTAATGTTGATAATGTACGACTTTAAGGCTGTACTTATAGCCTTGCTTGACAACTATGTACACTTTCTTACACATCCGATGCTTCCTGGCCGAGCGAATAGCTATGCGCGGATTGCCAAATGTGTCCCATTCCCTTTTCAAATACACTTTTTATTATAATATTCTTCATTTGGTATTACAGCCAGCGGTTTAGCCGAGGTCGTTTAACCGGTACTTACTCGAACACCGATGTTAAGCAGCATCGGGCGTGGTCAGGGGTAGAATGGGTGACCGCTTAGCCCTGAAACTTACGTGAACCGCTGGTTAGAGCAGATGGAGGGTTCGAGAGTTAGTGTAACGGCTTCGTTCTCCTCGACGTCTGCTCGGCAGTCCAGGTTAGTAGAGGAACCTTTATGACTGTCAAGGTTACACCGTCCTTTCGGATGGGACGTTAAGCCGTTGGTCCCCTTGGTACTTTTCGAAAGGAGTAGGCTACATGCAGGTACCTGGTTTCCCCTCCTCCATTCTGTTCATACTTCATCCTAATCTATCACCACTCATCGTCTCAAATAGTCACAGTGCATTAATATGAGGCGTTAAACAATATTCAATCAATCATCTTTTGATATTAGATAAGCTATGGTTTCAATCAACCTATCAATCATTCGTCTTTCATTTGTATATGTAACCCGTTTTGATTTTTCATGACCTTACATTAACTTTAATGAGGAATACGTCGATTTTGGCGAGAAGACAGTAACGTATCATTACTAATGACTAGTTCGTCAATTGACCTACACTGCCAGGTCAAATAATTATTTTGATTAACCTGCGATGCGAACAATAACCCTCATGCAGTAGGAAACAAAGAATATCAAGACAATCTATACAGGGCACAATGCCCGGGAAAGAATAAGAATGCGGTCTATTTACAGACCTGTTTAGAAATGGAGTTTAGTTTAGATTACTGGAAGGTCACTTACAAACAGATAATCCTAGATAAAACATCGGATAACATATTGCGTGATTTGTATGCATTACAATTGAATAAATATTTTCTTTCGTTTAAATTCGAAGTTTGATTGCTGTTGTAAAACTTGGACAATGGATGCATGCATGTATACAGAGTAGAAGTTATTCCGGTTAAACCGAATCTCCGATTTACAGTAAAAATACGGTACCTCATTATTATTTTTAATATTTCTTATACTCAATACTTTATCGTTCGAAGTGAAATGTTGATTAATTCACTCTAATGATTCCCGATCCTCGTCAACAAATTATCACATTCATTAGAAACATTATGTGCGTTACTTGCTAACTATAGTTGGTACAGGTGTTTAAAAATAGCATTTTTGGATTAAGAATTTAGAGTTTAGAATTTTTATTTCAAATCAATTGAGAAAATTAAGCATTTTGTAATCATCGTTTTTTTTAACCATTTCACGTTGGTTTCTTACATTTTAAATGTAAACGGTTGAATGATAGTTAAACTCATTTAATTTATAATTGAAATTATTCCTTAACAATGGTGAGAATTCGTCGACAAGTAGTTCATAGACAAACCTTATTTTTCCAGCAAAATTGCATTTTGTATCGTTTTCAGAAATCATGTCTGCTTATTAATATCAATGTAAAACGCTTACTTTACACATCTCTAATCAAAACCATAGATGTGTGTTAATGTGAATCAATCCTTTGTAAATCAATTTTTAACTGAATAGAATAGACGTTAAATAAATAAATAAGAGTAAATTGAGTAAATCGTAGCTTGCAAAACATAGCTTATCTTACTGTGCATCGATTTGCATTCTTTCGTATATGCTGTGATGCAATGTTTTCCCTTTGTCATAATTATTAGCACAGGTCAAGTTTCTTAACGTACATAACTTTTATAAAATAAAAAATAAATAAAAGCGTTGACCTGACCGTTAAATTTTAATTCGAGTTCTGTGCCAAGGGAAAAAGTAATGTATAATAAATAAGGTGTTCGACTAAAAATATGAAAATAAATTAGAACATAAATTCATTTTAAACATTACTTTTTAATTAAATGCACGCACGGTAAATTTTAAGATTTCACCCTAAACCACTTGATTAAACGTAGCATGTGTTTAAAATTTCGGATGTGTTCGTCTGGTTTAATCAAAACTTTGAATATTTTAGGTGAATCTCTTTGAGGCCCGAATGCGATCATATCCAACCAACGTCTCTTCTCATTAGAAAACAAAACGAGTGGCCAGCCTTTCATATTCCGTAACTCATCCGTGTAAGTTTCCAGCAATCAGCCAACAATAATGAACATCACCCTAGTGCCAACTTAACGCAAGTCTAATAGAGCCAACATCGCAAATGAAACTTCTTTGAATGTGTACCACGCCCTAGTTAACTCCAGCAGTTGAAGTTATATTTAACTTTGCCATGTCTCTCTGTTTCCAAACCTACAAACCAGTAACAGCGGTAGCGTCTTCTTAAACAAGTATTCCCAGTCAAGAACGTTTTATCCTATTTCCATCTAAAACCTTCACGTACTATTTCTGTTGGTAAGACCTACATGTGAGTTGGGCCGTAAGATTAATTCTCTTCTACAATTATTAAAAACAATTCCAAAAATTTCGAATCTTACTCATCCGAAAAACTCTTGTCACGTGGCCAAAACTCTCTGTGAACATCCTTGGATTTGAGTTTTATTTGCGTCGTGTTGTTTTTCTCGTGGCTGGCGACGCTTGGAAGTGTTATGCAATGGTGGTTCTCGTCTTCGAGTGCGAATGCTACGGGAAGAGCGGAGCACATCGACGAGGATGTGTGCAGGCAGTGGCGACAGGTGAAGACTTTATTTCCTGACGTAAGCTTGGCAGCTGCACTCATTGCTTAGGCGTTACACTCATTGCAGTGTATCTATTCGCAATAAGCTTGCTAGTCATCAATCTTTGGGCAAATAGAATCGTGGTTCTGGTCCAAAGGGTGGCTAATGGCAATCACTAATCTTTGCTAATGGTCAGGAACGTGACACACCTGGTAACTATATTCAAGGAACCAATCGCTAGGGCGTTACAAGACGAGGAAGATATGGAATCGTCTGTTCACTTCGCATACAAAGACACGTCTTTCTTGCATCTTGTCTCCGTGTTTCCATTCCATGTTCTATGTCGCTTTAGAAGTCTTTTTTTTGTTTATTTGGATTAAGGACGCGTCAACCGCTAGGTCATAATGCACCACTCCAGCCAGCCTAAGGGGGGGGGGGGGAGGGGCCCATGCTGGTCAGAACCAGCCACGGGTAAGGGGAGGAAGTAGGCTAACGCTACTTTTTCATGCAGTACAGCTAGACTTCATATCACTCGGCGGTCTCTTTCCTTTCGATAACCTCCATTTTACAAAACTATTAATCAATAATTGATTGAATTGAATTATTAAATTCAATAATTCACTTCAATTTAAAATAATTTTATTCTTTTCTTTTACAAACATAAAGATAATATACACATAAAACCCGCGCATGTACCATAAACAAAAGTAGATAATTCAATGTTACAATAATGCGAAGAAGAAATGAAGCCTACATAGGGTATCACCCTGTGTGTGGGCTGCGGTATAGAAAATAATAATTACGACGACATAATCTAGCAGACGGATACATAATTACATATAAACATATTTTCAAGTAAAATAAATGTTGGGTGTTCATGAAAAGAGCAAGTAAGTACTCAGTGCCTAACAGTTTAGACAAAGCATGATATAATACCTCATAGGCCTACAATACAATCCACACATGCAATCTAATCGAAATCTTTACAGAATGTTATTCCTTTAAAAATCCAATTCGAAATTTGATTGAATTGTTGCAGTTGCAGTCGATCGCAGTAAGCATTTCTCCGTCTGTTCTCTTTTATGTTACGTCAACATCATTCTTGTAGTAAAAAATGTTTACACACATAAGTTTTTTACTAACTGTGTATTGTATTTTTATTTGTGAAATTTTTAATATTGTTGTTCACCGTCACATTTTCCGTGAAATTCATTTAGTTTAAAGTAAACGTCTTTACACAAAAGATTATAAAGCTGAACCAGATTTGTAATTATGAATAAATAAACAACATTGCAAAAGGACGAGTAACACAAAATGTTCAACATACGTCTGCTAAAAGAGAAAGGCACAAAATGCATATCATGGACTAGTAGTTATCAATATTTATTTATAGCAGTCTTCCTAACACTCAGATTTTATGACCGTGTAGCGTATGCATACACCAATAGAAAACATTAAAACTTTCGAATTCAAAATTCGAGTTTCGAAGCTGCAGTACTTGTCTTCGTTCGTTCGTACCTACGCTTCAAGGAGCCCCTCCCAATATAACAAAAACAATACAACAATAACAAAATGGCTTCTACTACAAGACTTGTAATGTATGGAATGCTCTTTCTTTTGAGTTAAGTAGAGATTCGCTCATTAGACACTTTTTTAACTGCCCTAAGCACACATGTTTTTGTATTACGAATTCAACAGTGACCTTTTCACAGATTAATTTTTAAAAATAATTCATTGAAGTGTTTATTATTTGTTAACCTTCTATTCCATGTTTGATAGGTTTGGTAATGATTGTTATAATGTTGTTATATTTTATTATATTTATTGTTACAAGGTTGACCGTCACCAAATGTGTTTGGAGCTCTGCTATTTTCTGCCACCCTCGTGACACATTTAATCAATGAATGTGTTGCTGCACAAATAATAAATAGATAAATACATAATAATAATAATAATAATCAAAAATCATTTCCAACAACGTCAGGTTGAGTGATGTTCTTCACACCGTTATCTAGGACACGAAACAATTGTTTGCCGAGATTGCCTGGCTCAGCGTTTCTTCATCATCAACATCTTCATCGTCATCTTCATCCTGCATCTGCTTCTCCGCCAATTTCTCCCACTCTTTCCTGTAAATAAATAAATATATAAATAAATAAAAACATAAATAAATAAATAAATACAATAAAAGAGTAGAAAAGTATGAGGAGTAGAAGAGTCACACAAAATATGTACATATTTAAAGGTACAGTGTACAGTGTGATGTAGGGATTAAGCAGTTTATCATGTAAAAATAAACTTTTCCACATTCTAGTATATACTTTATACAAATATTATATAAGTTAGCATTTTTTAACTGTACTGTAATTTTCGCTTTTACTTTACTTTACTTCGAATTGTTATTAATTCATTAGCTTTGGCTACCTGGTTTGGTAGAATTTTATGTAACGTTTATAATGAATGTACATCGTACTAAATTTGTGGCAACTGATGCATGCTTAAACATACATAGATAAATACATACATGTTAAAAGTTATTGTGGCCCACACACAGGTCTCTCTGACCTTATTGGGCTTCCAGTAAATATATATCATACACATCTATGTATACTTACATGTATATACTTTATAGCTATGAAATCTTATATGAAACAAACCCTGTATTAGTTGTTCTGGAATAAAACCTAACTTTTGTATTGTATTGTATTCTGTAGGTTAAAAGGTTATTTTCAATGCAGGTTATTCATGCCCTAATATATAGTCATACTAAACGCAAAGTCGTTGACGCCTGCACGCCTCCATCATTCAAATAACCCTTAGCCGATAAAAAATTACTTTATGTTTCCCTTTCTACAAAGGAATTTAATTAAATTTTGTACGTGAGGAGACATTCTTAATGAATCGCATAAAATCATTCGCCATTTTTAATTAGCTTCTCCGTCCAACCAAACAGCTGTTAGCTCGCGATCTTGATTCTGCTTTGCACTTGTTGATGGCGGAGTCACGTTTAGTCGGATCACACACTTTATTGCCGGATGTTTGGTTTTAAATAAACCCTCTACGGCCAAATACTTTGACGCAGAGTCGTCAGGTGTGGACTAATGCCATCGTAATCCAAGCGTTTGATCACATGTTATAAAAAAATATGAATAATATGAATACTTATGACTAGAGCGAACACTCATGTTAGACAAATTTAAATTGTATACACAACAGTTTAATAATGTGATAATGTGAGACAAATGACAGATGTAAAATACAAACTGTTGAAACGCTGTTGCTAATGGCTTATAAAATTTCCTAAAACCTAAATATATAAATAATAAATAAACCAATAAAAAATTTGTTTTAAAATTAAGTGAATCAAACTACAACAATAAACCTTTTTTAAAAGAAAAACGGTATTGCTCTAGGGCAGAGAATGTGATTTTTTTGCATGTATAGATATCGATAAAAAATTAATCAAATTTTTCCACGTAGTCCTATGTACTTTATAACTACCTAAGAACTGTGTTGACTATATGACACTTTTTATTAGTAGGCCTTCCTAGATATAGATATTGATAATCTTGTTCAAATGAACCTGGATCCAGATAAAGTATCTCTTTTAAAAAATTTACCTTACTAAAGACCCATACAAGATAATTAAAATTATTCATTAATATAAAATATTTTTAAAAAGTCATTGCATATATGCTGCTAAAGGTAGGTAGAGGCGATAAAACCGAAATATGTGCAAATCATTTTATATCACAAAATGATCATGAATTGAACAAATATAAAACAGAAAATGACAAAATTGAATCACCACCAAACACCGAAATATTTGTGTAAATTACATAATAATAACACCGAAATTCACAAAAATCGTGTTCGGTTATTTTCAATATTGTGTGCAGTACTGTTCAATCAACAAACGGTGTTATAAAATAACTATCGGGAAAAATGATGAATTTTAGTCTTAGTTACTAAAACCAGTCTGTTTATAAGTACATTAAAACTTGTTTGATATGTGGCTAGAATAATACGACAGTCGCGAACGAATAATTACACGCATATAAATTGGTAAATATAGATAAAACCGCTGAAATAGAGCATTAAACCAATAACACCGAAATATTTAATTTGAAAAACGAAATTCACTACAAAATAAACCTCTTTCACGGACCTCTATGTTTAATAAATACTGTACATAATACTACTACTACTTTTAAAATTGTACAATGAATTGAAAATTTAGATGCACAACTCCACAGAAAGTTAGAGAAAAGCCATGAGGTCTCAGTCACAAACTGTCTAACTTACATTATTACTTATTATTATTAGTATTATATACTTACATCAACTTACATTATATACAATAGGGTGATTAGTATGGTGAACAATAAATTGGTGGCTTAGCAAAAGTTATAACTTGTTGAATATTTATTTAAAGTGTCCACTTATAAATTTTGAAATATTTTCATACATCAACATTGAAATGCCTGGAAATCTTTACATCAACCGGAAGAGAGTTCCATAAAGATGCAGAACGATACCAACTATATCGGATATGTATAGGTAAACAGTATCATTATGCTTCATTACCGTCTTTTCTAGATCGGATCTAAAGAAGAATTTTACTATAATATAATCAGACATAGGGAGGATCGTGATTGATCAGCTCTGATGTAAAACTTTACATACAACTATGATTTAATAAGTAAACTAACCCTTTCACCGTTGGTAAAAAAAAAAAATACACCATGCGTTACCCAAAAATGGAGGATCAATAGCTTACAGAAGCTAAATTCAAACATATAAATTTTTCAATATATTTTTTGTCGACTTATTTTTTTTAACTGATCATAGTATGAATGTTTTTTTCTCAAAATCTTGAGAAGGTAAAATGGCGGCCATCTTGATTAATGTGTGTTTTCTTAGCAGTGCCTAGTGCACTAGAAATTGAAAGTTGGAGAGTAACCTTTCTGAATTTTGACCATGATATAAAATTGTCATGAGGTAATAAATTGTTTGGGAATAAAATTTCCAAGATGATGCAATAATTAATTTCACACACATTCATTCAAAATTTGGACTTTGTGATTCAAATTAACCCAATTTGCATACCCTCAACAAATGTTGCCAAAAGTCAAGATGAAATTTCCTACACCATATTTTTTCATAAATAGGTAATGTGATATACTAAAATGTACTTTCAATAAAAAAATCCAAAATACTCATATTTTTCAAAATATTTCAATTATCAAAAACTTACAAAATTAATTATTTTTTTCGGATTGAGACTCAAAATAGATACGTTTCTACAAATAATCTTTAATTTTCGAAATTTTCAAATGTTCAAATATTTCAAATATGAGAAATTTTTAAATTTTCAAACGTAGTAGGTCTAGTTGACGAGTTACGACTTCAGTAATTGCCCGACGTATCTAATACGTCCATAACACACAGCAGGTGGCGCGCGTGGACTTATTAGAGGCGTCCATAACAGGGAGAGGGCAAAATAAGATTAAACCATGCAATATCCTCATGGACTCAGCGTCGCATAGCTATGGTTAGTCTACGCCCAATCAATCCTTGATAGCGCCAGTTTGAAAATAAGTTTTGGAATGCCTCTTTCTTTGGCATCGAGCTACTGATGGTGCCTAGATTATTCTGAGAACAGCGGTTGGGGTGTTCCAAAATATTGCCAGAATCTTCTCTGTTCGTTTCCAACCTCGTACGAAGGCTCGAGTATTCGTCAAAATCTTATTACCGAAACATTCGCTCGAGGGAAGAAATCACGAACGAGAGCTAGGAGTTCGTTGTTGTATCGTGACACAGTTGGGCGACTAAAATACAACGAATTGGCGGAGTACCAAGGTCTTTACATCGCTCAGTATTGCTTTTAGTTCTTCGAGCATTTGGTGGAAAGGAATGCTGCAACATTCTGTATTACTTTTAGAAAGGGTTCCTGCCTCTTTTGAGAGCATTTTTTGAAACAATATTATTTTATCAAATTTAAATTAAATATTATTTTAACCTAACTTATGATATTATTTTAAAGATTAATTTCGTTTCACACACGTGTACGTTCATACAATTTTGTCCAAAAGTATTTATATATATATTACTATATACAATGCCCCTAAATTGCTTTTTTATGTAGTTATAAAGTAAATTATACTTTTTGAGCTGTAGGGCTATCATTAAAGTAAATAAACATTATTTATAACCAAAATATAAAGGAGTATAAATGTATCACTTTTCAGTCCGTCTTTCTGTCCGTCCGTCCTCCCGACTGTCTGTGCACGTGTCACGTGCCATGATGAAACCAAACATGACCTCCGATTGATAAACTTCTATTTTCTATATTGACGCACAACAAGAATTATATATATTGTTTTTGGTGGCCCTAGGGGTCGGGGCGTAGCATGAATGGTTCTGACGCACTCCAATATTTGAATTAATAGGTTATATGGATCCCTTGTGCCCTCATAACAGTTTCTTATAAAAATTTAAATTTTACTTGATATGATGAAAGGTTACCCCCTATTTGTTTTTCTTCCAAAAATTAAAAAAATAAAAACCTTTTTCTTAAAAAAAATCACAACTGAACTAAAAACCGGGGTTTTAATTATTAATGATTTTTATTGAGTTTTAATGATGATGATTTTCACTCTCGGCCATGGATGTTTGAAAAAGGGGAAAGGGGAGCTCTCCGAAATATCGTGATTATTAAAAAAAAAACCCCAGGTTATAGTTCAGTGACTTTTTTTATAATATTTTTCCGGGGTTAATGAGTTGTTGCCATGTTTTAAAACAGTTTCTATTACCGATTTAGACAGACGTCAATAAATAAACAATTAAATAATTTACATAAATAAATCTGTGCCTTTGCTTATATTATTATCTCCTATTTAAAAAACTTAAAAAGTCAATATCTGGAAATGGCTTTGGTGTAAAGATAGTTATGCGAAAAAAAAACACCCCCCTACCAAAATAGAAAACAAGATATGCAAAAAAAACGGGCCCAGGGCCCTTACTCAAAAAAAACATATATTGGGCCCTAAGTACCGAAAAAATTTAAATTTTTTAGAATTTTACGAAGATTTTTTTGGCGTAAACTTTGTACTCAGCATACTAGAATAATTAAACATAACCATCTATATCATAAAGTAAAGTAGTAAATGGGCAGAGTAATGCACCAACACAGTTTTAAAAACCCTGTGTGCAAGGGTAGCGTTTCCTTGAAGTCCCCCACAACCCAGAAATAACCTTTTCCTAACGGGGCTAAAAATCATTTATGTGTTCTATTTTTACCCCAGAGAAAAAATGAAAATAAAGTTGAGGGGGGGCCCCCCTGTGAGTTATCCAATAGGGGCAACCGTTTTTTGTTACAAAATGTTTTTTAATTGATTCGCAGATTGGGTTTGCTAGGGAAAAAATAAATCGCTCAAATTGATTTAAAAACCTACGTCGGTTTTTCCTATCGCCCATCCCCCAAATTTTTAACCTGTATACATAAGCAATTAAAATTTTTGATAAAGATTGTTTAACTCAGTGTTTCTGTCAGTACTATTTTCTTGTAACTATCTATACACGCTCTCTATGTACCATTTCTTTATCTGCCCTTTTGTTCTTCTGTGACTGTGTGTGTCACGATCACGTCTCACAATAAAAACTGAACATGACCTTGGATTGAAAAGTGTTTTTATACTGCCCTTCAACAAGGATGAAACTGTAGTTTACATACAAAGTTTTTGGGGAAAAAAAACTTAAAATTTTTTAGGTTGGTACCGTAATATTATTGATTTATTTATTTTTGAAAAAATAAAACCCCGTAAAAATCTTTTCCAAATTTCCCAAAAATAATTATTATTTTATAAAATACCGCAAGCAAAAAATTAAAAGCAAGACCAAGAAAAAAAGAAAATGCCAAACTTAAATTTGCTGTTTTCTCAAAACGAAATTTTCGTTACACTTTGGGACAATCTTAAACCCAATTTTTAAAAGGAGTAACAACAGAGGTAGAGGGAATCATTATGGCTTTTTTTGGGGGTTTAAATTAAAACCTAGCATGTTTTGACTAAAGGCCAAAATTTTAGGTATTTGAAAAACCCATGAATTTCAATGTCTTTTAAGTTTATTTTTTTTGGTGGAAAAGTTTGCTTAAATGAAAGTTTTAATTTTTAAAAAATTATAAAAGTAATTACTTGTAGGTTGTCCGGGGCCCAAAAACCTCGGGTAAAAAAACCGGATATATTTTCCCCTTAACAATTAAAAAAAATGTAAACCCAGTTTTCTAGAGCAACTAGAAGCTAAGAAATCTTGGTCAAGAAAAAAAAACCTTGTTAAAAACTAAAAATATTAATTAACCCTAAAATAACGTTTTTTTTAAAAGTAGAATTTTTTTACTTTCGTATGTAAATTTACATACGGGGAAAAATAAAGCAAAAAAAGACTTAACTGAAAAAATTTTTTAATTTTTAAAAGTTTTAAAAACCTAAGTTTTTCGTGGGGGTCAGGGGGTGGAGCTAGCTAGTCGAAAGAGCGAATCTTTGGAGGACCCGGCGCCTCCACCAATAATACTAAGGAAATAATTAGTTCATATCAAGGTAATCTTGCTCTGCTCCCTATTTTTGATAATCCCGAATCTGTGCTTACATGAACGTACACTATTATCTCATTTTAAGAAATTTAAGATGATGTCATGTAAAGTTATTCCGGGAAAACAATCATAAACACACGAGTTGTAAGCTAAGAAAGGGTAGGAAGAAATGCCCCCAAAATTTACTGTTTAAAAAAAAATTTCCCAAACATTCCGAGGTTTAAATTTTGAGAAAAATTACAAAAGCCAGACTGGGTAGAATTTGAAACCAGTACTAAAAAAATTTAAAATTTTTTAGTTGTATGAAGGTTATTAAAATAGTTAAGGGCAGAGTATGCAACAGCACAGTTTAAAAAACCCCGGGTCGGGCCCATAGCTTTTCCTGGAAGCCACACAATCCAGAAAAAAACCATTCCTAACGGGTTTAAAAATAATTGTGTTCTTGTTTTAAGTCCAGAGACAATCAGGAAATAATAAAGGGGGAAGGTTGGCAACCTGTCGCTTTAAATCAAACCCTGGGGGAATGATTTTTGAAAACCAATTTTAAATTAAATGATCTACAGATTGGTTTTGATAATGAGATTTAAAGATTGAAAAATTTTTTTGCCCACGGCTGACATTATCACCATTCCCTTATCAATAATATAATATGTAATTAAATAACTGAAAAACTGTTTGACACTGTGTTTCTTTAAAGTAATCTCTTCTTTTGAGTTTTTTTCGTCGTCACAAATCACACGTAAGTGCACTATTTCTTTGTCTGTCCGTCCGTCCGTCTAGTCACGACTAACAAAAAAAACCAAACATGAATCCGATTGACCGTGTTTTGTTTTAAAAAATTCCCCCTTCAAAAAGGTGATAAGAGATGTTTTAGGGTTTGGGTGTGGTAGGGAAAGAAACTAGACAAAACCCCGGGAAACCTCCCCCAAATACTGGGGGAAAAATCTTCTTTGTGTATCCCATTTCAAAATTTGTTCTCTTTTTCAGGTATTCCCATAAAAGTACGGTTTTTCAAAAAAATTGGGGTAACACAATCAATATAATTTTACAAAATTGTTCGATATAAATCTATAAGACGGCATTTATTTTACGCCCATTGAATTAATTTAAGTTTGAATTTTTATGATGTCATTAAAAATACGGGATATTTTTCTTTTTTTATTTAATCAAGGTCATTTATTTTAACCTTAGAATTATTGTTTTTTCCCACTTTTTAATGGCCCAAATCATTCTAAAAGCGTCTAAAACATATAATAAATAATTAATTCGCCCATTTCTCAAAATGTGTTTTTTAAACTTTTTTGGCGAGTAAAGTTGGAAAATTTTGGGACTAATATACATGTCAGTTTCCACCTCCCCTTAACATAAAGGGACCAGGTCACCATGTGTGAAATGGTTGGTTAGCGACCCCGTGGGGCCCAGTTCCCCGGGGGTTGGGAATTCCACCTCCCACTCGCCTGGCGGGGCGGTCCCTTGTTATTCGCAAAAAGGGGTAAGGGCCCGCCTAGCCAAACGTGCACCCTTTTCCGCTCGACGCCGCGAAAACGTAAAACCCGCCGCGGGGGCTGGGGGCATTTCGTGACGTCGTGTTGGTAGCGAGGGGCGGGAGATAATTGGGGGAGACATTTCCCGCGTTTGGAGAGGGCGTGCGCTTATATTTGGGGCGTTAAACCCGGACCACCGCCCAAAGGGGGTCGCGCCTCTTTTTTTTTTTGGGGGGGACGGCGGAGAAAAAACGGAAAACCAGGGGAGACGAAACAAACTTTCCTTCTAAAAAAGGGTTGGGGGGGGCACAATAAAAACGGGGGGGGGGGGCGATGGGGGGGAGTCCCCTTTAAACACACAGGGAAGGCGGGGCTTTCCCTGCTTTTTCCCTCCCCAACCGGCCGTGCGGGGCTATTGGGGGGGCCCTCGTCCCCTTCCCCCCCCCACTGCTATTGCTATCGACTCACCCGCAGGGAAATTTCACTGCCAAGGAAAACGCGAACAAAAAAAGGAAAGGGGACTCCCCCTCCCAAATAAAACCGAGGAAAAAAAACACTGCGCTCCCAAATCAAATTTTTAACACCCAAAACCCTTTACCTCACACGAACAGGGGCTCGCCGGCTGTGCCTCGTTTTCCCTTATCCTCAAGCCACACAGCTCCCATTAAAAATTTAAAAAACAGTAGACAACGGCCCAACCCCGCCAAAAATTTCACTTACTAAACCCAATAAAGGAAAGAGAATACATTATGAAATCCCAAAAATAACCATTGTGCTTTTTGCCAAAAAAAAATCAAAACTGTATAAAAATTTGCAAAACGATTTCACTCTTTTCGTTACTCCCCTGCGGGATTTGGCGTTATTTAAAAAAAGAAAAAAAAAAAATTTCATAAATTTTGTTCACTGAAAAAACATTTTTTTATTATTATTATTTGAAAATAAAATTTTTTAAACCCTAAAAATTTTTCCCAATTTCTTTTTAAATTTTTAAAATTTTTTATTGTTTTTTGGAAATTTTTTTTGTCTGAAGGGAGTTTTTTGTTACTTTAAAACCTGTTTTTTCCCTTGTGAATTACATATTTATAAAAAAGTATTAATTGAATTAAAAATGGGTACATTTAAAAACCGAGAGAAAAACCCCAAAAAATACTTTTTAATACAAAAAAAAAATTCCATCATCTTTTCCCTCTGAGATCCACCCCCGGAAAATAAAAAGAAGATATTATGAGAAAGAACCCTTGGGGGCCCAAAGGGGAGCAAAGTAAAAGTAGTTTTTTGCTTAAGGGGGATAGATTGGGCCTTGCTCTGAGGGTGGTGCGGTGTGGGGGGGCAGGGTCGGTCGGGGATTAACCGCCCCAAACTGTTAAACCCCTAAAATGGGCCGGCGAGGAAAGTGGGGGACAGTGCCGGGGAACAGCGCTCTTGTCTAAACTCTCTTGTGGGGGGGAAAGGGGGGCAAAAAATTTCTAGGGGGCAGTGATCCATTGGGGGAAACAATTTGGTGGCTTTTGTTGGTAAAGCACGTTCAACATTTTAAACAAAATATTTTATCTCCCCTTTCCCTTAAAAACAAACGGGGCCTCACCAGATTTTTTTAACCTTTTTGTTTTTTGAATATTAATTTTAAAAAAATTTAAAAACCCAAAACTTTTTTTAAAACTTAAATTTTTTTTTATGTTTTTTTGTCGGGGATGAAAAATTAATTTGGATTTGGGGGACATTTTGTGCATTGTGTTTCGTGATTCCCTCGAAATAACGCCGAATGGAAAAAACGCCAAATTTCCGTCATGTGTAGTTTTTTACGTACCACCGCTACTCTTTTGTTTTGGAAAAAAAAGGGTTTACGGGGAAAATTGGCAAGTCCCACTACACACGATGGGGTTTTGGCGTTTTTCCATTCGGCTTTTATTCAGGGCGTCCCCGAAATAACCCGAATGGAAAAACCCCCGAATCGATCATGTGTATGTACGAAACCCACGCTACTCTTTTGGGGTTTGGAAAAAAAAGGGTTTTACGGGGGAAAATTGGAAAAAGTACACTACACACGTTTCGTTTCCCCCCCGGCGTTTTCCTTTGGGGTTTTATTAAAGGGCGCCCATTTCAGCGGGGTTTTTTTAAATTGGGGTAATACTTTACCGGCAAACTTTCAAAGAAATAAGTATAACGATATATTTTTTTTTTAAAAAAACTATCTCTAAAATCTCGGAGTAAATTTATTTCTTAACGTTTTTTTTAAACAATTTTTAGCAAAAATTGTAAACCTACCAAAAACTAACAAAAAGGGTTTTTAAAGGGATACAACTTTATATTTTTAGTATTTTTTTCACATACTTCTACCATTGCATTAAAAAAAAAAAGAAAAAAAACTGATCTTCAGGGGATGAGAAAAAAAACCTAAAAAGAGGACGTGGGTCAAATTTTGATGTACAGCGTCCAAAAGATGACGTGTCAATCTATTTGTCATTGCTAATTAGATTTTAATAACAAATAATGAATTCGTTAAATCCCCCATATCTTTAGAAAATGTACATTTATTTCTTTTTCAATCAAAAAATTTTTCAGATTTTTCCCCTTGGGTTTTTTTCCCTTTTAACTGTTTCCTTACACTTCGATTTTTTTTTTAAATTTTAACCCAAATCTTTTATTTTTATCTTTTCCCGGGTAAAAATTATTAGGCTATTTTGCACAAATTCAAAAAACATATTTTTTTTAAAAAATTTTTAAAAAAAAAAATTTGGACCTTTCAGTTTTTATTTTTGGCGAATTTTTTTTTGGGGTTCAAGTAACCGTTTGGGAAAAAACTACTTAGTTTTAATACCGATATTTTTTGTCACTTTTTTAAAAAAACCTATCAACATAACAAAACCAATCAAGCCCCAACCGGGTCCAACCACCAGGAAACAAGTCTCCCAAAACTTCTCCGGGGCGCCAGGCAATTTGGACGTTTTTGGTTACGTCAGTGAAAATTTTAAAATTCCAATTTTTTTTTTTTTAAAAAACGTAAAATTTGGGGATTTTAAAAAAAATTTAAAGAATCTAAACGTTTTTTTTTATTCGTGTTCTTTATGAAAAAATAGGCTGATTTTCATTTCTATTTATAACAAATTTTAAAAAAAAAATCCAATTTTAAAATTATTTCAAAAATATGTTTTTTGCTGTTGAAATTTTTCAGTTTTTTCCTTTAATTCATATGAAAATTTAACTTCTACAGGCGAAAAAACATACGAACGTCCCGATCTTCTTTTGTTTATTTTAACGTTTAAAAAAACCCTTCTAATGATAGGAAAATTTTCCAGGGGGGAAAAGTTCTACAAATTTTCCGTACAAAAAAACCCCTTTTTTAAATTTCCCCGAGTTGAAGGTATGAATGAAGATGAAGAGGGAGATGTTTTTTTTTTCCATTTCGGTTGATTTACAAAAAACCAGTTACCCCCAAAACGGGAGTTTTTCCCAAAAAAGGGAAAGAAAAAAAATAACATGATGGCAGGGTTTTTAAAAACGAAAGTCGATTTAAAAAACAAAGTCATATTCATAATAGAAAAAAAAATTGTAAAAATGTCCCGGCCCAGTCAGGGCAGATGTGCTATCAATAAATAATACATTAAGGAAAAATTGATAAGAAATTTCCCCTCTCCCAAAACCACACATTTTTTTAAATGGGTTTCGTGGTATAATATGTGAATATGGGCCCCAGGGCCCCTTTATATTTTTTCAAGGAACCGCAAATAAGTTCACATACTTTTTTTTAGTAGTCAATTAATGTTATTTAGATTTCCCTAAAACCCCCATTTATTTACAAACTGGCCTTTCTTAAAAGCTATTTTGGCCGAGTTTTTTTTAAATATAGGATAGTGGCCAAGATAAGATAAAAAGTGTAAATTTTAAAACGGGAAAATAAAAAAAATTTAATTTTTATCGGTCTTCCCAAATTGTAACAAAAATTTTTTTTTAAAGTTTTATTTTTAGTTGTTTTTTGGGGGAGGCCAAAGGAAAAACGCTTCTTGATAAAAAAATTTTGGAAAGGTTGCAGAAACGGTATATGGCCCAATTTATTGTTAAAATCTTTTGATTTTCTTTTGGGTTTAAAAACCCCTTTTAATTTAAAATTTTAAAAAAGTAATCAATGCTATTTAAATCCTTTTAAATTATATGCAAACTCATATTATTTTTATCATAGCTGAAAAATACAAAAAAACTTTTTTCAAGTACTTTTCCCCTTTCATTAAATTATTTAAAATACACAATATTGTAAAAATTTTGGCCAGCTCCCCCCAATTTTAAATATAGCTTAAAAAAAACACGCAAACTTATTTTTTTTTTTAATTTTATTATATTGGTTTAATACATTTTAAATGTTTATTCGACCGCCATTTTTTTATTTTTCCAAATATGCTTCCAAGCCCAAATATAGTGAATGGCTTGAAACCTGGCTCTATTAGAAAAGCAAAACTTTTTTTTTTTAAAAATTTTTTTCTGATCGGCAAAACGGAAAATATTGACCCCCTTAAAAAAAAATTTCCCAAATTAAATTTCCCGCCCAAGCCCCACCTTTCAAGGGGAAGTAGTTGTAAAAATTGTGACTTTAAATTTTTAAGACTGGTTTTCTAGAGGCTGATTTGAGATAATTTTTTTTGGGGAAATTTGGGTTTTTTCATTTCAAATTTTTTTGTTTTGGGGTTTTTCTGTACCGATTTGTATCGCCCAAGCGAAAAAATTCTCAGGGAAAAAAAATTATTTAAAAAAAAAAATCTCAGTCAGAAAAACCCGTTTTTAAAATTAATGCCAAAAAAAACCCAAATACTTACGTTGAATGGGGTGGGTTAAAGGGAAAATTGAAGTTGAAATTATTTTTAAAAAGGGGAATATTTTCCGTTGTGCCCATCAGAAAAAAATTTAAAAAAAAATAGTTTGATGTTCGGATAAAGTCAGGTTTCAAAAACCCTTCCATATTTCGACTTTGGATTTTATTTTTGGAAAAAGAAAAAAAAGGGGGGTGGGGAAAAGCCCTTTAAAATAGAAATTTTCCCTTACACTAAAATTTTTTAAATTTTTATAATTACATGTTTTTAAAAATTTTAAAAAGAATTTTTATAAAATGACGTATTTCTTTTTCTCCAAATTTTGTTTTTAATAAAAAAAACTTAAAGGGAAAATGTAAAAATTTAAAAATTTTTATTATGTGTAATTGGTTTTAAAGTTTTTTTTTTTTAGTCAAAAATTTATATAAAATTTGGGCCCCAAAGGGTGTATATAGGAAACATTTTTTTAAAAAATTAAACTTTTTTTATATTGCCCTATGGCAAGTTTATGAAATAAAGCAAGCAAAATTTCCCTTTTAAAAGTTTATTTCATACCAATGACTTTAAAATTTTCTTCTTCATGGGTTTAAATTTTTGATTATCTACCTGTCTGTATTAATTTTGTCACCAAAAAACCCGTTTTAAAGCTCATTTGGTTTTCTAAGTGTAAACTCAGCAAAAGCATCTACCCTTTTGGGAAAGGGGGAAAACCCTTTTTTGTTTCGTTGTACCTGGATAGGTTTTTATAAAAATTTCCCTCCTTTGGATATCACGGGAAACTGGGGCTTGCAAATTAAATGCGATTACCAAAATAAATTTAAAAAAACTAGTTACGAAGTAAATTTACCCGTAAGAAATTTTTTGAAGAAAAAAAAAATAATTTTGGGCCATGCATACTTTTTATATTGAGAAACTATGCAAAATGTTTTTTACCCCTTTTTTGTACAATTTTAAATTTGGATAGTTTGGGATTTGTTTTTCTACTTTTTATTTTCTTGTTTTCAAGGACTTTAAAATATTTTTAAATGTATATCTTTATACATCTTATACGTGTGTACATTTGTAAAAATACAAAAAAAGTATTTGTTTCTATACGTTAAACTAGGGCGCTCTTTCCAGGTTTTCCCTTTAAACTATCACATTCTAGTCCAAAATACAACCCGAGCAAAGCAGTAATATCCCCAAAAAAAAACAGACTGTTCGCCCCAAAAAAAATAGATAGCCGACGAATAAGGGGTTTTTGGGCTTGAAGTTGGGGGTAACGGGTTTCTAAAACCTATTGGGGGAAACCAAAAGAGGAATTTTTTCCTTAATTTAAAATGTTCTTTTTACACGAACACTCGCCACCGGAAACTCGGGGAAACACACACAATCAAGGGGTTTGGATTGATCGATAGGGGTTTCCCGATAGAGGTAGCCCCACACGTTACACGCTTTGCCGGTTTTCCCAAGGTTTTCAGGTTTAAAACCAGCCGCATTTCAATCCCGACTGAAAGGGTTTTTAAATACAAAAAAAATTTCGGGGGGGTTTTTTGGGGGAAAAAAATTTGAGGGCCGGGGGGGTTTGGGGGAGGGGGGCCCCGGGCCGGTTTTCTAACTTTTTGGGGGGAGGTGGGCCCGGGGCCGGCAAATTTAACCAAGGATGCTATACAAAATGTCATTAAAGGGGCCTTTTTAAACCCCAACAAAAATTTTTTTTTAACACATAATCTAAAGCATAAAACTACACCCAAATGAAGTTTTTAAAAATTTTATCTTGTAAAAATTTGATTTTACAAAGAATTTTTTAATTTTTGATCAGGGAAAAAAGCCCAAAATTTTGGCCCTGTTGGGAAATTTCTTAAATCGGGTTTAAATTCCCTTTTTTTTTTTTCCCCATAGAAATAGAGCATCATTTCCAATCTAAAATGGCCCATTATTACATCTTTATTTGAAATGTGCCCCAAATATACACTCAGACACCCAAAAAATGCATTCCAAAATCACAACTCCTTTTTGGTAAACAGCTATTTTTTTACCGAACTACTTGCCAAAATTTCAAAACAAAATAAAAAGGGTTACAGAAAAAAAGGGTGTCATTCTTCAATTTAAAGGGCCCGTATGTTTCGGATCAAAATCCTCCAAGGCACGGGGGAAAAAGATCGTCCCTGTTTTTCTTATGGGAGTTTTTGGCCCGGGAAAAGGGCCTAGCTCGAAAAACTAATAACAACATTTTTTTTCCGGGTTAAGGTGGACCCCAAAAATTTTTTTTGTTGATTTCTAAAAAATTTTTATAAAAAAAAAAAAAAAAAAAAGGGTTTGCCTAATGAATTATATTTTTTTGTTTAGCGGGTGAAAAACGAATACCCTTACAATTAAAATCTATCAAAAAAAAGGAAATTTGGGGATGCATGCATGCATACCCGCCCGGGAAAATCCAACAGTTTAAACTCGAACCCAAACAAAATTTAGCTTTTTTTTCAAGACAATTTTTTTTACACAAAAAAAGCTAATTTTGTACTTAGGTTGAGTTGGGCAAGAAAATCCTACGGGGGGGGGTATTTCTGCAAAGACTTTCTTTCAAAAAATAAACTAATTAGCCACCTAGGGGAAAATTTTCACGTCCAGGGTTTTCCCCAAAAAACATTTTTTTTAAAAGAATTTAATCAGAGTATTGTTAAAAAAATCGACGTACTGTACGAAAACACTTGGTATCAAAATTTATCATAAACGTTTCGAACTAGTTTTTACTTAAAACCTGTTGTTTACAAATAGTATTGTTGCAATGAATTTAAATTTACAGTTATTATTGGAATTTTTGGACACTGGTTTCAAGTGTTTAAAAGTGGGGCCTTTTTTAAAGCACCTTAAAAAATTTAAAAAACCGTTAGATCAAAAATAGTTTTTTTAAAAAAATAAATTTTCTCCTTTCCGCCCGGGCAGTGGTTATTAAGGCCCCAATTTATTTGGCCCTATTTGTCCCATAGTTAAATAATGTGGTTTTATGTTTATAAGGTTTTACTTTTTTGGAAAAACAGGCAATTGCCCTAGTTAAAAAGATGGGGGGCCACTTTTGGGCTTACATGAATTTTCAAATTTTACTGATTTAAAGGGAAACCCTTTTTAGACTGCAATTCAAAAAAATAGGAAACTTCGCCCAAAAGCTTTTTTAGGCACGTTGTTGGTAAGCGTATGTTTTTTTTTAAAAGAAAAAAAAACGTAAAATTTCGATTTTTCATGAGAATGTTTTTTTGATTGCAGCTCAAATTTTTACACAGATATATAAATATTTATAAAATTAAGGTTTTTGTGAAAATATCATTTCAATCGGAAAAAAAAAAAAGGGAAACATGTAGGGGTTAAAAACCGAAGATTTTTTTTACACAAAAAAAAACGAAAAATTTCGATTTTTAGAAAATTAATTTTTTATTTGCGCCCCAAAAACCAAAGAATATATTAATTCATAAAATTAGGGGGTTTTTGTGAAAAAAAACATAACCCAACGGGTAAAGCATGTAGGTATTTAAGTCCCAAGAATTTTTAAAAAATTAAAAAAAAAAAGTAAAATTTTCGATTTTCATAAGGGAAAAAATTTTTTTTATGCGCTCAAATATCACACGAATTTTATTAAATCCTAAAATAAAGGTTCTGTAAAAAAATCATTTCCCAACGGATGTTATAAGTCGATTTTTTTTTCCCCCCCCAAAAACGAAAAAAAACGTAAAATTGGGGATTTTCATAAAAAAAACAAATTTTTCCCATTTTCGCTTAAAAAAAGTGGCAGTTCTAAGTTTTAGGCTTCGAAGGGCTCCCGAAAATGTTATCGCAATTTGGGGTATTTGGTTTAGCCAAATCGTTTTTAACAAACAGGGCAAAAAAACAAAAGAAAAAAAAAGGAAAAAAAAAATTTCGGGTTTTTTTCTTTCCCGTGTAATTTAAAATTAATCTTCGCTTCGCTCGCTACGCTCATCCAATAAAAATAAAAAAACATACATTTAAAAATGGAATTTATGAATGGGAAAAAAACCCGTTGGGTTTGGGTAGCTTGGAGCTAGGAAACATTAAAAATTTTAAAGTAAATAACTGGGCAAAACTTGAAAGGTTTTGGGGGAAATAGAGGGTTTTTTAAGTGAAGAAAAGAATGAAAAGCTATATTTTTCCCTAAGTATTGCATGCATACGTTAATTTTTTACCTAACCCCAGTTTACCCTTAAGATAAAAAGTAAATCTTTTAGTTAGGGGATGGGTGATTTTGGTATTGGTAGGTATATTTGGGGGTTCTAAAAAGGGGAGGGTTTAATTTTAAATTTCCTACACTTCTCACACTTATATTGGTATTTGATGAAAGGTGTTTAAATTTTGGGAAATATACTTTCAATTTCAATTTTCCCTTTAAAATTTAAATTCCCCTGGTCTTTTAATAATAAACTTACAAAACAAATTGCTCTAATGAAATATTTAAAAACGGGGTTTACAAATCATTTATCAATTTTTTAAAATAAAACTTCGTGTTTTTGCATGGAAAACCCGTAAAAAAAAATTTGCCACTTTTCAGAAAAAATTTAAAAAATCTAATGAGGGAAGCGTTTGAAATTAGTTTTTGACTATGCCACGCCTTTGGGTTTAACGTAGCTGCCCTGTGGTCATCAGAAAGTGTTTCCCGGGTAAAAACCCAAATCCCTTTCTACCAGGGAAACGATTTTTTGCTTAGCGAGTTTTAATTGTGTTAAGGGGCCCCCATTTTTGAGATTAAAACAAAAGTCCCTTTCATTTTGAAAGAACATGCCGTAACATATCAAAGGGGGTTAATATTTTAAACCCCCAAAAAAAAAAAGAGAGGAAGGGAAAAAAGTAGAGAGAAAGAAATAAAATTTATCCAGGCATAGGGCGTTTTTATGGACTTAGTTTAGCTTAAAAAATAATAAAAAATCCTTGTGATGGGGTTTTGGGGGAAATGGGGTTTTTGGGGTTTAACGGTGCTTGTAAAAATCGTGGATGGATAATGTTTGTCTCTAACAAGTAGAAACTGTTTTCCGCGAGATTCTCATTTTGATTTGAGAGTTATTGATATTTTATTAATTATTTTCTCCACATAACTCGTAGGCTTGACATGATATTTATTATTGAACCATCTTTATTTATTTTTCAGTATTCTTTTAGTAAGTGTTTAAAACCAAATTTTTTTTTTTTTCCCCCCCGTTTTTAAACAGCAGGGTGCTAAAAGGCATTGCTTTCAAACCCCCCAAAATCAAGTAGTTTATTTTTTGAAATTTACGTTTTAAAAAAAAAAAAAGTGGTAAAATACAATAAAATATCGACAAATACACTTTAGTTTTTTTCCATTGCCCCCCCAAAATCCCTACGTACAGTACAAACAAAAAACAGCGTTTTTTAGAGCAGTGTTTATACCACATCCAAAGTCAAAAACGTTTATGGGGGCAAATGCTAAGGCTAAGGAGGTGAGTATTTTGTACTTTAAAAAATTAATTTATTAAAATAAGGGGAAAAAATTAAAATAAGGGTTAAAAAGCCCCAAAGATGATAATATATTTTATCTTAGTATTTGCTGTATTTGCTGGGGGGCACATTCTTTTTGATTTTCAAATTTGTTTCGAAACCGGGTTTTTGCACAAAAAAATTTTACACACTGTTCTCTGATTTTTTTTTCAAACGGGGATATATAAAATTTACAGAATATAAGTTAAAACTAATGACATGATACATACCAAAACATAAAGGGTTTTTTCCTACACAAAAGGCTAATCACAAAGCCCCGAGCTGAATTTTGTATTCGGTATAAGCAACCTTTTTCATTGGAATAACTAGGGAAAAGTGAAACTGCCCTTCCCCGCGGGGTGGCCTATTTTTTACTCGGGTTAAAGGTGGGGATTCTGAGATTTGACCCTGGAAACCAAATTTTGATGTAGCTTTGGGATACTAACAAAACTGTTCGTTTCACCTTTAAAGAATAAGCAATCGCGGGCGGAAAGGCCCCTTTTTTAAAATTTTTCTCCTTCACCCCCTGGGAAAATTTCTTGTCAACTTTAAAAGAATTTAAAATATTGAGAGCATATTTTTCTGTGCTTGTAATAGCAAAACATAAAAAATCATCCCGGGTCACAAAAGTCGTAAAAAGATGAGTCCTTATTTAAAACCCCGAGTTTTGTTATTTTTGATTCCTCTTTTTAATCTTTTTCTTCGGGGGTCTTCTAGTTTATCTTTAAAAAAAAATTACACTAAAAAACACGATTAATAATGCAATTAAAAAATATTTTTGTAAAATAGATGATCACACAATATGTACCCTATGTAGTTTTTATGTTGATTTTTATTTAAATTATAATACACACACCCAAATTTAATTATAAAAGTTTTATAGCTACTTTTTTCTAAAAGTTAGTTTAAGTATGACCCTTTTAAAAAAACTTTTTTGACAAAAGTAAAAAGTTATATTTTTAAAACAAAAATTTAAAGGGATTTTTCAAATGTTTTCGAAAAAGTTTTTTGCCAAAAAACCTTTTGCTGAAAAAAATTTGACAAGTTATTTAAAAAAAGCAAACAAATGTCCTTTTTTCAACCCAAAATTTTTGCGATTTTTTTTTGTAGAGTAATGTTTGGGCATTTTGCGCCTTTCAGTTTTTCATTAAAAATAAAACGGTAAGGACGAAAAAACTTCCAAACCACCTGTGTATGTTTAAAGTAGTTGGCCCGAAGAGGTGAATTTTGGGGTTTAAAAAAAAAAAAACCGGTCGCACATTTTAAAAATAGTATTTCTAGTTGCATTAAAAAAAGGGGAGGATTCCGTTGTTTTTTTTGAAAACGCCCGCGACATTTCGTTTTTGGGTTAAAATTTGTAAAAAATTGCCCCAAATTCTTGTCGGGGAAGATGGAGGGGCCCTGAAAATGGATGTCTTTTGTAAAACGCTAAAAGCAGTCCCCGGGAACTTTTGGGCGTTAGGCGTTACGTTAAATAACAATACAAAATGAAACTTTTTGTGGATTTTTTTACGAAAAACAGTTAAGGACGGTCCCTTTAAAAAACTAAAAAACGAATTTAAAAAATTTTTTGTTTGGGGGGAAGAGGAGCGAGCAAAATTAAAAAATTTTCACATGCCGCACTTAGCTTGAAAAAATAAGTTCTTTGAAAAAAAAAATCGTAAATATCCCTGGTCAAAAAGAGTAGATATTACGATTTAGTTAAAAAAAGGGGAGAAACCAAAACCCCCCGCTCAAAAAACCTTCCCCGGGCCCAGGACAGGTTTAAAAATTAAATTTTAAAAAATTAATAATGCACCCCATACACGTTTTCCCCGTGTCATTGTTTTTTTTAAAGGGTTTGGGGACCCCGGGTTGGGGCTAAATTGTTGGGCTCGCCCCCCCAAAATGCCCGAAAATGCCCCCCGAGCACTCCATGACAGTAAGCGGAAAATGCGAGTACTCGACCCCGAACTTTTGCACCTCCCTTCCCCCGGAGAGGATAGAAGGGTCCAGGGGGCTTTTGGTCCACGGTTGGGAAAAAGGTGATGTAGCGAGGGGGTGGCCGAAATTCGTCAACACGAGGAAAATGTTTGTGGATATTTCCTTTCCCGTCTGGACAAAAACGTCCAGCTGATTGGACCCCCCAAATCGCGGGGGCAAAATCTGCAAACAAGACAAGAACACATTTTACAAAATACAAGCTTTATTTGCCAATTTTGAACGATACACATCAACAATCAAGAATATTCATCAACATCTCATCCACATTCTAGAATAACAGCTTCAGATGTATCATGCAACTACAATTCAGAGGTCAAAATGTACCCGTCCTGATGGTCTAGTGGTTAAGACGCCTGTCTGGAATGCGGGAGATTCGTGGTTCGATTCCGGGTTGGGGCGGACTTTTTTTAATTTCTGAATTGTAGGAAATAATAGCTATAAACCAGTTTTCAACCATATTCGATCGTATTCCACAACATATTATGAAATTATGGTACATGCAATATATTGATTTCTAGGAGTGATTATAAATAATAAAATAATTATATTTATGATGGTAAATAAATTGTTTCAAACGGACATATTCGTTCATTATACTCTGCAGTTTTTAAATTCCAATTTAGTAAATACAAATTTATGGATACGTGTTGTGAGTTATTTACTTTGTGTGTTTGACTTATCCACAATTTTCACACAACACAACGTAGCTAGTTTAGCTTCGAAACTTCAGGTTGCTTAAAATGCTAGAGAATTAATAACTTCAGCATTAGATCAAGCTTTACCTGGTGTTTTCATTGCATTTCTGTTGCATAATAACAATCAAAGTAAGCAATGCAAATCAAACTTAATTGGTTAAACCATAGATATCTTAACACCTATAGTAGGCTAGGTACGCAGTCTCCAATACCTCCGCACAGGCGCGCGTGTACCAAATTGAAGCGTCAATCTCACCCATTCAAGATGGCGGTTTGGCGTTTTAATTTATGCTTTTTTAATGCAATAAAGTATTTTACTGAATTGTTTGATATGGTTTTAGCTTGTGCAGCATGGTATTGAACAAACAGCAACAATGCAAAGTTATTGCATAAGGGAATTTAGTAATCATTTGGTTTTAAAGTCTGATATGCTCACCTGCCAAACTGGCGGCCATCTTAAAAAATATTTTTTCGATTAATCGCTCCGATCTAATTAACATGCAAACTCACCCATTCAAGATGGCTTCCCATTGTCCCGGAAGTGGACCGCTGACTGCTAGTCTAGCCAATTATATAGGATGTCAATGGGTTAAACTTACTTTGGCTATCATAAAGCAGAGCACACAGTACAAGTTCCATCGACAGAAGATTAACTTATACCCCAGCAACAGGCCTATGTAAAATCATTACAAATTTCTAGCTTTGTTTTAAACCATAATTATGTCAATCATATCCTCGGTAGAGGGCTCACCTCGAGTGGTGCATACACCCTATTTACGGATATATAGGATATTTCTGAGGATGAAATTTAGAACCCTGATCTATTGAGGTCATCAAAATTCACAACCAAATACAAATATGTGGAACATGGTTCTCTATTCAGTCGAAATTAAAGTCAGGGTGTTTCTTGATTGGTAGGCCTATACCAAGTGAAGTGTCTATCATACCTTGCAGTGTCACCGTCATGGAAGATGTCTGGCGCATGGTGACCAGCGTTGAGGCCGATAGCACCGAAGGAGAAGCTGCCAACAGTGATCACCCAGCCCCACATTAGGAGGGTGTCGACTACACCTGAGCCGCCATACAAGAACATGGCCGCCGGTATTACGAATGACAAGAGATGCTCCTTGCGTAACACGTCCCAGTGGCCTCGACAGACCATAAGACCTCTAAAACACAATACAAGAATTATAGGATAAACTTTAATATGGATTTTTTTCTTTGTATGACAAAAGTAGAATACAAGTTTACGTTGCATAACAAATTGTTCATGACAATTTGATTTGATACAAATAGTTAATCAAGTTAATAAAAATATAAAAAAGCCTACCTAAACAAGCATATTTTTAGCTGTTGATGACTTCAAATTAAAGCACCTCTTCAACCAACCACTCACCATATCGACAAATACAAAAATCAAGTGTAAATCTTAATTCATCTGGATCAAAATAATTGTTGACCAAGGAAATATAGGCCCAATCAAAAAAGAGTATTTTTCTATTGAAACAGTATAGACCTGTACGTCGTGTACGATTACCATTGCCACTGACTACAACAACTAGGTTGAAACGAAGTGTTCTATGTTTTCATTGTTCTCTTTTAATTCAATGACCTGACATTGATTCCCTCAATGAACATTCATTGTGAATGTTTTGTCATTTTTATTACTCACGATGTTAAATTTTAAATAATGAGTATGAAGGCGTTGTTACATCCAATACAGATAAAATTATATAAAATGTATACAATCCGTTATAGCGAACGTGCGATCATACCTACCTTACTACTAGGGGTAGGGAGAATATCAAGGCGTAGACAACGGGGGAGTAAAACCAACCCCCGAAGCGAGCGAAGGTTGACTTTTCATGTGGTAACCACTGCAATACAGGCTCGAAGAACGATATCTCAAGGTCAAGCAACGTGTTTGGGTAGAGATGGTGGCTCAGCGCGTGACTAATTCGCCAGTCCCTGAGACAAAATACAAGAGTAATCTTAGTGTCGTAATCCAAATACTGTTCAATTATCAAAATATTATAAGTAAGCCTACAACTTCAATGACATTATCGTTAATAAATATAATATATCACGTTATATACATTAAATATTCAATCTTTTGGCTAACTCAAGGTAGACGAGCTATGGTTACTCTGACACAATTTGTTCTATACATGTCACTAGGAATACGCCAAAGTCGTTGTTGGAAGAGTGGGTGGGTACCCAGGTACGTTTGCACTTTATTTTTTTATTTTAACAAATAATTTGCGAGTCGTCAAGAGCAGCTATTAAACCGCGTTACCACTGCAGCTCTGAGTCATCAAGCCGAGACTTGTCTAGCTGCTATGCTGTGTTCCCTAGATCGCTCTGCACGAGGACGCGGGCGACACCAAAATATATCACATCGCCAACGCCAAAGTATTAAAGCTATCAAGATTCCAAAATGTGTTATAGGAAGGTCCATTCATGCTCCCCATTTCGGCTCCAGATGTTCTGCATCCATCTTTTGTGCTACTCTAATCAGAACCAATTAAGTAAAGCTCTGTAAAACTACATTTTTTGCTGCAATTTCTTTTTTGCCAGGCCAAGATAAAATTGTTATTATTACAGTTATCATTTACATTATTAATGCTTATATGGTCCTCAAAAGTTAAATATCAGAAAAGCTTTGATATGGCTAAGTAAATTTACCTTGATGACATGAGACAAAGGTCAAAGTAGTACATCCTGAAGTTATCCTTCTGGTGGAAGAAGTTGTGAGCACAGATGACGGTGAACGCCAGGAAGATTCCGGAGATGAGTCCGAGGAAGTAGCTTCTCAGCGCTGCCGCTAGGATCGCCGTGAGCAGCATAGTGCCGCACAGTAGGTCCGCGATCAGCTTGGACTGGAAGGAGGGTCCAGTTGGCGCGCCCTTCAGCATCTTCCGCACCCCGCGCTTGAGCGTCCGGTAGAAGCCGTCGTCGTGGAACGTGTAGGGAGAGTTGCGTCGCGACGCCGCACGACGGACGTGGAAGTGCGGGAGGAGACGCTCGGCGGTTTCAAACACGTGGTGACTTTCAAAGGCTTCCGTTATATCGGTGCCCTAATTATTGGAAAGACAATATAAGTACAATGAAATAATTAAAACTTTGTTGCACGAGTTACACAAAATATTAAAACCGTTAATTTTTAGCCAAACCAAATTCGTTTATTTTTTATTTTATTTTATTGAATAATAAGAGATACTGAAAAAATTTACAAGGATTGTTGGCTTACTTTCAATTTGGGACTTTCTGCCCTTTTTGGAACCAAACAAGATTACTGTACATCAGAACAAAATATCACAAAAATTTGGATGTTGAAAATAAAATTCTTGAATTCAAATTTACTTTTTCATAGCATTTTTGCATTGTCTAATGTCAATAGAGGATATATGATTAAAAAATTAAAATTAAAAATTAAACTGTGCTAATGTTCTAAAACATAACCATTCAATCTAAAGGGCTTACCTTGGTCATGGTGAGCCAGTCTGCTCCCCCCGGATGATTGTGCACCCACTGAGAGAGATCGTATAGATCATCGTGTATCCTCCAGAGTCCCTCGGCGCCGTCGTCTTCCTGTTTCCCCTTGAGCCAGAGCTCCGAGGACTTGAGGGGGTGGTCCCGGTAGGTGGGGTACTTCCACAGCCCCGGTAGGGTAGACACAAGCTCCTCGCGAGGCGCCATTACAAGCACTGAAGCTAGACCTGAGAAGACAGTTCATTGGGAAATAACCGATCAGTCTGGTTGTGTTGTCCTTCAAGGCTAATAAATACTCATCACGAGTACTTATTAATGCAATGAACTGCAAGTACATGAGAATAACAATATTCGTTTTCTTTACAATGTTGACTCGACCGATATGAATATTCAGCAATACTAAGTTGTTTGTATTCGCTGAGTACATATTTTCTAAAAAAAAAAAGGTGAGAAACAGGTCATTTCGCCGCTTCGCGTTTACAATTACTATAGTTCGTGAGTTCGACGTTTTGGAACCACTGTGGGTTCCATCTTCAGGACTATTGATCTATGAAAGTGCGTTTGATCGTTACCTCTCAGTTCCGGATCGTGTTTGAATGCCTAGACCAATGGCAATGGGGCTGGTCACGTGTACGTACGCTGCATGCAACCATGATGATAGTTGTTACACCCCCTTGTTGTGACGTCTGAGGGTGAGGTGTGATTGTCACGTGATTGCGAGTGGTTGTGCTGATGACAGGAGTCCACGTTTCACTTAGTTTATAGCGATCGTCTCCGTTCAAGTTGTTGGGATTTTTCTTGATCGCCACCGCCACGCGAATAAGTCTGGCCGAGAAACGTGGGAAATGACCCGTTTCACACATGTTTTAATATATTCGGGCCGCGAAAGTCTTGAATGTTTTATGCCATATTTACGGTCACGTAGTTAGTGTACCAAGTTATCCAGATGGTAATTTTGTTGGTCTAAAGACATTTCATCTATCTTGTTCTATTACGACATTTCGACTTAAACTTCATTTCGTCCAATTTTTATCTAGACACGTACTGGGTCTTATTTAGTGAGGAAGTGGTACATGAGGAGGGAGAAAATTAAATGTTTGTACCACATTGGTAATAGATTGATTAATTTGATAACAATATTCTAATTTTATGTAAAAACATGTGTTTTTTGATGAAAGCTAAAAATAAAAATACATTCATTTCGTCATACACATATTTTTATTTCCTTTTTAAATTATGTTTTTTATGTAAACATTTGGCATTGTATATTACATACATACCGGTTAGTCAAATTGTTTTATTAATTCGCATGCATAGTTTTTATTTTCATTACCTGTTCTAAAATTATGCATTTATATTAAAATTTCAATTTAGACCTTTGTATTAAGGAGATTTACCAAATGTTTCCATAAACCACAATTCATACTAGACGAAATAGCTGTAGACTTAAAAATACTACACCAAATGTCCAGTAATACAATTTTGTCGCCTTGGACGAAACAGCTTTGTAGACCAATGGACTGACTACACCAAGTGCCCGTAGACAAAGAGTCTGTGCGCCATCCAGACTATTATACCTTTGAGTTTAGAGTACCTAAAGGTTCTATACTCAATGATTAAACTCTGCATTCTACGCCAAAGCCTGGTTTGCTCGAGCTCCTATCAGTACGAGGAGAACGTCTCACGATAAAGTGGCCACGACGTCCGATTGACAGGCGTTTTTTTGTTTATTTATCAAGGAGAGTTCAGACTGTTTTATAAACTCTGATGAAAGGTGGGTTGGGGGAGGCCTTGTCCTCCAGAAAGTTTGAAAATTCACTTTCCCGGCACCACCATCATTATGGAATGCAAGAACTAGCCGAGATTTTTTTTATAGCAAGCATAGACAGCAACCCGGTGCACCGCCTAAAGATCAATGCACGGCTAATTATGTATTATGTATTTCCTGTGAATGAAATAATACGGGCATTGCCCACAATAGTATTATTTGTTATACTTTCGTCTTTGAGTACTGAGCTAGGCAAACTTCTACACTTCTACCTTCAAGAAAGACTCGAAATGTTTTGAACTATATCTTTTGAAAATCAAATGTCAAAAATCTGTTAATATGAATATACCTATATCTAAAGAAAGTTCATTTTATTAACAATTTTTGTACACGATGGTGTATAGAATATTACTGTTTAAAATAATAAATCTGTGGACAGAAAATAGTAAATGAATTTTTTTAGCTCTAAATTGTTATCAAATTAATAACTAAAGTTTGGTAAGAAAGAACACGGTTGGATTTTAAATGAAGAAAATGGTTACTTAATATTTTCAAAACACTTTAAAATATCTAAAAAAATAATCAGTATGAAAACTTCCGCATTTGTAAAATAATAAATAACTCGTAGATAATAATTGAATTGGATTTATATCAAATTGATAGTAATATAGGGCCCAAGTAGAAAAACTATAGTGAAACAGCCAACATAACACTGATAGACTATTCGCTAACAATAAACTGTATAACTTAACTCATAGCCCTCGAATAACACTACTATGATAAGTTTTAGTTCAGAAACTAACGGCCATAGTAATCTACTAAGAAACGCTCAGTTGGACGCGTTGATAAGCGAGCACGTGTTATAGCTAGACCAATATTGCACATTTTTTAAATTTTTAAAATTTGCGACGTTCGCTGTCCACGTCGCCATGTTTCCAATATTATTTATTATTGCCAAGGTATTTGGGTAAACCCGTGGGTAAACCTTTACTTTGTGGATAAAATCCACCGCCATCTAGAGGACCTTGACATCATTTCCTTGGGAAAACTATTTAAACTCTTTGGTAACAAATAATACACTGCTTCCTCGATAGTATTTTGATTACTTCTAGGTGGCAGTGCTTAGTGGCCAGAATTCTCGTGCGACTTTTCGTTGCCATGGTAACGTTACTTTTGTTATAATGTAATTTCCATCTACACTTACTTATCGGATCAAAATAAAATTAACATATTCGTGACCGGACGGACATTCTAAATGATTTGGCCACCTCAGATTTTGTCGCCGTTTGATTTGAAAAAAAAACTTTCGATTAACTTTAATGTAACTTTGTAACTTTTTGAACGATTTTGCCACAAAACTAATGGCATTCAATGATGAACGAAGCTTGCGTATGGTCCAAATTTCAACTCGATCCGAACCTCCGTTCGAACGTTATGGCGAGACATACAAACAAACAAACAAAAAAAAAAAAAAATACAGTGACTATTTTTTCCGGCAGAGTCAAATGGTAACGCTCGCTTCGCTCGCTTTTTCAACAACTAGGTGCCGGGGAGCCTATGGTCAATAAGCCCTGACTTTCAGTTATGGTGGATGTGCCGGGTTATCGAACGCAAGTGTGCATAACGTAAAAATGGTTATGAATTTTTGACCGATTTAGAAACACAGTTTTAAAAGCAGGCCTATGCCAACTCTTTTGAAACATTTTTCTACTTCTATTTTTACTTTTTAAAATTTATAATAATTAGTTTGCATAAATACTATACAATTTCCATACACAGATATCAAAATTTTTGTACGATAATCGAATGATATGTTAAAGCACAGCCCTGCTTGAATTATACCAACATCAAAGTTGTATTCACACGATAACTAATAATATGTTTCATTCGGGTTTTCTAGAGTTATTAATTTACAAATTCAAATAACATTCAATGGGAGAAATCTGTTTCTAATTGGCGTTGCTAAAGTTGGTGTCTACCGCGGATGAATCCTAGTCCCCAAATAGTTGGTTGGTCATTGTTTACTTCAAAGTAGATGCATGGCGACTGCGTCGATAGGGTGTGTGAGCCATTTTAATTGAAGTTATGGTTTTCTTGGAAATGAGTGGGCATTCCCACCTCACTACAAAAATTTGTATTTAGTAATTTCGTCGTGTATTCATAATATATTTATTTCAATTAATGTTTCTTACTTTTATGCACTAAACTAAACGCAGTATGCGGAACTGATTTGAAGCGCCACGTTTAGTATTAAGTTAATATAACAAAGTACACTCGATCTAAGTTTTCAAGTCTTTCTTTCTGAAGACACCAATTAACATTGCCATCAGATCCCACACTACATTGGCTAAAATCTACATAATATATGATGTGGAATGTAAAAAAATATATTAGGATTAACAGTATTGAAACATTAATGTTTGAACTTATTTTTTTTAAACAAGTTTATGCAAAAAATGAGCGATATTTTATTTTTGAATATTCAGTAAAAAATTGATTTTTATAAATTATTTAATTTAAAAAAGAATGAACAGTAGAAGCCTTAAACGTAAATGGAATAAAATAATATGAAAATTAACATGTTAATGCATAAAGGTAAAAAAGTAAAAATTTCATTTTTCATTATTAAAACATTTGTTTGTATCTTTTCTAGGCAATTAATTTTTTAACCATAAGGTCCCTTTTCACATTTTATTCACATATTATCATGATTTTAATATCTATTAGAATTATGTGAGAACTTAAACTATTTATCTAACCAACAAAATTTATAAAAAACATTCATTATAGAAAATCAATTTAAAGCGTCGTAAATAAAGCCCTACTGAAGCTAAGGCCGTCAAAAACAAATATCATCTCGCAGTGTGTTACAGTCGAGACTGTGAATTGTGAGGCATGCATTCAAATTTTGGAGTTTTTAGGGTTTATAATAAGGTGGGTGAACACGACTTTGAATAGTACATGACATACCTATACGGGAAGGTCAGTTTAGAACTATTTTATGATCCACCATAATAAAGGATAAATCACAAAAAAGAATGATATCACTTTGGAAATAATCCCTTACAGAAAAAAACTACTGGTGTTCAAGTAGTTTTCAGTAGTTTTTAGTAGTAAAACTACTGAAAACTACTCAGTCCGTGTAGTTTTACTACTGATGCCAGTAGTTAACTACTGAAGGGCCCAGTAGTTTAACTACTGGGCTTGAGTAGTTAACTACTGAAGTGCCAGTAGTTAACTACTGAGTCCGAGTAGTTAACTACTGGCTTCGAGTAGTTAACTACAGAAGTGCCAGTAGTTAATAATCTAAAACTATCTAAAGTTGCTAAAAGTAACACATACTTTAGCAGGACATAAATAGTAGAAGAGTTTTAAATACCGGTACTTTAAATTATAAATAAGACAAAATTTTAAATGAAAATACTCGTTTTGAATATGCATGCATATTGAAAAAACATTGCTGTTGTATTCCCAAACTATTGGCCTAAATTGCTTATTGAATACAAACCATCATTTAAAATGGTGTAATATAAAATATGTATGCTTAAACAAATAAAATATGTTATTTCAGTGCAGGCCTACTACATTTGAATTAGCCACAGGTCGTACAGAGAGATCCTAATTGGTCAACGACTAGCCAATAGCGCATTCACATGCAAAAGTGTTGCCAACTTCAAGGACTTGTTTCAAGTGTTTCAAGTTCATTTTGTGACAGTTATTATAGTTTAGGGATTAGCTACTTTATGGAGATTTGTATATTTTACACAATGATTAGTAAATTAGGACTTTTTTAAAGCTTTCTATTAAAATCTCCAGTACAGTCATTACGCTTATTTGGTAAACTTGCGATTTTCATGTTGGCCACACATAAAACATTTTGAACTTCCAGTTGTCAGTTTGCTGTTTGTTTGTGTTTTGGCATTAGGTCCGTTGGGAAGTTACATTGTGGGCGATTAGGACCCAAATGTCGATGTAAATAGTCCAAACGTTAAGCTTTTTACTTGACTATGTCTATATATTATTATATAAGGGTACGTAATAAACCATAGGCCAAAGGTTTTATGTTTAGCATGTAAGCCTAAGGCTCAGACGGGTAGGCCTAGGCCTATATCACCCTTCTTTTGATGCAAACAATAATAGGCTAGGGCTAGGTAGGCCTAGGCCTAGGCCTAATTGGATTGCACTATTGCTAGCTATAGGCCTAGCCTAGGCCTATATTAAATAGGGCCTTCACAAAGGCCTAGGCCTAGCAGGACCTTTTTCTTGTTGGCCTAGGCCTACCAACGTTTTGCCTCAGGCCTAAATCATTTTGTCACTAGAAACTTGATACAATTCTAGCGGCTGGCGGCTCCAAGCCAAGCTAAACAGCGCAGTTGTTTGAAACTACAATCATAGCCTAGGGACCTAGGCCTAGGCCTACCTAAATGGTGAGTTGTCTGGGGAACCTAGGCTGACCCCCTACTATAGGCTAGGCCTAGGCCTATTTCTAGAGGTCCAGGTTTTAGACTGGAGGAATAAATCTGAATCAGAATCTGAATGATTGGGGTGTAGAGCCTGGGCCTGGAGCAATTCTAAAGCTAACTAGGCCCTAGCCCTTTAGGCCTATACAAAATACAACTAGGCCCTATCTCCTGTTCAGGTTGAATACATAGCCAAAAGTTCCATTGTCAAGGTAGGGTGGAAGTGAATTTTTTACTGTTGTGTCTAGTCTAGACCTAGGCGTAGCCTCAAGAAATTAAAGTTGAACCTACTTAGCCTAGGCCTACAACCTACCTGTTAAGATTTGATATTCATCTATTCAGATTTCTAGAGTTTAGTATAATTTTAAGTATTTGAATTTTTTCCCGCACTGCTCTGTACCACGTGATTTCCGTATAATTTAATAAAGCTCACTTCCGGTTATTTTCTCTACTCAACTGTGGTCGTCATTCGTGTCATATCCTACAATTAATCACGATCCAAGGAACAATCCTAATATACAATAGGTTATGGGCCCAGGGAACGTTTTCTCTGAAGTTTAATTGTTGAGTTGAGACGAAAATGCTTCGTGTGTTTGTGTTAAAAACTTTTTATCACAAAAAAAAACGCGAGTGCACATGGTAAGGTTAGGTCGCATGCCAACCACGCCAAGAGGAAGTCAAAAATGGAGTCGGATCAAGTGCCTACGGTAATAGTCCAACCGTCTGTGAACTCTCTTCCGCCCTTTGCTAAACTTAAGGGGCAAGAGAACTGGGTTGATTGGAAATATCTCATAGAGCTACACTTGGGAGGGGTGGTCATGAACAACATTTCACTTGACCATTTTCTTCTCAATGAACCACTCAGCAGTCAAAAGGACATGGACAAGGCAGCGAGAAGAATCCTGAGCTTTATGATAGAACCAAGTCTCCTGCTGCATGTAAGGACAACTACAACGGCAAAACAGGCGTGGAAAATCTGTGCCAAGTGTTTGAAGACTCTGGTGTTCACAGAAGACTTGCTCTCCTGGATCAGTTAATGGACATTAGACATGATAATTTTTCATCTTTAAATGCATATGTCATGGCTTTCACGGATGTATTTGAAAAATTGCGATCCGCCGGGAAACCTTTTGTCGAGGAATCCGGAGCGTACCTAATGCTGCGCAACCTGAAACATGAGTATAAATGGCTCCGCCAACTAATCGAGCGAAGTGTCAAGAAAGAAGATGATCTAAAATCGAGTACGTAACGAGAGAATTAACGAGGGAAGCTCAGAAAGAAGCTGCGGAACTGACGTCATCAGCGCTACGGGCGAGCAGCGGTAGTGGTCCGAACTACCCAAGAACTTCCAACGGTTCGTCGTCTAGAGGGCAGCAGCAACAGCGACCACGAGATGGCAACAAGCAAACAACAGGAACCCAAGATGGAAACCGTCGAAACAACAGACCTTTTTGTCAAATTTGCAAAAAGCATGGACACAAGACCAACGACTGCTGGCACAGAAAGACTGAAAATACCAATAATAATGCTGGTAATAGCAACAGCAATAATGGTAATGTGTAGTGTTCTTACACCTTTATAACTCCAATAACTAGGCGGGGAAGGTTTTGTTTACAACAGCTTTATTTACGCCATCATGATCAGAGAGTGAACTAGGTCAGAGCCTTCTAAAGATACATACATGTTGATACAATGTAAGCCTAAGGTGGCGGTGCACTTTAGGCGGTGATTACAAATCACTACATCTCCCTTTTCTTTTTTTAATAAGAAGATTCTTAGATCTCTTAGTTATTATGAAATAACATAAAATAGAGAATGAGGTAACTCAACGTTTAAACCTTCTAACTTATTTTTCTAACAATGCAAAGAACGTACTCTACTTGTTTAAGATAATGCAAAGAATATAATAAATCTAATTTAAACATAGAGTACTCAACTTAATTAAGGTAATGTAAGGAATATTAAACCTAATTTAAATATACTCAACTTAATTAAGGTAGGTAATGCAAAGATTATAATAAATCTAATTTAATGTGAAGAACAGAAATAACTCATAGGTTCATCTTCTGTGTTGGCTTGACCCTCCTGCCGGAACGAGTGGTCTTTTCCGTCTGGCTTCCAACTTCCGTCTGGGGCGGGGCCAAACTCTTTCTTGGAGACACGGGCTGCTCGGGTGGCTCACCTGGTAACTCCAAGGGTCCATTTGTAGGTCCAGTTGTACTGTCAAGTGACTGTCTAGAAACAGCAACTGGAGGTTGGTTAGAACTAGGAATGGATAAGGAATTGTCCTGAGAATTGCTGTAAGGAGGAATGAATGGATATGGCATTTGCTCTGGGCTGTGGATTTTGCCTGTTGGGATTAGGTGGAACCGGTTTCGTCGTATAACTCTTCCTGCAGATTTCAGGAGGTAGGATCGAGGTTCTTCTGTCTTTTTGATGACTTTCCCATATCTTTTTAGGTCTGTTATCCACACTTCTTCTCCTTGTTGTAGTTCAGGAAGCTCTACTGCTTTATGCCGAGAGTCATGATTTTTCTTTTGTCTCTCTTTCAGCTCCCTATCTTTCTCTCGAAACTTCTTTAAGTCCGGCCATTTTGGCTCCAGAGATGATGGATGTGTTGGGATGTTTGTTCTTAATTTCCGACCGAAAAGTAGTTCGGATGGACTGTATCCCGACTCTAGCGGTGATGTGCGATATGCAAGTAAGGCCAAGTTAGGATCCTCTACCTTGCTCTTCTGCAGAATCATTTTCACCGACTTTACACTGGCTTCGGCGAACCCGTTGCTTTTTGCGTATCTTGGGCTGCTTGTTGTCAGTGTAAATCCATATTGTTTTCCAAATTCTCGGAATTCTTTACAATCAAATTGACTTCCATTATCTGCACGGAGGATGTTGGGTCTACCCAATCGTGCAAATATCCCTTTAATCTTATTTATGATGTGCATTGAAGTCATGTTCTGAAGTAAGATCACCTCCGGATATCGTGAGAAATAGTCTTCTACTGTGAGGTAGTTACGTCCTTCAATAGTGAGAATATCAGCTCCAACACACATCCACGGTCCTTCAGGTAACACTGTACTGATCAGGGGTTCCACAGGGTTGCTTCTGTGTTCAATACAGGTCTTGCACTTAGATATCAGTGTCTGAAGGTCTTCATTTATGGTTGGCCACCATACAGACTCCCTCGCTCTGCGACGACATTTTGACACTCCCAAATGTCCCGCATGTAGTCTTGTTAGAATCTCTTGGCGCATGCTGACTGGAATTAGTAATCGATTTCCTTTCAAGATTAGGTCATCCGCAATCACTAATTCATCCTTGTATTTTGCGTACTGCGAAAATTGAGGATTCTTTCTTGCCTGGTTCGGCCAATTATCAGTTATGAAACCTTTCAAGGTTACACAAGTATTGTCTGCTTCTTGCTGCACTCTAATCTCTTCGATCTTCGAGTCTGTAGCAGGCAAGCTAGCTATGATGCTGTGAACATAGGCTTCGACTGCTTCTTCTAGAAACTTGTCTTCGTTGTTCGTTATATCACGTATCGGGTCTCTGGAGAGAGCATCGGCAGTGTACATTTCTTTGCCTGGTATATACTTGATGTCGTAATCGAACCTAAGCATTCTCATTCTGAGCCTTTGAAGTCTAGGAGTCATTTCTGCTATTGGCTTAGATCCAAATAGCGTGATGAGAGGCTTATGATCCGTGTTTATTTGGAACTTCATCCGATGATGTACTCGTAGAAACGTTCACAAGCATATGTGATGCCGAGTGCTTCTTTTTCTATTTGGGCCCATCTTCCCTCTGTAGGAGTCAAACTTCTTGACGCGTACATGACTGGCCGCCACGAATCATTCTCTTTTTGCTCAAGAACGGCACCTAATCCATATGATGAGGCATCAGATGTAACACGAGTTTCTCTATTAGGGTTGTACATTGCCAGTGTTGGTGTATTAGATACCAACTCTTTCAACTGCTGGAACGCATGTTCCTGTTGAGGTCCCCAAATTCAATCGTTCTTCTTGCTCAATAGATCTCGCAATGGTTTGGTTAATTCGGCTACGTTTGGAAGAAACTTCAACAGAAAGTTGATTGTGCCTAGGAATCGGCGAAGTTCTTCTACGTTTTCCGGATTCTTCATGGCTTTTATAGCCTCCACTTTGGATGGATCTGATTTAATGCCATCTTTACTGATTATATGTCCTAAGAATTGTACACTAGGAACATTAAATTGGCATTTACTTTTATTTAGAGTTATGTTTTCCTCCTCTAGTCGCTTCAGAACAGCATCTAGGTTTTCGTCGTGCTCTTTCTGTGTGCGACCATAGACCAGAATGTCATCTATGTGGTTGCACACCACCTTTAAGACCTTCTAGTACCTGCGTTATCTTCTTTTGATAGTGCTCAGGCCCTGAGCAAATACCAAAAGGCATTCGATTGAAGAAATATCTTCCTTGCGGTGATATGAAGGTGGTCAGTCTTGCCGACTCTTCCTTTAGAGGAACCTGATAGAATCCCTTACTTGCGTCAAGTTTCGAAAAGTATTTGGCGTCTTCGATTTGCGCTAGCGTTTCTTCAATAGTTGGCAGTGTATGTCGTTCACGGCGAATGCTTTTATTTAATTCGGTGTAATCGACACATATGCGCACACCTTTATCGGGTTTGGGAACCACGACTAATGGGGCGCACCAATCAGTAGGTTCTTCGACTGGCGTAATTATACCATCCTGAACCATTTTCTCTAGTTCTTCTTTGACTTGGCCTCGAAGTGGTAGAGCAATCCGCCTAGGAGCTGCTACGGCATATGGCACGGCATCCTCTCGGAGCGAGATTGAAAATTCATGTTTCATTTTCCCCACCCCGTTCAGTAACTTAGGGTATTTATCCAGGGGATTTGGTTTTAGACTCTGCTGGTCTCCGCTGCTGGTGGCGGTTGACAGACTTTGTACTAAGGTAAGTAAGCCTAGAGCTTGAATGGCTGGTCGCCCTAATAGTGGTTCATGCACGCTTTCACAGATAAACATATCCTGAGTGGAGGACTGCTTCTTCCACTTGAGGTCCGAGCGTATTTTTCCGATTACCTGCAATGGTTGACGTCCAGGTCCAAAAAGTTGCTTAGACGTAGGCCTAAGTTTAGTATCCTTCATTTGTTCGAATAACTTTTTGGGAATAACTGTCACGTCGGCACCCGTATCCAATTTGAATTGTACTCTAGTGCCCTGAACATTCATAACGACAAGCCATGGGTTAGAATTCTCTAACTCAACTTTCCCAATGAACGCGTCATCGGAATTATCTTGGCCTACTACCTCCTGCACATGCTTTGATCGACAGACTTGTGCCCAGTGTCTCTTCTTGCCACATTTGTGACAAGTGGCATCCTTTGCTGGACATACGTCGAAAGAATGCAGTGGGGATTTACCGCACCTCTCACATCTGTCGACTGCTGCTGGCCTTGACTAAACTTAGTTTTAGGCCTAGGCCTAGGATCTTTAGACTCTTTACTAGACTTATTCCAAGGTCTACTTTGTTTATTCTTACCAGTTTTCACCGCTGCGATTTGTTCATTCGTGGGTGGTCGCACTACCGATTGTTGGCCTCGTACTGACTCCCGCTGAGTTGCCCTATCGACTACTTTTTCTAGTGTAAGATTTGGATCCATTTGGAGCTCTTCACTAAGTCTAGCATCACGCATGCCAACAACTATGCGGTCTCTAATGAACTCATCCCTGAGTTCATTGAACCCACAGTGCTGGGACATGCTGTGTAAGTCTGTGACAAACACACTCATAGGCTCACCCTCAGCCTGAACTCGCCTAAAGAATTTCACTCTTTCATATATTACGTTTTTCTTAGGTTCAAATCTATTATGGAACTGGGCTTTCACAATGTCATATTTTTTTAGATCCTGTGATGAAAGTTTGAAGCTAGCCAGAATATCATCTGCATCTTCGCCCATTGTGTAAATAAACATATCTACCTGTTCTTCCTCTGTTTTGAGATGGAGGCCAGAAGCTTTTCTAAACCTCTCCCATCTCTGTGACCATTTTAGCCAAGTGGATGGCTGTGCAAAATCAAAGGAAGCGGGTGGACTGACCTGGTATGTTGTTCTAGGCCTAGTTGATGACGCTGCTGCAGTTTCAGTTACTTCTCCTCCTGGCATTATGAATTTGTTTTACCTTGAATGTTGATAGTAGTATTTTAGTAGGCCTACTCACACTTTCCAAGCACTTCTGACTACCATGTAGTGTTTTTACACCTTTATAACTCCAATAACTAGGCGGGGAAGGTTTTGTTTACAACAGCTTTATTTACGCCATCATGATCAGAGAGTGAACTAGGTCAGAGCCTTCTAAAGATACATACATGTTGATACAATGTAAGCCTAAGGTGGCGGTGCACTTTAGGCGGTGATTACAAATCACTACATCCTAATGGCGGGCACTTTAAGCTGGTAATAGTAACAGCAATAATGGTAGGCCTAATGTTGGCAATAGCGGTAAGTCAGGCAACTCGGGCCCATCACAATGGGTACTCAAATTAGCTGCTATGTGCTCGAGTTATTCTGATGAAAGTAAGCCTAGTATAGATTGGTATATAGATTCAGGTTCATGTAATCACATGACTTACAGAAAAGATTTAATGGTAGACTATAAGATGACAGAATCTAATACTATTGAATGTGCTAGTGAGCAAACACTGCACACAGAAGGTGAAGGCAACATTGAGGTTAGGGGACAGAATGGCCTGACAGGTGTTAAGGCCACCTATGTTCCAAAGCTGACAGCAAACTTGCTATCTGTGGGAAGGATATGTAGTACAGGATATATTACTCTCTTTGACAGTGACAAATGTGGAGTGTATAGACCAGAAGACATTCAAGTAGTAGGTAAACCCCTGCTTGAAGGTAAGCAATCCAATAACACTTATAAGGTGTCAATGGAAGTAGAACCTGCCAAAGCTATGAAGGCTACAAGCTCTAACTATAAGTTGTGGCATGAAAGATTTGCTCACATAGGTAATGGTAACCTAAAAAAGCTACAGGGTGGTCTAGTAAGTGGGTTAAGTCCAATAGCCGAGGAAACATTTGATGTGTGTGATGTTTGTGTCAGGGCAAAGCACACTAGGGCTCCTTTTCCAAAGAAAGGTGCAACAAGAGCCACAGAGATATTAGACTTAATTCACACAGATGTCTGTAAAATCACAGATGGTCTGTCATGGGAAGGCTACAGGTACTTTGCTACTTTCACTGATGATAAGACTAGATTCACTGTAATTGCTCTTTTAAAATCAAAAAATGAAGTCTTAGATAAGTTCAAACAATACAAAACAATGGTAGAAAATCACTTGGGGAAATCTATAAAAATAGTCCGCTCAGATAATGGTAAAGATATTGCTCAAAGATTTTGACGAATATCTGAAAGAAACTGGGATTGTTCGACAACTGTCTGTTGCGTATAGTCCAGAGCAAAATGGAGTGGCAGAAAGGACAAACAGGACACTCTTAGAAAAAACTAGGGCACTGTTAAAAGAATCTGGTTTGGGAAACAAATTCTGGGAGAAGCACTAAAAACAGCTGTGTATCTAAAAAATCTATCCCCAACTTTAGCATTAATATATATGGTATCGTATGATTCATTTACTGGCACTAAGCCGAATGTATAACACTTTATAATTTTTGGGATGTTTAGCATATGTTCATGTAAGAAAAGAAGAAAGTAAAAAACTTAAAGATAGGAGTGAGAAGTATGTTTTTGTAGGCTATGATGAGGAAAAGAAGGGATATATTTTGATTGACCCAAAGAGTCCAAAAGCTAGTATGAAAGTAGAAAGAAGCGTTATCTTTAATGAGAAATGTTTTTCTTCTCTGAATGTGGTAACAAACACGAATGAAAACGTAGAACTACACAAAGTGGCCCCAGAGATAGAGATAAAAGTGCAGGCAAGGCAACGTGTTAACTCGGAAAGTAGTAGTAGTACAACTGAGACGCATACGTCAACTGACAACGAAAATAGATCAGATGATGAAGTAAGTAGTGAAAGTGATGCGGATACTACATGTTCAGAAGGTAGGAAGTCAGGGGGTGATGAAAACAAAGGAAGATTAATATAAGGGTTAATCCAAAGAGAAAGGAATTTGTGATGAATTTGTCACTAGTTTTCTAGCAGCAGACGATTTAGATGATGAGCCAGAGACTAGAGATCTAGTTCTTGCAAGTACAAAGAAAATTCTTTGGGAGGAAGCAATGAATGCAGAAATTTCATCATTAATGAAAAATAATGTTTGGACACTAGTGGATAGGCCCGCCAACAAAAATGTTGTGAAAAGTAAATGGGTGTTTAAGGTAAAAAGAGGGGCAGATGGAAGTGTAGATAGATATAAGGCACGACTTGTTGCAAAAGGGTTTTCCCAGAAATATGGGTATGATTACTATGAAAACATTCTCTCCAGTGGTGAGAGCAGAAAGTTTACGAGTATTGTTATCTCTTGCAAATTGTTTAAATCTAACATGTCACACATTGACATCTGTACAGCTTTTCTCCATGGGGAACTGGAGGAGGAAGTTTTTATGGAACAGCCTGAGGGGTTTCAGGAAGGAAATAAGGTATGTAAACTTTCTAGGGCAATCTATGGGCTTAAACAGGCCTCAATGGCCTGGAATATAAAAATTCATAATTTCCTTGTTGAGTCTGGTTACACCAGGACTAAAAGTGATCCATGTGTTTACATTAAAATAAAGAGAATGGCTTGTACAATATTGTCTGTATTCATGTTGATGATATTTTTGTAATGTCAAATGATAAAGATGAAGAAGAGAATTTGAAAAGGAGGTTAACAGATAATTTTGAATGCAGAGATCTTGGTGAGCTTAATCATTTTTTAGGTTGTAAATCTTCAACGAGACAGAAATACTGGAAAAATTAAGTTAAGTCAGGAACACTATGTAAACAAACTTGTATCCAGGTTTCAAGTAGAGAACCTGTGTACATTCAAGACTCCTATGGAGAGTGGTGTAGACCTTTCGAGAAATGAGGGTGATAAACCTGATGTACCTTATCAAAATTTGATTGGTTCATTAATGTATCTAAGTATTTGGACCAGACCTGACATTACTCAGGCAGTAAACTATTTAAGTCAGTTCAATAATTGTTATGGACAAGAGCACTGGGACTGTGCTGTTAGAGTGTTGCGTTATGTGAAAGGTACAAAACCAAAGGCATTAATTTTTTAAAACCAAATGATAATGTTGTAAATTCATTGATTGGTTACTGTGATGCCGATTGGGCAAGGGACAAAGTGGACAGAAAGTCATATTCAGGGTACTTGTTTTCTATTAGGGGGTGGACCCATTTCATGGCGGTCAAAGAAGCAGTCATTTGTTGCTCAATCATCGGCCGAGGCGGAATATGTCTCACTATCACAAGCTTCGAATGAGGCAGTTTACCTAAGAAAACTAATCATGCAGCTTTTATCAATTAAGGATTTTTGTGTACAATAAATTGTGACAATCAATCTGCTATATTTCTAGCAAAAAATGATGCATTTCAAGCTAGAACTAAGCAAATTGACATTTCTTGTCATGTTATTAGAGATCTAGTTCATAAGAAGTTTATCAGTGTGAAACATCTGCGATCAGAGCTAATGATAGCAGATATCCTTACAAAGCCTTTGGCAGGACCTAAGTTCTTGCAGTTCACCTCATTAATGAAAGTCGAATAGTTGCATATCAAGGGGGTGTGTTAAGATTTGATATTCATCTATTCAGATTTCTAGAGTTTAGTATAATTTTAAGTATTTGAATTTTTTCCCGCACTGCTCTGTACCACGTGATTTCCGTATAATTTAATAAAGCTCACTTCCGGTTATTTTCTCTACTCAACTGTGGTCGTCATTCGTGTCATATCCTACATTAATCACGATCCAAGGAACAATCCTAATATACAATACTACCGTTCTAGTGTGTAGTATTGTAATCAGTCTGTTGGTTATGTGGTTCAGAATTCAGAGTGATTACAATTCCTCAACAACAACTTTGCTTACTTAGGCCTACTTCTACTACCACCGCTCAACGTAAGAATATTTTTTAGCAATTATTATGTTGTGCCGTAAGAATAATTTTAAGCAATTCTTACGTCCTGCCGTAAGAATATACACTCCGTTTATGGGGCCCTACAACTGGTAAAAGTAGGTTAGGGGGGAGAGGTGGGGGCGCGAAGCGCGTATGTTTTAATAATAATATTATTATAATAACAAAAATATTGTAAAACATACGCGCTTTGCCCCCCCCCCCCCCACCCCCCCAACCTAGGCTTTTCCCATTCGAAGAGACGAAGACAGTTGAAGAATGGTTTAAGGGCCCCAACCATAAAACTAAAAGTTCCACATACATACATAGCCTACGCATGGTACAATACGTATGCTTTGTAATGGAACGTGTAAATGTTGACTTACGTTCAGGTAACTTAGGGCTTACGGAGGTCACAACTTACTTGGCCTTAAACTACATACCGGTATGTAGGGTTAGGGTACAAAAGTTATGTCTCTTAACTATCTGATTACCATAACCGGCGGTGAATACCTTCCCTTTTCCAGGTAGGCCAGTACCTACTAGTACTTTACAAGATGCAAAAGCTGATTTGTTTATTAAAAGTATCTTTAAATCTTGTTTAGAAATGCTACATGCATGGACCTATAGGCCTATAAATGTATTTGCCAATGACCAATCAGTTTGCAAATACAGAAGTGCCTACACATTGTGTATGTAGGCCTAGTTGGTGGGTGATGCTCCGCTACATGCATTGTAGAATTCATTCAGTCATAGGCTTCATTCCGTAGTCCTCCTTTGTAAATCAGTTTTATAACTGAATAGGAAAGACGTTAAACAAATAAATAAAATAAATAAAACATAAGTTAAATTTTAAGAAATATTAAAATTGTGTTTTTTAATGGCATAAAGTAGGCCTAGGGCTACCTCAGATTAAAATTCATATAACGTTTAGAACATAAATGCAAGTTTATTATAAAACAACAACGGGCATTTGGAAAGTTATGTTTTCATTTGATTTAATATTTGAATAGGTATACCGTACCTAAGACGTGTTGAAGACCATAAAGCACAAGTTAAATAACATGGCAAAGATGAAGGTTGCCGTAAAAAACGAGTTGGCCCAGAATTCGACCACCTAGGGCCTAGTTCCTAAATCAAGATACGTATCTCTCCTATCACTATAGATCATTTTTCGTACCCAATTGCCTAAATGCATAATAATTTCTTGAATATCAATACGTAATCGTATGCGCATGGCCGTGGATTCCAGTAAATCCACCGCGGCCCTATATTTCACCTGAGCGCATGAGCTCGCCGCATAGCCTACTGTACATCCATTGATTACATAATAAATGTTAATTAATAAAAATTGAGGTGTGTTTTGTTTTGTACCCATGGTTTTTAAATAGTGACAAGTAAGTTCATGAGCCTGCCATATCTAACAAACGTTCGAGTAGTTCACTACTGAAAACATCTGTGTAGTCAACTACTGAAAATTTTTGTGTAGTCAACTACTGAAAATTTTTGTGTAGTTTTACTAGCTAAAAATTGAAAACTTTTGTGTAGTTTTACTTCCTAAAACTTCTGTGTACTTTAACTACTAAAAACTTTTGTGTGTTGTCCAAAAATACTTCACAAAAGTTTTCAGTAGTTTTTTTTTAGTAGTTTTCAGTAGTATTTTTTTGTAAGGGATTATCAAATCGCTTCTTAATAGTAGACAAGAGATGTACACAAAATAAATATAACTATAGGAAACATAAATACTGTACAATATGAAATGGAGCTGTTGCCAAGCGGTATTTGGATATGTCAAGAGTTATACAATTTTACAAGCTCACAATTTAATGTTTTTAAAACAAGAACGTTTGTCAATATCACAATCATGATTACAAAGATATTTAAAAAGTAATTTTGGAAATACCTAATTTTTATAATAGTAAATATTATAATGACAAGTAACGCCCAAAACTACTATTTAAATTATCAAATACCTAATCTACCAATATCAAATACCTATACATAATCATAAAATTGATGTAAGCATTAGCAATCATCGAAACTCATTTGGTAAAAAATTAATTATAATGCAATCAATTCACAAACTCGCCATAAAGATTGCCCTTTTCATATATTTTGTACAGAAGTTAGACTAAGGTATAAAATAGTATTTATTGTAGTGTCACCGAGTGTGTCACTGTTTCACCGTTAGACGTGTCAATAGCGAAAAACTCTCTCTGTCTATACTCATACAGTTTTAACTAGTATCGTTATATCTCCTTTAGTAGAACAAGGATATTTAAGTTTTTTTTTTTTTTATTAAACTTCGGGGAATTGCGGCGGTATTATTTTATCACCAACTCCCTCCACATCCCCCACAATTACAAAAATATGTAATTTAATTATGCCTTAATATATACTTTTTTATCTCTTGGATTAGCATTTGTTCAAAAACCGATAGGTGCTTTGGTTTTTTCAACGATTTTCAAATATTCATTTTGTTATGAAATCAGTTAAGTAACGGATCTTAAAAATCGAAAATACGAATTTACAACATTTGATGTTTGGGCGGAAGTGGAGCGGGCAAATTAAACGTTATCACATGCCGCATTTAGCATTGACTCAAAGGTTCTTCGAAAAAAAATCGTAAATATCCCTGGTCTACAAGAGTAGATATTACGATACAGTTTACAAGGCAGAAACCACATCCGCAGACTCTTAAACATGCCTTCCGGCCCTATGGGCAGGTAAAATTCATTAAAATACTAATAATAATGCACACACATACACGTTCTCAGTGTCCTAGTGTCATCGTGTTTTAGGTTTGCCCTGGTGTGGCGCTACCTTGTTGGGCTCGACCCTTGCCAACTGCTGAAACTGCCCCGTGAGACACTCCATGACAGTAGAGCGGAAGTGCGAGTACTCGACACCGAACTGTGCACACGTCTTCTCCAGGAGAGGATAGAGAGGCTCTAGGCGGCTGTGGTCCACGGTTGGGAACAGGTGATGTAGCGAGTGGTGGCCGAAATTCGTCAACACGAGGAAGATGTTTGTGGATATTTCCTTCCTGTCTCGGACAGCGTCCAGCTGATTTAGACCCCAGTCGCGGTCAACTCTGCAACAAGACAAGAACACATTTTACAAATTACAAGCTTCATTTGCCAATTTTGAACGATACACATCAAACATCTCATCCATATGCTAGAATAACAGCTGCTATTAATCAATTTTCAACCATATACGATCGTATTCTAGAACATAATAAGAAAATAGGAGCCAGCGGTTTAGCCGAGCTCGTTTAACCGGTTCCCACTCGAACACCGAAGTTAAGCAGAATCGGGCGTGGTCATGGGTAGAGTGGGTGACCGCTCTACCCTGAAACTCACGTATACCGCTGGTTAGAGCAGATGGAGGGTTCGAAAGCTAGTGTAACGGCTTCATTCTCCTTGACGTTTGCTCGGCAGTCCGGATTAGTGGAGGAACCTATATGACTGTCAAAGTTACACTGTCCTGTCGGATGGGACGTTAAGCCGTTGGTCCTCTTGGTACTTTTCGAAAAGAGTAGGCTACGTGCCGGTACCGGTTTCCCCTCCTCCCTTCTGTTAATACTTCATCCTCATCTATCACCACTCATCGTCTCGATTAGCCAAGTGCATAAATATGAGACGTTAAGCAATATTCAATCAATCATCAATCATAGAAAATAGGGTAAATGCAGTATTTTGATTTCTAGCCGTGATTATTGATTAAGAAAACATAATTTTTTATGTTTGTAAATTGTTTTAAATAGGCATATTTGTTCATTATTCTCTAAAGGTTTTTAGAGTCAATTTAGTAAATACAAATTTACGGATTCATTTTGGAGTTTTTTTCAACTTTGTACAATACTGTGTAACAGACAAGAGGAATACGCCTGGTTATTCTATAACGTTCCAATTTTTTGCGGTACAGACATGGCAATCAATATTGTTCCATACTGTAATACCCTCCAAGTTCTTCCCAATTTAAGTTTCCAAATCCTTTTGTCTCCCTCCTACCCTGAAGACAAACTGTATATAGTTTATATTAAATTAAATCTTATACATTATATGCCGATCTGTCAATCCATCGGATTTGCAACTATTCCATTCAGACAATAATGTAATATTACATGAGTGAAATACTGCCATTTAGTATATCCGATGTTAAATAAATTAAGACCCATAACCAACGTAACTCTGGGCTCAAAAAAGAGTATAGCTCTGAAAGCCAGAAGATAGATAGATTTATGCAAAGAGGTATGGCATAACGTAGCTATACATTAGTTTTGCAAGTCAGTTTGCCTGAAATGCTAAAGAATTAGTTAAATCAGCTTGGTTTTCATTGCGCTCCTATACAGTGAGATTCTATAACGATACTTAAATGCCACTATGGATGTATCAATCGTTATCACCGAAAATTAGCATGCAAACTGCTTGTTAGCGGTTGAATCGCGATAGAATCGCGGGGCTGAAATTACTAACAATCAAAGACAGCAGTACATCAAACTTTATACTTTGGTTATCATTAAGTACTTATGACTAGAAGGAGGGCACACAGTACAAGTTCCATCGACACCAGATAAACCAATAGGCATGTCGTATTTAGAAATTTCTAACATTCGTTCGGACTATTATGTCAATCATATCCTCGGTAGAAGGCTTATGGACTGGTGAATACACCCTGTACTCACTGCTGGTGCTGGTCTATTTCATCGAAAAGGATGACATTTAGAACCCAGATCTATAAAAGTCATCAAATTTCACAACCAAATACAAATACGTTGACAAATTTGACCTCTATTCAGTAGAAATTAAGGTCAGTGTGTTTCTTGATCTGGTAGCATCATACCTTGCAGTGTCACCGTCATGGAAGATGCCTGGCTCATGGTGGCCGCCATTGAGGCCGATAACACCGAAGGAGAAGCTGCCAACAGTGATCACCCAGCCCCACATTAGGAGGGTGTCGACTACACCTGAGCCGCCATACAAGAACATGGCCGCCGGTATTACGAATGACAAGAGATGCTCCTTGCGTAACACGTCCCAGTGGCCACGCCAGACCAGAAAACCTCTGGAACACAAAACATGAATTATATGATTACCTACCTACTACCTATAGATTTTTTCTTTGTGTGTTAAAAGTACAATACATAAGCTTGCTTTGAGTAAACAATAATTGATCACGATAATTTTCTTTGATACAGACAGTTAATAAAGATAATACAAATTTAGAAAAGTCTACTTGCTCGTCACTTATTTAGATGTTGACTGTTGAGAAATATAAAATAAAGCACCTTTCAACCAGCCAGCAACCACTAACCTTATCAACAAATACAAACATCAAGTATGAATCCATATTCATTATAATCAAATATTTTATATTATATATTTTATTATATTATGTATTATATTATCATTATAACCCCAGTCGGGGCAAACTTTTTCGACAACTGCTATGAATCAATAAAATTATAATTGTTAATAAAGGATATATACGCCCTATTAAAAAAAAGAGTATTTTTCTATCGATAGGGCCACTATTAGACCTGTACCTTTGCCATTGGCTTCAGAAACTAGTACGAAAATTAATGTTTTTCTCGATTTGGTTAGTCGGGAAACACTCCCGTAGGTGTAATTTATTATTTACTACAGTTCAGAAATTTTTAAAAAATTGATGGTCAGTTCAAAGGCAGCAGATATTCGTTGCAGTACTGTTCCATCCATTCAGATGTATAATGCAACTACAATTCAGAGATCAAAATGTACCCGTCTTGATGGTCTAGTGGTTAAGACGCCTGTCTGGAATGCGGGAGATCCGTGGTTCGATTCCCGGTTGGGACGGACTTTTTTAATTTCTGAATTGTAGTAAATAATTAAAATTAATGTACTTATTACAAGTCACTCTGTTTGTTGTTCATTGTTTCCTTATTATTCAAAGACTTGACATTAATTTCCAAAAAACAAACATGAATTTGAATGTTATGTCATTCATTATTTACTTTCCATGTTATGTTTGGTACATAGGCTATTATGTTTTCGAATTAATGAGCTGTAAGAAATTGTTTCTTCCAATACAGATAAAATAATATCAAATTAATACAACCAGGCATGGTATATCGAACATGCGAACCCTATACCTACCTTATAACTAGAGGTAGGGAGAACATCAAGGCGTAGACAACGGGGCTGTAAAGCCAACTCCCGAATCTCGCTAGGGTTGACTTTTCATGTGGCAACCACTGCAATACAGGCTCGAACAGCGATATCTCAAGGTCAAGCAACGTGTTTGGGTAGAGATGGTGGCTCAGCGCGTGACTAATTCGCCAGTCCCTGAATCAAAATACAAAACTAATTTAAGTGGCGTAATTGATTAATTTGTCGTTCCATAAAGGTTAATTGTCAAGATATTAGAAGTTGGCCTATTACTTACATGACATTATCATTAATTAATATACTATAATATCATGATGAAATATACATTCATCCATTTTGGCTCATAACTTAAGTGCTAGACTAGAACTCAAGGCAGACGAGTTATGGTTACTCGGATACAATGTTGTACTAATGTCATTATTGCAAGGGAATGCAAATCGATAATTTTAATAAACTGGTTTTAATTGAGTGTATTTATAAACAAATAACATATTTATCAAGATTATGTCAAGTTGACATCACTATCAGTACCTATTTTTTTTCTCCATATTATTATATAATAGTATAATCAAAGCAATCCTTTATATAATTTATGCATTTGTATGATATATTGATTAAGCAAGGAATTTTCCGCACATGATAGTCACGCGCAGTTTATTTGCTAAAGAATAGATGTTGTTTATATTTAATGTAAATTAGGTCAGTTTATGTACTTCTAATATAGTACACAGACTAATGTAAGATTGAAATGTCATTACAACTTGCATTTATAACTCACATTTCTTCATTCTATCTTTTACTACATTATAACTCAACACATACTTGACAATCACTACCTTCTTAGTTCTTACTCATATCCAACACTCAATATTGTCTGCATTCTTAGCTAAGTCTGTTCTACACACATTAATTCACTACATTATACCTGAATATTCTTTAGGTATCATTCACATTAGTAATAGTTATATGGTCCCAAAAAGTTTAATATCAAAATTTACCTTGATGACATGAGACAAAGGTCAAAGTAGTACATCCTGAAGTTATCCTTCTGATGGAAGAAGTTGTGAGCACAGATGACGGTGAAAGCGAGAAAGATTCCGGAGATGAGTCCGAGGAAGTAGCTTCTCAGCGCTGCCGCTAGGATCGCCGTGAGCAGCATGGTGCCGCACAGTAGGTCCGCGATCAGCTTGGACTGGAAGGAGGGTCCAGTTGGCGCGCCCTTCAGCATCTTCCGCACCCCACGCTTGAGCGTCCGGTAGAAGCCGTCGTCGTGAAACGTGTAGGGAGAGTTGCGTCGCGACGCCGCACGACGGACGTGGAAGTGCGGGAGGAGACGCTCGGCGGTTTCAAACACGTGGTGACTTTCAAAGGCTTCCGTTATATCGGTGCCCTAATAATTGGAAAGACAGTGTAAGTAAAATATAAAAATTCAAACTTAGTTGCTCTAAAGACACAAAAGATTAAACCGGTTCATTTATTATTAGTGAGACGAACCATGTTCGTTTATTTTTTATTTTATTTTATGTCATTATTAGAGACATTGAAAAAGTTCACAAGGATTGTTGGCTTACATTTAATTTTTAACTTTTGGACCAGTTTGGAAACAAACTAGATTTATTGCACATCTGGACAACAATCGCAAAAATGTGAAATTTTGGATTTTGAAAACAAAATTCTTATTTTCAAATTAACATTTTTGGATGAGCGTAGCGAGCGAAGCGAAGATTTCATTTCACTACACTGGAGAAAAAAATCTGGAATGGTTTTTTTTGTATTTTTGTCTGTTTGTTAACACGATTCCGGCTAAGCCGATACTCTTATTGCGATTAAATTTTATGGAGGCCTTCGAAATCTCTGAACTTAGAATTGCCACGTTTTGAGCGCAATCGTAAAATTATTTCTCATTAAAATCGCAATTTCACTATTTTTTTTATCTTTAAAAAAAATTCTTCGACTTCTAACACCTACATGCCGTATCCGAATGTAATGATTTTTTCACAGCACGTCATTTTTATGAATTTATATATTCGCGTGAAATTTGAGCGCAATCGAAAAATGTTTTCATATATAAATCACAATTTTTCTTTTTTTTTCGATTTTAAAAACATTTCTTCGACTTATAACACCTATATGCTTTATCCGATTGTAATGATTTTTTCATAGAACCTTAATTCAATGATTTACTATATAGTTGTGAAATTTAAGCGAAATCGAAAAATAATTTCTCATGAAAATCGCAATTTTACGCTTTTTTCGTTTAAAACAAATTCTCTACTTATTACACCTACATGCTTTATCCGATTGTGATGATATTTTTACAGAACCTTAATTTTATGAATTAAAATATTGGTGTAAAACTTGAGCGCAATCGAAAAATAATTTCTCATGAAAATCGCTATTTTACGCTTTTTTCGTTTAAAAAAATTACGTTCATCCAACAACGCGCCTGAAAAAGCGTTTGCGAAGCTTCCTAGTTTATAAGATCAATGCATAGTCATACGGAGGAGGATAAATGATTAAAAAATTTAGATTAATATTAAACTGTGATAGTGTTCTATAACCATCTGAAGGCCGTACCTTGGTCATGGTGAGCCAGTCTGCTCCCCCCGGATGATTGTGCACCCACTGAGAGAGATCGTATATTTCATCGTGTATCCTCCAGAGTCCCTCAGCGCCGTCGTCTTCCTGTTTCCCCTTGAGCCAGAGCTCCGAGGACTTGAGGGGGTGGTCCCGGTAGGTGGGGTACTTCCACAGCCCCGGTAGGGTGGACACAAGCTCCTCGCGAGGCGCCATTACAAGCACTGAAGCTGGAGATGAGAAGACAGTTCATTGGGAAGTAACCGATCAGTCTGGTTGTGTTGTCCTTCAAGGCTAATAAAAACTCATCACGGGTACTATAATTAATGCAATGGATTGCAAATACTTGAGATTATTCGTAGGATTGACTCGACCAATATCAATATTCAGCATTAGGTTGTTTGTATTCGCTGAGCACACATTTACTGTCACGTATTAGGTCGGGCAAACGTTTTTACAGTGTTAAATGTCCATTTTAAAAATCGCTTAATAGGCAATTCCAACTAAGTTATAATATTTTCACCAAAAATATTGGATTTTTTGGGATGTTGTTTTATAATATTATTTACTGTTCATGTCAAATTTAAAATTAAAAACAGATATATACGTAAAAAAGTAAAGTATGTTAAAAGTCTCTTGACAAACAATGGCATTGCCGCTAGCAAATATTTGGTTTATAACAGATGATCGCAATGAGCAAACAGAGCACACTACAAGATTTTAAATAATTGTCTCCGACACAAGCTTGGGAAATTACTATACAAACTTGCCATGTTTACTGTCCGTTACTGAAAACAATTAGGTAGCATTTTTATAAAATGTTCTCTAATAGCGACAATCACACATTCTTACTTGACATTTTGGTGCAAACCACAACCCGATAAATAGGACAAAGGATGGGTTTGCCGGTGATCCAGACTATTTATTACACCTCTGCATTCTGCGTCAAAGCCTGATTTGCTCGAGCTCTCGTAAGTGCGAGGAGCGAACGTCTCACGATAAAAAGGACACACGACGTCCGATTGACATACGGATTTTCGTTGGCATTGCCCTTTATCAACTGACTGAGACTGGTTTTGAAACTCTTTTGGAAAGGGGGGGGGGGGTACCCTTAAATTTTCGTGCCAGGTACCACTACCATTATGGTATGTTTTTAACAGCAAGTTTTGTCTTATCAACGCGGTGACGACACTAAAAGATCAATGCACGGCGAATATGTTTCATGTATTTCCTGCATGTGGATAGAATAAAACTGGCTATATTACTCGCGATACGATAGTATAGTTTCGTCTGTGAGTATTGCGCTAAGCATACTTCTACCCTTCTACCTTCGAGTAAAACTCCAATAGTGTATGTTTTGAACCATATTTTGGTAATCTCATGTTGAAAATGTCAACCGACCTGAATCGAAGGAGGGTTTGTTTTCTTTATAATCTTTGTACAAGATGGTGTGCAGAATATTAATGTTTAAAATTATAAATCTGTGATCGGTGAATAGTAAATTAATGTTTTATAGCTATTATAAGAACAAAATAAACCAATAATTCAAGGTCTGTGAAAAGGTTTGATTTTAAATAAAGAATAAAGGTAAATCAATATTTTTAAATAATTTTCAAAGAACTTTCGAAATAATGTGCTTTTAGTGTTCCAATAAAAACTTCCACGTACAATAATCATTTAACTACATTTTGATTTATTTTAAATTGATGTATTTGTAACGCAACCGCCAATTAAAAATATTTCTAACAATGTGTAAGTATAGCTCACACGCTGGTTAACATGTAAACAAGTATTTACGTCTAAGTCAAAGGACGTATTTATCTTATTAAAAAGAATATCAACTGTTTTTAAGAAGGCTGGCAAACATGTAAACAAATGGGTGAAGTCAAAAAGGTTATATTCATCTGAACAGTGTGCTTTGATTGAGTAATGACGGATGATCTGTTACTGGCTACCGGTAAGATCTAGCTACTAGGAAAACGCTTAAGTCCCGCCGCGTTGTTGGATGAGCGTAATTGGTGCATTGAGCTGCCATGATTGTGTTATGAGGATTTTCTGTTGTTCTGTGACAAAATTATTACAAAGTCGAATAATTTTTTTAAATTAAATTAAAAAAATACAAAATTAACATTATTTTTTAAATTTTAAAAAAAGAAAAAAATCGAAAAATTGCGATTTTTCATAAGAAATAATTATTCGATTGCGCTTAAATTTTACAAAAATATATTAATTCATAAAATTAAGGTTCTGTGAAAAATTTATTACAATAGGATAAAGCATGTAGGTGTTCTAAGTCAAAGACTTGTTTAAAAAAAGAAAAACCTGTAAAATTTCGATTTTCATGAGAAATAATTTTTCGATTGCGCTTAAATTTCACACGAATATCTTAATTCATAAAATTAAGGTTCTGTGAAAAAACCATCACAATCGAATTGAGCATGTAGGTGTAATAAGTCGAAGAACTATTTGAAAAATCGAAAAAATTCGTAAAATGGCGATTTTCATGAGAAATAATTTTCCGATTGGCGCTCAAAAACGTGGCAGTTCTAAGTTCAGAGATTTCGAAGGTCTCCATAAAATTTCATCGCAATTGGAGTATCGGTTTAGCCGGAATCGTGTTAACAAACACACAATAATACAAACAGAAAAAAAAGAAGAAGAAAAAAAAAAAACATCCCGGATTTTTTTCTCCAGTGTAGTGAAATGGAATCTTCGCTTCGCTCGCTACGCTCGCTACGCTCATCCAATTAAATATTTACAACAACATTGTTGCTTTTGTCTTTGACGCATTTAATATAAGATTAACTACCTTATTTTAAAATACTTATTTCAGTCAAGTATTTATAATACAACTGTTAACTTTGAATAATTTCGATTGATACTCGACACGAGATGCAAGATTATCTACATTGGAATCTGTATTGAACGCAAATACACTTTTAACTTTGATTGATATTAATTAAGAATAAAAATGCATAATATATTTAATCGTAGGTGAAAGACGTTAGTGGGAAAACATTACACAATAAAATACACAGTATGTGAGATCGGAGTCATAATACTAAGAATTGGAGCTACTTTGAGAGGAAATGCTAGAGTGCTGTCACAAATCGATCAAAACAGTGATGAGAGAGATTACCATAAAATATTATTAAACCACTCTCAGGTGATTTAAATTTCTATCGGTGTAATTAAACCTGTCATAGGGTGCAAGATATGTCCCTGTTCACATGAGTTAGTTATGTTGCGGGTAGGACTTGTGAAGGGATACGTCGGAGGGCTGTTTAAGAGACAAGATTGCCGAAGGGAAACGTCCGAGGGCTGTTTAAGGACAAGATTGCCGGTCACTACGGGATTCGAACCCGGGATTTCCCGAATCAGAGTCAAAAGCGCTTAGATCTCGAGCCAACACTGTCCCCGGTCATCTAGGAAAACATAATTGCAGACAACCAACATAGCATTGGATTATTATCATAATGGGAAATGTGTTTATAGTGAAAACTTCTATTTCAAACGGTCTTATCAGTCACCATGAACGTTTAATTTTATACGTGCAATTCTGAAGCTATATTTTTCTAGACTTTGATTATATCCTCACATAATGGAGTAAACATATTTTTATATATATATTTAATTTACCATCACCAAACGATAAGTACGACCGGTTTAAATTTGGTTTTAAGACAATACAATGCATTATAACCGTTCCCACTTTCAAGGTTAGAAAATGGTCAAGAGAATATGTTGATAATAGTTGTTTTTCCATTACTCCATGAAGGTCGATCATAATAACATACAATAAGAAGATTGTTGGACGTGCTCCGGCAAAGCGCAAGCATTAATGCGGAATGCGGGGGATCATACTGGAATGCTTATGGACAACTTTAACTGCAGTAAATGTGGCAAAATACTTTGCCAAGATGATTGTGGACATTGTTGCTTAAAAGGGCTAAAAACCCCAAAAATTATTTTTTACCACGTGATCTATAGCACAATACTACACTTAAATGACCGTTTAAAAATTATATCTTGTAACTGTGATTTAACACGAATTTTTTAATTTTTTTGATCCAGAAATTGGCGAAAATTGGTGTTTTGGAAAATTTCCTAAATCGGCTTTAACCTGCTTCTTTTTTGGTCCACATAGATACTAGAGCATAGTACCAATCTAAAATGCCCCTTTATAACATCGTGTCTTGAAACTGTGCCCAAATATACCCTTAAACACGCAAAAATATGCATTCCAAAATCACACCCCATCTTGGTAATCAGCATATTTTGACCGAACCACTTGCCTAAATTACAAAACATAATATAGGGGATTTACAGAAACGGCTACCGAGTACGTCAATAATGGCAAATATTTTTTGGATCAAAATCCTCCAAGGTCACGGGGCATAAAGATCGTCCCCATATTATTTCTTATGGGAGATTTTTGCCGATGGGACCTAGCTCGAAAAATGTCATGTTTGACAATTTTTTGGAGGTCATGGTGGCCCCAATAATTTTTCTGTTAATTGCTAAATTCATTACTAGTTAGCCTGAATGAAATATATTTTTTGAGTTTAGTGGTTAAATACCCCTTTAACGTTTCTATTGACGCACTAGGGCTATTCGGCACGATGTGTGACGATGAAGGACGATTACAAATAACACATGCTTGATGCGAGACTCGAACCCACATACGCTTCGGACCAGCGCCCTAATCGTATGTGCCACTTCGGACGGCTTCATTGCCAAGCTTATGTAGGAGACTTTATTTGAACTGTGTAAATGTTGCCTGATAAGGACATGCGCTTATCTTTTCTGCACAATGAACAATAACATAGTTTTGAATTTCTTGGGTCAAAATTAGTGGTCAAAAGGTGGTCTATAAAATTTGGAGATCAAATAATTTTGAAATGGACTTTTCATTGCAAAACAAAAAGTTGCAAGAGGTAATCAAAGCGTCGTAAGTTATCTAAATAATACACCAACTTGCAAGAAAATGTGAAACATTGCCTATTTACAGCTCCCTCGTTTCCAAGAGTCAGTAATAGTTTCTCGATTTGGTTGATCGGGAAACACTCCCGTGGGTGTAATTGTTTTTATTTACTACAATTCAGAAATTTCCCACCTGGAATGTGGGAGATCCGTGGTTCGATTCCCGGTTGGGGCGGACTTTTATAATTTCTGAATTGTAGTAAATAAAAATTAAAAAAAAAAAGTCAGTAATGGACTAATGAGTGATTGATTAGCTGTTAAATGGTAGTTATTATTTGGTGGTGTTCATTTTTAAATAATTCAATTAATTAATTAATGAAACTTGAGTACACTGATTTCTTACCTGAGCTTGGCAAAATCCCCAGAATATTCTTCTTGTATAGCTTGCTACTGTGTGGATTGACGCACTAACACCAAATGACTTCTCGCGCACATCTGAACACTTATCAACCAAACAACGTTATCGCGCATTATCTCGCCACGTTTCGAAGTTCATGGAAACTTCGTGCTTGCTGTTTGTTCACCAAGTCGACCGACCTACACGAGTCAGACATAACTGTAACTGACTGATTATAAATCTAAATCGAGTGGCTGTTCGCACTGACTTTAGTTAATGAACACAATTACATTCAACTTTATCAGTACATTAACGAGTATTATTAATTCCAGGTTGTACACTAAGACCTGTTGTTTACAGGCGGCCATATAACCATCTCGCTGGAGTGACCAGTGATTAGGCCTACACGCTCATGGCAAGGCAATATTGTACTGAAGGTTATATGGCTATCACAGCACTCAACTGTTTTTCTTAGTGTTGTCGAACGGGATGTTAGGTAACACTAGGCTACTAGTAGTTCTTATATTCTTGAAAAACTCGTTCTTTGAAAAAATCAAGGAACTTCTAGCGCGTGCGCGTGACCTTGTCGATAGTCTGGACATAAACTATTGTTGGGAAGAATGCTCATTGAATTTGACGGTCGCATTCAAAATAGAATTGAATAATTTTGTTTTGTTGATTAAAATTCGCGCGTTGCATTTACCCTATTTTGATTTTAAATAATATATCTTTATTTATTTATTTATTTAACGTCTATCTTATTCAGTTAAAAAACTGATTTACAAAGGAAGACAACTAAATATATCTACTTACATAGATACAGGTACAGTAATGAACTAACAGTTTAGTAAATATTTGAAATACTTATATTACAACAACAATGTATTAAAACACAATGATTTTGGTAAAAAAAATTCAAAAAGGATATTAAATTCAATTAATTAATGAACTAAATAAAAAATGGTGGGGTATAAATAATGATAACTTTCAAGTAAGTATTGTTCTTGTGTTAACTCCATAATATATCATTAATATGAGACGTTAGCCATATGCAATCAATCAAACCATCACATTAATATATCTTGTCTTCATAACAAAAACACACTTGTTTATCTGACGCTGTTAACTGCAAATAACACGAGGTTACAAAGATTAATTAGAATTGCAATTTTTGAACACCATCTTGATTGAACCAAACGAACTGTATTTTTAAATGATTATATCAACAAATTCATCATTATTTATATTCTTTAATTCCAGAACAGATAATGTGTCCCTATATTTTCAAACAAAAATAATTGGCTCTAACTCAGTATTTAAAAGGTCTTAAATCTAAAATCTAAAATTAAATATTTGAAATCCAATCAATCAATCAGCCATCTCAATTCAGTTTTCGCCTTGAGTTTGTTGGAGTTTACAATTCAAAATTTGTACACTCACTTTTTATAATTTTTAACATATAGTGCTGTTGAGTAGCGCGCTACTTTTAGCTTGTTTCTTTTTTTTTTAGTAGAGGTGCTGGTACTTTGGTACGTACCAAAAAACTAGCTACGCTTGTTTGGGAATAACATAAGAGAACAATGGATTTGCCAATCATTAATTGATTTACTTACACGCCTTGAATTCAAATTAAACATTTTTTATTAATTTTTTATATAGCGTTACTTATCATGAGCAAAATGACGTATGTTATACTGTCTTGTACTCACTCTTGTAGAAAAAAAGTTATTAAAAGTAAGTTTTAAGAACTTGAGAACTTTTAAATGTTTGAAGTTCTTGAAAAAATAGACCAACTAAAAACAGTAATTTGGATACAACAAGTTACATTTTGTAAAATTTCTCGCTAAGTGTAACAGAAATATACATTATAATCCAAACGATAAATAATATATGACAATTTGTTATTAACAATTGACTTACATGTCCTCTTATACGAATGGATGAGATAGTATTAAATATAAGTATTGCTGCAAATATAGATGGGGTAATGGGGGATCGTTGGTGTTGGCATGTTACGAAGTATTGTCTTTTTAATAGCAATTTTTTATCATCTCAAAAGTTCCACTCAAATAAAAACTTTAAAGAACTAACGCTTTTCTTCTGTAACATTTTAGAAGACGACACACAATGACGAAAGTGAATAATATTACACAACCTATTACATAAAACGCAAGATGCAAATACTCGCCAAATTGTTTTCAATTGAATGAACACCATAAAAAATGGGCATAGTTTTTTGTACTATCTTTAATAAAAACTGTTTTATTTTTTAGTTATGCAAGTCACTCGTTTTGTTTGGAAGACGTTGAAAGTGGACCTTGCTTGGAGGATTACGCCAGAGTTATGCTTATCCTTACTTATTTCCACATTAGTAAACAAACGAACAAGGTTTTGTAATCGTGATGAATATACCATTACTTTGAATTATGCACTTCATCAAAATTAATTATCCAAAGAATTAAAGATGAATTACGCCTTGGTAGCTAATTATATAAATAAATTAAAACGACGTGGATACATTTTTATTTTTACATGTTTGCTTCCAACTCACTTAAAATCATATACAAATAACAATATAAGAAAGCGTGGAATTAAAAAAAATCCTTCTCGACTGGGTCGATTGGACCCGGTGTGATAGTATATTCTTACCCATAGCCGGTCATTACTATACTCCCGTACTTTGCGGGGCGTTGGGGGTTGGGTTAGGGTAGGAGTCTTGAGCGAACTCTCACAGCATTTATGTCCCGCCGGGGGTAAACATATTCCATTACACTGAGTATACAGATTGCCGAGCGGACGAGACCAAACCATTAATTCTTGGGTGAACGGTGATTTTGGAGCCGTCCTAGCAACGAGGCACATAATAAATTTAATATAAGGTTTTTCCGACTTGTTCTTGTTGATTCTGGCGCCGCCGGCGGGTGGAATCGTTCCTGCTTGTTTGGCCAGAGTTTCCTATTTAAATTATCGGTCTTAAGTTGGTCATTGCTCGTTCGTCAAATGCGTCGGCGACAACAGGGTTGGCTTGGTTTTCTTTTGTTGTATTGTCCCTAACTGAAAATTAGTAATAGCCTATGCGACCAACGATGCTACAGCGTCAATCTATTTATACATTCATCTATCTATATGTAAGTGCATTATAGATATGAATTCATTATCACTTGAGTAATGTTTCCAGACTAATCATTAGTCGAGATATTATTTGAGCGAGCGAAGCGAGCGTCTCTACTTGACTCTTATGGCTCCAATGTCTGTTTTTTTTTTTTTTTTCTGTTACTGCTTCGATACAGGTTGCACCGTTTCACTGATCGACCTGAAATTTTGCACACATGTACATACCACCTAGGCGGGTTGCTGTATAGTTTTGTGGCAAAATCGTTCAAAAAGTTAAAAGGTTACATTAAAGTTAATCGAAAGTTTTTTTTTTCAAACTAAACGGCGACAAAATCTGAGGTAGCCAAATCATTTAGAATGTCCGTCCGATCACGAATATGTTAATTTTATTTTGATCCGATAAGTAGTGTAGATAGAAATTACATTTTAACAAAAGTAACGTTACCATGGCAACGAAAAGTCGCACAAGAATTCTGGTCACTATGTACTGTCACCTAGAAGAAATTAAGAGTAAAATAGTTTTCCCAAAGAAATGATATCAAGGTCCTCTAGATGCGGTGGATTTTATCCATTCTCTCCTATTTTACAAATTTTCAGCTAAATCGATCAAGACCTTAAAGACTTATTGGTATGTAACATTATGGGAATGTAGTACTCGGGTCGTGTTGCACGTATCGGTGCTCGCTCAACAACGCGTCCAACTGAGCGTTTTCATAGTTATAAATAACAAGTGCAAAGTCATATTCATATATCATATTAAAGTAATGGCGATCATTAGGCTAAGTATTCTTACTGTGGCTGCCATGTTGTTAGTTTTGCTTTATCTCATTCCAGTCAGTATCAGTGTTTCGAAATGAGGTCGATAACCTTACAAGATCTAAATGCGATTAGTGTAACTGTCATTTGATTTGTAAATATGCAATTCAAACGATTGAAATTGGTAAATCTGGTATTTTGTAAATTTGTTATTTTATAATGTGCTGTATTTTAAAATATTAATTTGTATTGAAATAAATGAATAATAGTAATTTGGAGATCTATGAAGAAGTTACAATATAATGTTTGCAACTCATTCGCCAGAAGTGAAAATAAATATGTAATCGATCGGTCATGGCCCCGAGCAGGTACGAGGGTTTTGGTGAATTGTGATGCTATAAAGTTTTGAGAATAATAATTATTAAGATTATTGATTCATTTTACGCTTTGCGCGTATCGGTCACTACATGTAGTGTGAGAGTAAGCCTATATACACATTTCATCGAGTTTGGTTATGTAGTGGCTATTAATAAATTTTAATAACAATATTCAATAAAAAAAATTAATTCCAACCAAAAACAAACATTGAACTCAAATCCGCCAATTTGTCGTCAGTACTTCGACATAATTTATTTTCGTTTAAATCGCCTAAACCTGTGTTTTTACGAAGCAATGGTGTTCTATCTAGACCGATGATGATCAGTAATGTTATTTTGGAGTATGGTACTAATAATACATTGGCATTTCTGTGTAGTTGAGACTATACTGGAGAGACCTCGGTGTCTCGGATGGTAAACATGCTACTAGTAAGTTCTCTTAGCGGGCGAGAGATCTCGCCACGAGCCTGCTCGCGGCACAGCCGATGAGTGGGATCTACGATACCGTACTCTACTCGGGAGGTCGCCTGTTCTATGTCAGCCAACTGCAGTCCTGAATGGAAAGTTTTACAAAGTGTTTGCGCAGGCATATACGAATGGGAATTGAGTATTACCAGCAGCACTTGGAAATTCTTTCCTATTTAACTATCCGAACATCATTATTAAATATATAACTTAGTAGGGTCACACCGAAAGTGATTTGTACCTACTGCGAGTATTCCTACTTGGATTTAGAGCTGGGTAAATATATCGATATTTCGATAGATATTGATATCTGGGAATATTTTCGAAATCGATATTTTGGACTTTTTTTATGGATTTTTTTTTAAACTAAGAAAATTAATCAAAATTTGAACGTGAAAAATGAAAACTAAGATGGTGTTGTTGGGCATATAATCTATATTCCTCTTACGCTGAACATTCAAAATGGATTTAATTCTTCAAATTTCGGTTCAGCTACAGAGGTGTCGAGTAGGCTACGGCAAATTAGTCCTGACTATTGGTTATGGTGGAGGAGCCGGGTCATGGCGCGTGTGATAATGTAAAAAATATCACACGAAAAAAAAACAACGCTCATATTAAAATGAACTAAAAAGTAAAAAAAAAAATCGACCAACAAATGTTTGCCTTACTCGGAAAATAAAAGCGTTGGGCGCTTACGGTATTGACATAGATTGCAGAATTTGGTTTTTCATGGAGGAAAGCGCCCAACGCTTTTATTTTCCGAGTAAGGCAAAAATTTGTAGGGAGAAAATTAATTTTTTACTTTTTAGTTCATTTAAATACGAGCGTTGTAATCGAATATGTGCTCACTGGACGTGTCGGAATTTCTGCATCTGGTTTGCCCATCTTCACTAGCGGTGACTAATTTCCCATATGAAGCTTTGTTTGATTAATTAATTATGATGAATTAATTGATTAACTAGTGAATGTGATAAATTGATTGATGTATTGTCATCAAGAATATACGTATGTGCGAAAAATTTCAACTCGAACGGGCATTGGGAAGTGGGTGAAATATCTATTCCCATATAATCTTCGATTATTTATTAATTATGATGAATTAATTGATTAATTAGTGACTCTGTTAATTTATTCATCTATTGTCATAAAGAATACGTATGTGTGAAAAATTTCAGCTCGATTAGACATTAAGAAGTGGGTGAAATATCGATCATAAAATTCCGTCCAGACAGACAGACAAACACAGAAGCTAATATAAGCGTTGTAAATAGATATGAATGTTTGACGATGATTTATCAACCCTATATAGCCACACATTTTTAAAAGCAGACCAATGCCTGCTATCGATACAATTTTGTACTTTTCTGTCAATTAAGATATTTTTTGCATAAATAATAAAATGTTGATATATCGATATCGAAATTTTCGTGTTATAACGATATAATTGAATGATATGCCAAAGTCCAGACCTACTTGAAATATATCAAAATTAATCAAAAAGTGTTTTGAAATTAATCTCGATTTGTGCAGATAGTTTCCTCTCCATGAAGCTCTATGACCATGTGTGTAGCCAGATAACGTGAGAAACGACGATAGCAATTAAACTAAATCACCATCTGGTTAGGTTATTACAACTATGAGGGAAGAACATCCGGATCAAGACAGACTTGAGCATTATAGTTATCAAGATTTGAACGGAAGATAAAAGATTCGCGTTCGGTGGTTTCTTCCATGAAAGTTTGATAATTCACCTATTTGCTGTTTCTAATTTTTCTCAAACCACATATTCGTTTGATTGGAATCGTCTTCATAAATATATTTGTTTTGTTCATTAATAATTAATTTCACTTAAATTATTGTTAAAACTCATGATTTTTAAGACTATTCACTACTGAGAGTTAAACATATTACTAGATTGTAGTGAATCTGAATAGTCCTAAAAATCATTATCTAAGCTCCGTCGGTATTTTACCGAAATCAACGGTACCTGTCACCAACCACAATGCAGCACAAAAACGCTGTCCATCGCCCAACTCTGGCATACATCTGATTTTTAGTTGTAGGTGCTTGCACCAGGGAGTAAATAATACCAGGGGAGAGGCTTCGAGCCCCACAACCATTCCCCAAAACAGACGGACGATTTAATCTGACCTACTCTAAAATAGTTTCATCCTTTTGTTATTAATTATTTTTTAAATACATTTTCAATACTATGTTACTAAAATGGTTCTTAGTACACATTATTGATGTAATATTACTATTTCAATTACATATTTGGGAGTTTATTATTGTCTGCATTTATAATTAGTTTTATTTGGTTGTCCTCCATTGTAAATCAGTATTTGTAGCTGAATAGAATGCGTTCATAAATAAATAAACTCGATTAATTCAAACAAGTATCGATGATTGTGTTGTGTCGTCTTAGCAACTTAGAACAAAATTAAATGATATTTTTTTATTTTTTATTTTTTATTTAACGTCTATCCTATTCAGTTAAAAACTGATTTACAAAGGAGGACAACTAAATAAATCTAATAACATTATAAAAAAAAGTTTGTTCCAAATTAGTCTTGCTGATGATGGCATTGACCGTAGGTCCCGTTAATCATTCCGATAGCTGGTTGGCCATTGTTCACACACTCCTAGATGGCGTCGGCGTCGATAGGATGAGTTGGAGTAATTTAATTGGTTGTCAACTTAAAATTTGTTCTTTTAACTGATTGGGCACACTCTCACTACAAACACTGTTCAGGTATAATTTTTTTGTTAATTTATATTTATTAAAATTCCCGACGATTCTTACTTTTACGATTATTGATTTCTCGGGAAACTCTATATTATTCATAATGATCGAGAAAGCCTGTAAAACATAAACATGTGCATTTCTTTAACGACATTAATAATTATTATATAGTAGTAAAATTATACGAATTATACTTAAAATTTGTATTTACATAATAATGACTTGTTTGTTCAATTATTAAATTATTTTTTAAACCTTATTTAGAGTCTGCATACTCAGCAGTTAAAATAACTGATTTTCAAGTGGCGGACAACAAATTTAAAGCAGACCAAGCCAATCCCGTCGGCGCTGGCGCCATCGACGAGTGAACAATGACCAACTAGAGATCGGTATTATAAATAGGAAACACCGATGAAACACGACATCCGCGGACGGCGGCGCCATAATCAACAAGTTCACCTTATAGAACTTATAATGTGTTAGTTGCTATCGGACGGCTCCAAAATCACCGTTTAAATATTCTCAAAATCTTTTAACTTTATCGGGATTCAAACCCTGGACCTTATGTATTGGAAGCAGAGACTCTAACCTTAGGAATCTTACTTGTTTTGCCAGAAAAAAATATTTAACAGGAGGTGCTGAGCTTGGTCCAACTCAAGTGTGCGCTCTCAGGTGCGTTGACGATTGCAGATGAACGGTTCGATATATCATTACCAAATTTTGCACGAATGTTAAAAGAGTTCCTTTGTACTGATATACACACTTGGTTGCCAAGAATTAGCCTTTAAAAATTCAATGAAAGAGGTAAGTCCAAAACGTGAAAAAACGGAAAATCGAAAACATGGATTTCAATTAAGGAAATTCCCAATCAAACCGTTTAGACGCATTTAGATAACGGTTGGTTGAACGTTATTGTGGAATATTATACCTTTGTTGTTAACCGTTTACCCGAAAAAAAAAACTGAAAGCGGTCGACTAAACTCGTCTCCGCGCCAGCCTCAAGCGACCCCTCTTAAAATTATAAGAGGAATCCACAAGCAATGAGATCGTTACGGAGATGCTCTCCAACACCCATATATTGCGCAACGTGTGTCGCATATGATTCTTTGTGTTACGGTCCGGTGGAGTTTGAAACTCTTACACGGTGAAAAGCGGATGTAGTCCTGACCACTAACTAACTTACTTCGATGCAGAACTAAACCAAATGAGGAAGTTCGTGAAACTGTGAAAACACGTCGTTAAAAGTGTAAAACCAACAATTCAAACGAAATGTATACACTGGGCTAAGGAAGTATCACGTACACATAGGTACACCAATAAAACCAATCAAAGTATCGAGTTTTTTAATGTGAATGGCATCCAAAGCTTACAATAATAATTATATCATCCTTTACAAAAAGTATATTGAGGTAAGATAGGTAATCATATAATCCAGTGCGTATTTTTTATGCCCTCCCATTTGTGGTTTTGGTGGAAATAAATAAATAAATACGTGCTGCTAGAAGCTAAATTTGAAGAAATAAATGCTAAATATTCAAAAATTAAATTGCTTGTTTTTTACGAATCTCTCATTTTAATGCTATGAGTGTACACTAGATGAGGATGCAGAAGTGACGACAATCAGAACAATGTTCTACCTATGATGTGGGATTCGAACCCACGCTTTGCTTTGTTATTAAATAAAGCTTGTGCGTGGGTGCAAACTGCATGGACTCTGCAAAGAACTGCGTCTACTGTCAGGACAGGCGTGCACGATCCATGATGATAGGTCTGTATCCGGCTTTCTTCTGATGGTGGGGTTTGTTCTGCTAAGACATTTAATTGATATCTCTAGTCGCACACGCGAAATTTGGGAATGTGTGTTAAAACATTTTTTTTATTTTTTATTTTTTATTCTAAAAATCATAGAAATGTTTAAATATTTAATGAAACGTTACATATTGGAACACACAATAAAAAACTAATTAATAAAAGCATCAAAAGCTCAACTATATTGTTCTATTCGTTTAGCTCTTATGAAACTTGTAAATATCTGTAGCACTATGGCACTGTACGAAATATTCCAGTATGATGATAATAACTTTTATTGCTTAACGTCTCATATTAAATGCACTACGGCTATACGAGACGATGAAGGAAGATTACAGAAAAACATGCCTTAAGCGGAATTCGAACCCACGTCCTCTTAGACTAGACTAGCTATACGCCTCGGCTTGGACCAGAGCCCTAATCGCATGTACGGCAAGATTTTATGATAAGTTTAGACAATATCTTGGAAAAATAATTTGAAATTGAACAAAATTAGTACGAACATATAGATACGACGAGCAAATTATTGAAGCACTTGCATAAATAATCTGCAATGAAGGGTTCGACCATAAAGTTTGAAGGAGAAGAAGAAAAAAAGAGTACGATTATAATCCGAGGTTTAACTAACGGTTTAACTAGCTTAGCTGTAAGTTCAATAGTTATCTCCATGAGTTACATAATCTTGATAATTACGAGAGATGAAGCGTTGAGATCAGATAGTATAATGAGTACGTGAACGAGAATATACAATTTATTCTATATAATGAGCCAGTATCCTGCTAAACATTTCACATAATCGGAATATATTGTGATGCCTAAAAACGTTTGAATGATTAGGCCGCAGTATGTAATATTTTATATTTGTATTACCTGGAGTAGATTATGTTGGGGATCAAACAGGTGACGTAGCAATTCAGTGACCGGTCCATTGCAATCATCGTCCTTCGGGGGATGGTCATGTTATCAGCAAGTAGGCCTGAAACAAAAAGACAACGGATCTCAAATTTGATTCGTTTTAATTAAGCTCTGTCCTGGTTACGAAATTTCAAATCGCCCTCTTGACTAATTGGTTTAAAAGTTGACTCGGCCAAACAAAATCTAGTGTCTCTAGTCTAGTTGGTCATTGTTCGCTCGTCGCTGGTGTCGGCGCCTACAGGGTTGGCTTGGTCTGATTTAAATTTTATGTCCTCGACTGAAAATCATTTCTGTGACTGAGTGGATACTCTCAAAACATATACTTTTATTTTTATTTTAGTTATTTGTTTTAGTCCAATAATTGATGGCTGATTATTATCCCACATAGAATTGCTTTCGGAATTCAATTCAATTCAATTCAATTCAATTTATTAAGACACATATGGATACATTTTTCAAAAGGTATGTTTTTGTCGCGTAAGTTGGGCAACCACATAAGGAAAATACTTGTTCGTGGTTACCCTATTACAAAAGTAGTCTTTATTAATTTATTTATTATTACTATAGCTAAAACTAAAAACTATTCTACTTTCTAGTTCTAGTAGAAAGAATGTTAATTGTGTAGTAATAACCATTAAATATTTCAATTATTTAACTTGACATAATATGATGTAGATATAATTTAATTGTATAATTTGACAATGATTATAATTAGTGAAATACATGAAAAACTTAAAAGTATATCTAAAAAAGTAACAAACCATCATATTGTACTATTATATGATAACTAATTAAACAAATATGATACAGCTAAATATAGAAATTAGTAACTTTCGGATCAGCTTTCAGTGAAAATGAAAATGAGAATTCAACTCATCTGCCATACTCAAGAGAAAGAGACTTAAATAATATGATAAAGGATCAGGGGAAAAGTGAAGTGAGACACACGTGACATTATAAGGCTATATTTTACTGATTCGTTCTTAGCCATGGTTTTTAAGTTTAATTTTAATTTTAATCAGTCTTTTCCGAAAACCGTCGAGCTTTGAGAGTTAATATTTCCTCCAGCTTATTAATCGGTAAAGAGTAAATCCACTTGTGTATTTTATTATTGAAAATAGATATTGAGCTATTTCTTATTTCTGGTGGAACATGGTTATCGATATATCAATTTACATTAGTCAAGCATGAAATAAATAATTCTGTTGCTCTTCACGGAAATACCAAGTCCAAAATAATACATGTAGGGCTACACATAACAATTTGGACGCAGTTTCACGTATTGTTACGTTTCCATCTCCCTCAAAATAAATTGGCCACTCGCCGTCCACTCACAATAATTATATTATTACGAGTAGGTACGCGATTTGTTGTTGACATCAAACACAAGAATTTCCTTCAATTACCTGCGATTCTTAAATGCGAGCTCTCGTAATTGTAATTATAATTATAACAGAAAGTTTAATCCGCGGTGTGAATGAACTTTTTACTTTTTGACGTATTTAAAAGAAAACTGCACGCATCGATGCTGCCAGCCGAGCTCAGAGCTGTAGTGCATCGCATTAGTTAGATTGCAGGCGATATACTCTCACTACTTACTTACAACTGAAACAAATGCATTTCACTGCCGGGGCAATAAGAAAGATTAGGTGAGTGCACTATCTGTATAGGAAGTTACGTGCTTCGGAGGTGATAGCGTGTGGTAAGTTATGTGACTGTTGGAAGAAATTAGGCTGTCGTTGTTGAGTATACGCCTCATTGCACTTTGTGTTGTAATAAACCGTAGGTCACTGCCAACTAGACACAGTACATTTCTCGATCTGGATAGTCAGAAAACACACCCGTGGGTGGAATTGATAATATTTAATACAATTCAGAAATGACAAAAGTTATTAGTTATTACATTATTATATTATATTATCATATTATTATTAGTTAGTACAGTTATTTAATGCAAGCATTTATATATATTATTTAAACTTAAATTATTATAATGTATAGTTGAATGCACTTATAATTGTGAAAAATATCATTATTTTTAATAGCATAAAGGAAAGAAAAACGCATTTCCGCTGAGCACTAATTATAGCAACGCAGATTGTTCTTGCGTAATGAGGGTTTAACGAACTTTTCGGTAACTCATAAATCAGATGTTACATGCATTTTCTAATTATTTATAATCTGGGAGTTAATTGAAACATGTTACGATGCAATTATATTATCTTCACACCTTGTTAATGTTTTAGTGTAATATAAAACTTTACAGGATTTAAGAAATTGGAAGAAATCTTTAAATTGTTCTCACTAATATTATATCAGAATGGATATGATTTTTGGTTACATTAATTTTATTGAAGAAGTGATCGTTTTGGAAAGTGAATAAAAAAAGATAATTTTGAAAGTGAAATAATTTGGCGATAATTAAATGTAAATATAAGATTAACTTGATTAGAACGATTATGAAAATAATTAATAAAAGTACGCATAGAGCTATGACTTAATTGGTATCTATAAAGGACTTTATAACTTAAGTGATTTTTTCTATCGTGAGAGAATTGTAAGTTTGAATAAACAAACTATGTGTTTGACATATAAATTTATTCTATAAGATAATATCAAAAGCGTGTGGATTATGCATACCTGGGTTATAACATAAATACTATCATAAATAACTGGATTGTTGTTATATAATGTACAATGAAATAAACCAGTACAACACGTGTTTAATGTTTAAAATAGCATATTTTTTGGGACTTAAAATTGTTCTTTTTTAATATATAGCAGTAATAAGTAATTGTTTGTGCTTATTTGTGTCTTACGTCTCTATTATTCAGTTATAAAAACAACAAATATAACTAAGACACTGTTTATCTAGGTCGTGTATGAGAAGCGATTCGTGGAATCGGTGAGAAAGAGTGATTATTAAAAATTTCCTTTCCCTAATTCTTTAGAATTGATTGCATCAAGATTGGGTTTGCCCACAACCGTATAAACCACTAGGCCTGGTTGTAATTGAGGGGTAGTCTACACAGAGGGAAGTTAGCCGAGTCCGATTAAAATCGGCTTCTCCTAACAACTACAGATTATCCACTTATCTTGCCATGATCAAACTTAATCAAATCTATGAATCAATTGGTTATACGTAGAAGAGTAACGACAATCAATAACCGTATTTGAATAACCAAAAATATGGCAATACGTTAAAATAATTTTTAAATTATTAAATGGTTTCATTTCCTTAATAAAGCATTTTGTAGCAACCGTTTTTGGACCCACCTTTAAAAACTGGGTTATGAACTTTGGATTTTAAAAATATATTTTATAGAGTAAACTAAAACCAACTGAATTAACATACTAAACATGTTTAGGTAATGTACTAAAATAGTCATAGAAAACGGTGTTTTAATTTACTTTAAAATTCAGAATTTGTGGACTTTAGAAAACAATTTGACCGATACAGCATCTTCACCCAAAACGCTATTTCCACGTATATCTGATAATGTGATATTTACACAACTGTTGTTCTTTGTTGTTGTGTTTCATTGCGATTAATTATTGTTCTCCGTGGGTGTTCATGAAGTAAGAAAGGTAAAAAGTTAGTTTTGTGAAAGATGAACAAGAAAATTTAAAAACAAAAATCAATCAAAGTCAAGATTAAGTTATCGATACCATTTAGATTCAAAATACAAACATAATCCGAAAAGAAAAAGATAGTAAAGCAAGCACGAACAGTACCGTAATACTACGATGATATGGAAAGCTTATTGACCCGGAACGAAATAGAATACGAACACACACTAAAAAACAATTAACCAAGGTCACTTACATAAAAACAATTGCGAATTTTCGAGTAACACTTCCTTACTCTTCCTCAAGCAGAGGCTAACTGACGTCCGTGCGCTCTTCTCTCTTCGGGCTGGCGGGCAGGTTTAATGTTGACAGGGAGGGGGTGGCTGCGCGCTCTGTTGACGTCTGGTCGAATTATGGGGATCCACATGGGGTGGAAATCAAACGACGGCTGGCTGACAGGGGGGGTGTGGCTGCATGCCATCACAGCAGCCTCCTTTATTTTCCTCTTGAAGACGTCTTCTTCTGATAGAAGGGCCGATGTGTTGTTCCACATGATCATGTGTGAAGTTTCCTCCACGTGGTTTGCGATAAGGGAATTCTGTGCATTGGAGGTTACGTTGCGTTGGTGCTCTGTCAAACGAACGTTGAGGGGGCGTTTGGTTTCACCAATGTAAGTCCTGTCACAATCGCACGGGATTTCGTAAACAACGTTACGGGCTTGCTGGTCGGTATTATAGGGTTTGGTCTTACACAGTTGTTTACGAAGAGTGTTGGAGGATTTAAACACTGTCCGAACGTTGAACCTATTAGCAATGCGCCGGAATTTCTCCGAGAATCCGGAATGTAATTAACAGCTATGGTTTTATAGGCTTAGTAGTGTCACTTCCGGGTTTGTTTTCTTCGCGAGGGTCTTTAGCTAGAATAGCTTGAACAAGCTCAGGAGGGTAGTCATTGGCTGCAAAGGTAGAGAGGAGAACCGATTTCTCGGTCTGCAACTCGGTGTGGTTAGAACAATGTGTGTAAGCCCTCTTTGCCAGACACGAGACCACACCCTTTCACGTGAAGTGGGTGATTGGAGTCAAACCGGATGTAAGAAGACGAGTTGGTGGGGTTTTCTGTACACCGTGGTCTTGAGTTTGACTGTTTTTGTCGGGGGCGGTTACTTTGGATAATAACACATCCAGGAAGGGCAGGGACCCACAGGCTTCAGTTTCAACTGTGAACTTGATGTGTGGGGACTGAGAGTTGATGTGGGTTAACATAGTATCAACCTGATTTGCATGTAGAATGGCAAATACGTCATCAACGTAACGACGCCAGATGAGTGGAGCGACAGGGGAGGTGGAGATGGCTAGTCTCTCTAAGTTCTCCATGAAAACCGAGGCCAGGAACGGACTTAGACAAGACCCCATGGCGAGGCCAGTCTCCTGTAGGTAATAACTATCCCCGAACTGCAGGTAGCAGGTGTTGATGCACACCGAGAGAAGAGTGACAATGTTGTCAACAGGGAGACAAGTACGATCCCGTAGACTCCTATCCGATAGAAGTAGGTTTTTGACAAGTTGCAGGGTATCTTCCCTAGGGATACTAGGGAAGAGATTGACGACGTCAAAGCTTACCAGCATGTCGGAGAGAGAGTGACAGGTCTCGGACTTCTTTAATAAACTCTTCCGAGTTGTTTACATGATGTTCAGACTTGCCTGTCAGTGGGGACAGGATTTTGAGTAAGAACCTTGATAGTTTGTCACACGGAGAGTTTCGTGAGCTAACTATAGGTCGCAGCGGAATGCCAGGCTTGTGGACTTTGGGTAGTCCATATATGTGGGGTGACTTGGAGTGATGTGGAGTGAGGTAGGTTCTACAAGATTGAGTGAGGTAACGATCACATGATTTCAGGGCCCTGTACACCTTGGCTTCAGTAGCTTTGGTAGGGTCAGACTTGAGTTTCTTGTAGCCTGGGCTGTCAAGAATCTCGGCCATCTTCGAGTTGTATTTGTCTTTGTCTAGTACGACAGTCGCCTTACCTTTGTCTGCCTGTACTATGAAAATGGACTCGTCCTCCTGTAAGCCTCTCAGGCATGCGCGTTCCGAGGCGGTCAGGTTGGGGTGTGGAATTCTCAAGGGCTTTTCCAAGAATTTCTTCATCTCAACACGGAACTCGTCTCGCGCGTCGCGAGGGATTGAGTGCATGGCAGACTCGACTGTGGCTACGAGGTCCAGCTTGTTAATGTGACTGGAAGTTTTAGCAAAGTTGAGTCCTTTGCTAAGTACTAGAAGTTCAGGGGGGAGAGGCCCTAGAAGAAGCGTTGTAAACTGAGATGTTGTTTTTAACAGCGATCGGGGGTTGGTAGATCGATCTATTGTGTTCACTTCTGAGGGCCGCGAATTTTCTTTGTTGACGTGTTTTATAAACGTAGAAAATTTTGTTGTAAATAATTTTCATAGATACCATGAAGTCGGTGTATTGGTCGGGAAAGGTGCACGCAAGCTCCAGACAAAGTTTCTTGTTGCACTGTTCTATGGAGTACTTACACTTTCTGTGGAAGCTTATTTGTTCACGTAGTAAACACCGCGAGGCCCTGTTAGTAGCATTTATTGCTTTGGGCGTGCGCGAAACGGGGAGTTTAAGTCGAAAACCATGTGGAATAAAGTTTCTGTCACGGCATTTAAGTAGAAAAATAAGATGGTTTCTCGTGTTTAGCTAGAGAAATAAAGTTTTTCTCAAGATATCTGCACTTTTGACACTCAATAAATCTAGGTCACGGTAGAGCACACGCAGGTCAAGAGGGAGAAGAGCACGAGGGGGCGTAGAAAGAGCTTTTTGATTCATGTTTTCACTGAGATAGACGATATGGAAAGCTTATTGACCCGGAACGAAATAGAATACGAACACACACTAAAAAACAATTAACCAAGGTCACTTACATAAAAACAATTGCGAATTTTCGAGTAACACTTCCTTACTCTTCCTCAAGCAGAGGCTAACTGACGTCCGTGCGCTCTTCTCTCTTCGGGCTGGCGGGCAGGTTTAATGTTGACAGGGAGGGGGTGGCTGCGCGCTCTGTTGACGTCTGGTCGAATTATCGGGATCCACATGGGGTGGAAATCAAACGACGGCTGGCTGACAGGGGGGTGTGGCTGCATGCCATCACAGCAGCCTCCTTTATTTTCCTCTTGAAGACGTCTTCTTCTGATAGAAGGGCCGATGTGTTGTTCCACATGATCATGTGTGAAGTTTCCTCCACGTGGTTTGCGATAAGGGAATTCTGTGCATTGGAGGTTACGTTGCGTTGGTGCTCTGTCAAACGAACGTTGAGGGGCGTTTGGTTTCACCAATGTAAGTCCTGTCACAATCGCACGGGATTTCGTAAACAACGTTAGGGCTTGCTGGTCGGTATTATAGGGTTTGGTCTTACACAGTTGTTTACGAAGAGTGTTGGAGGATTTAAACACTGTCCGAACGTTGAACCTATTAGCAATGCGCCGGAATTTCTCCGAGAATCCGGGAATGTAATTAACAGCTATGGTTTTATAGGGCTTAGTAGTGTCACTTCCGGGTTTTTTTTTCTTCGCGAGGGTCTTTAGCTAGAATAGCTTGAACAAGCTCAGGTGGTTAGTCATTGTCTTTATAGGTAGAGAGGAGAACCGATTTCTCGGTCTGCATTTCGGTGTGGTTAGAACAATGTGTGTAAGCCCTCTTTGCCAGACACGAGACCACACCCCTTTTCACGTGAAGTGGGTGATTGGAGTCAAACCGGATGTAAGAAGACGAGTTGGTGGGTTTTCTGTACACCGTGGTCTTGAGTTTGACTGTGTTGTCGGGGGCGGTTACTTTGGATAATAACACATCCAGGAAGGGCAGGGACCCACAGGCTTCAGTTTCAACTGTGAACTTGATGTGTGGGGACTGAGAGTTGATGTGGGTTAACATAGTATCCAACCTGATTTGCATGTAGAATGGCAAATACGTCATCAACGTAACGACGCCAGATGAGTGGAGCGACAGGGGAGGTGGAGATGGCTAGTCTCTCTAAGTTCTCCATGAAAACCGAGGCCAGGAACGGACTTAGACAAGACCCCATGGCGAGGCCAGTCTCCTGTAGGTAATAACTATCCCCGAACTGCAGGTAGCAGGTGTTGATGCACACCGAGAGAAGAGTGACAATGTTGTCAACAGGGAGACAAGTACGATCCCGTAGACTCCTATCCGATAGAAGTAGGTTTTTGACAAGTTGCAGGGTATCTTCCCTAGGGATACTAGGGAAGAGATTGACGACGTCAAAGCTTACCAGCATGTCGGAGAGAGAGTGACAGGTCTCGGACTTCTTTAATAAACTCTTCCGAGTTGTTTACATGATGTTCAGACTTGCCTGTCAGTGGGGACAGGATTTTGAGTAAGAACCTTGATAGTTTGTCACACGGAGAGTTTCGTGAGCTAACTATAGGTCGCAGCGGAATGCCAGGCTTGTGGACTTTGGGTAGTCCATATATGTGGGGTGACTTGGAGTGATGTGGAGTGAGGTAGGTTCTACAAGATTGAGTGAGGTAACGATCACATGATTTCAGGGCCCTGTACACCTTGGCTTCAGTAGCTTTGGTAGGGTCAGACTTGAGTTTCTTGTAGCCTGGGCTGTCAAGAATCTCGGCCATCTTCGAGTTGTATTTGTCTTTGTCTAGTACGACAGTCGCCTTACCTTTGTCTGCCTGTACTATGAAAATGGACTCGTCCTCCTGTAAGCCTCTCAGGCATGCGCGTTCCGAGGCGGTCAGGTTGGGTGTGGAATTCTAAAGGGCTTTTCCAAGAATTTCTTCATCTCAACACGGAACTCGTCTCGCGCGTCGGGAGGGATTGAGTGCAGGGCAGACTCGACTGTGGCTACGGGTCCAGCTTGTTAATGTGACTGGAAGTTTTAGCAAAGTTGAGTCCTTTGCTAAGTACTAGAAGTTCAGGGGGGAGAGGGCCCTAGAAGAAGCGTTGTAAACTGAGATGTTGTTTTTAACAGCGATCGGGGGTTGGTAGATCGATCTATTGTGTTCACTTCTGAGGGCCGCGAATTTTCTTTGTTGACGTGTTTTATAAACGTAGAAAATTTTGTTGTAAATAATTTTCATAGATACCATGAAGTCGGTGTATTGGTCGGGAAAGGTGCACGCAAGCTCCAGACAAAGTTTCTTGTTGCACTGTTCTATGGAGTACTTACACTTTCTGTGGAAGCTTATTTGTTCACGTAGAAACACCGCGAGGCCCTGTTAGTAGCATTTATTGCTTTGGGCGTGCGCGAAACGGGGAGTTTAAGTCGAAAACCATGTGGAATAAAGTTTCTGTCACGGCATTTAAGTAGAAAAATAAGATGGTTCTCGTGTTTAGCTAGAGAAATAAAGTTTTTCTCAAGATATCTGCACTTTTTGACACTCAATAAATCTAGGTCACGGTAGAGCACACGCAGGTCAAGAGGGAGAAGAGCACGAGGGGGCGTAGAAAGAGCTTTTTTGATTCATGTTTTCACTGAGATAGACGATATGGAAAGCTTATTGACCCGGAACGAAATAGAATACGAACACACACTAAAAAACAATTAACCAAGGTCACTTACATAAAAACAATTGCGAATTTTCGAGTAACACTTCCTTACTCTTCCTCAAGCAGAGGCTAACTGACGTCCGTGCGCTCTTCTCTCTTCGGGCTGGCGGGCAGGTTTAATGTTGACAGGGAGGGGGTGGCTGCGCGCTCTGTTGACGTCTGGTCGAATTATCGGGATCCACATGGGGTGGAAATCAAACGACGGCTGGCTGACAGGGGGGTGTGGGCTGCATGCCATCACAGCAGCCTCCTTTATTTTCCTCTTGAAGACGTCTTCTTCTGATAGAAGGGCCGATGTGTTGTTCCACATGATCATGTGTGAAGTTTCCTCCACGTGGTTTGCGATAAGGGAATTCTGTGCATTGGAGGTTACGTTGCGTTGGTGCTCTGTCAAACGAACGTTGAGGGGGCGTTTGGTTTCACCAATGTAAGTCCTGTCACAATCGCAGGGGATTTCGTAAACAACGTTACGGGCTTGCTGGTCGGTATTATAGGGTTTGGTCTTACACAGTTGTTTACGAAGAGTGTTGGAGGATTTAAACACTGTCCGAACGTTGAACCTATTAGCAATGCGCCGGAATTTCTCCGAGAATCCGGAATGTAATTAACAGCTATGGTTTTATAGGGCTTAGTAGTGTCACTTCCGGTTTGTTTTCTTCGCGAGGGTCTTTAGCTAGAATAGCTTGAACAAGCTCAGGAGGGTAGTCATTGGCTGCAAAGGTAGAGAGGAGAACCGATTTCTCGGTCTGCAACTCGGTGTGGTTAGAACAATGTGTGTAAGCCCTCTTTGCCAGACACGAGACCACACCCCTTTTCACGTGAAGTGGGTGATTGGAGTCAAACCGGATGTAAGAAGACGAGTTGGTGGGTTTTCTGTACACCGTGGTCTTGAGTTTGACTGAGTTGTCGGGGCGGTTACTTTGGATAATAACACATCCAGGAAGGGCAGGGACCCACAGGCTTCAGTTTCAACTGTGAACTTGATGTGTGGGGACTGAGAGTTGATGTGGGTTAACATAGTATCAACCTGATTTGCATGTAGAATGGCAAATACGTCATCAACGTAACGACGCCAGATGAGTGGAGCGACAGGGGAGGTGGAGATGGCTAGTCTCTCTAAGTTCTCCATGAAAACCGAGGCCAGGAACGGACTTAGACAAGACCCCATGGCGAGGCCAGTCTCCTGTAGGTAATAACTATCCCCGAACTGCAGGTAGCAGGTGTTGATGCACACCGAGAGAAGGTGACAATGTTTGTCAACAGGGAGACAAGTACGATCCCGTAGACTCCTATCCGATAGAAGTAGGTTTTTGACAAGTTGCAGGGTATCTTCCCTAGGGATACTAGGGAAGAGATTGACGACGTCAAAGCTTACCAGCATGTCGGATGGGGAGAGACAGGTCTCGGACTTCTTTAATAAACTCTTCCGAGTTGTTTACATGATGTTCAGACTTGCCTGTCAGTGGGGACAGGATTTTGAGTAAGAACCTTGATAGTTTGTCACACGGAGAGTTTCGTGAGCTAACTATAGGTCGCAGCGGAATGCCAGGCTTGTGGACTTTGGGTAGTCCATATATGTGGGGTGACTTGGAGTGATGTGGAGTGAGGTAGGTTCTACAAGATTGAGTGAGGTAACGATCACATGATTTCAGGGCCCTGTACACCTTGGCTTCAGTAGCTTTGGTAGGGTCAGACTTGAGTTTCTTGTAGCCTGGGCTGTCAAGAATCTCGGCCATCTTCGAGTTGTATTTGTCTTTGTCTAGTACGACAGTCGCCTTACCTTTGTCTGCCTGTACTATGAAAATGGACTCGTCCTCCTGTAAGCCTCTCAGGCATGCGCGTTCCGAGGCGGTCAGGTTGGGGTGTGGAATTCTAAAGGGCTTTTCCAAGAATTTCTTCATCTCAACACGGAACTCGTCTCGCGCGTCGCGAGGGATTGAGTGCATGGCAGACTCGACTGTGGCTACGAGGTCCAGCTTGTTAATGTGACTGGAAGTTTTAGCAAAGTTGAGTCCTTTGCTAAGTACTAGAAGTTCAGGGGGGAGAGGGCCCTAGAAGAAGCGTTGTAAACTGAGATGTTGTTTTTAACAGCGATCGGGGGTTGGTAGATCGATCTATTGTGTTCACTTCTGAGGGCCGCGAATTTTCTTTGTTGACGTGTTTTATAAACGTAGAAAATTTTGTTGTAAATAATTTTCATAGATACCATGAAGTCGGTGTATTGGTCGGGAAAGGTGCACGCAAGCTCCAGACAAAGTTTCTTGTTGCACTGTTCTATGGAGTACTTACACTTTCTGTGGAAGCTTATTTGTTCACGTAGTAAACACCGCGAGGCCCTGTTAGTAGCATTTATTGCTTTGGGCGTGCGCGAAACGGGGAGTTTAAGTCGAAAACCATGTGGAATAAAGTTTCTGTCACGGCATTTAAGTAGAAAAATAAGATGGTTCTCGTGTTTAGCTAGAGAAATAAAGTTTTTCTCAAGATATCTGCACTTTTTGACACTCAATAAATCTAGGTCACGGTAGAGCACACGCAGGTCAAGAGGGAGAAGAGCACGAGGGGGCGTAGAAAGAGCTTTTTGATTCATGTTTTCACTGAGATAGACGATATGGAAAGCTTATTGACCCGGGAACGAAATAGAATACGAACAAACACAAAAAAACAATTAACCAAGGTCACTTACATAAAAACAATTGCGAATTTTCGAGTAACACTTCCTTACTCTTCCTCAAGCAGAGGCTAACTGACGTCCGTGCGCTCTTCTCTCTTCGGGCTGGCGGGCAGGTTTAATGTTGACAGGGAGGGGGTGGCTGCGCGCTCTGTTGACGTCTGGTCGAATTATCGGGATCCACATGGGGTGGAATGCAAACGACGGCTGGCTGACAGGGGGGGTGTGGCTGCATGCCATCACAGCAGCCTCCTTTATTTTCCTCTTGAAGACGTCTTCTTCTGATAGAAGGGCCGATGGTGTTGTTCCATCATGATCATGTGTGAAGTTTCCTCCACGTGGTTTGCGATAAGGGAATTCTGTGCATTGGAGGTTACGTTGCGTTGGTGCTCTGTCAAACGAACGTTGAGGGCGTTTGGTTTCACCAATGTAAGTCCTGTCACAATCGCACGGATTTCGTAAACAACGTTACGGGCTTGCTGGTCGGTATTATAGGGTTTGGTCTTACACAGTTGTTTACGAAGAGTGTTGGAGGATTTAAACACTGTCCGAACGTTGAACCTATTAGCAATGCGCCGGAATTTCTCCGAGAATCCGGGAATGTAATTAACAGCTATGGTTTTATAGGGCTTAGTAGTGTCATTTTCCGGGTTTGTTTTCTTCGCGAGGGTCTTTAGCTAGAATAGCTTGAACAAGCTCAGGAGGGTAGTCATTGGCTGCAAAGGTAGAGAGGAGAACCGATTTCTCGGTCTGCAACTCGGTGTGGTTAGAACAATGTGTGTAAGCCCTCTTTGCCAGACACGAGACCACACCCCTTTTCACGTGAAGTGGGTGATTGGAGTCAAACCGGATGTAAGAAGACGAGTTGGTGGGTTTTCTGTACACCGTGGTCTTGAGTTTGACTGTGTTGTCGGGGGCGGTTACTTTGGATAATAACACATCCAGGAAGGGCAGGGACCCACAGGCTTCAGTTTCAACTGTGAACTTGATGTGTGGGGACTGTTTTATGTAAGTGACCTTGGTTAATTGTTTTTTAGTGTGTGTTCGTATTCTACCGTAATACTAAAGTCGTTGTAAATCTACTGTGTAACTAAGATCCAGTCTTACATAATGAGTCTGATTTTTTTAAATTCACTTAGTTCCCATCGAAAAAACAGGGTGTATATCGACGCCGTGAGAAAATATTACTTCATATTCGATACCTATTTGGCTGCATTGTATTGGAAATATTGCGAAATAGTTTCGAAGATTGAGTGCAACGTCAATACTAATTGATAGCACAGGCCTCAGAATCACGTTTACTTACTTTTTCTTCGACGACTGAAGGCGCAGACTACTTAAGCAATCGTCGTTGCCCTCGTTTGAAAGAGAATGAATATTTACGTATTACAATTTAAGATGACCGGTGTAGGAAATGAAGTCCTAGTTATACAAAATTATTTCGAAGAAATTGTTTTTGTGTAGACCGTAACATTGTCACATGTGATTCGTTGGCCTTGCGGTTTAGAGTCTATGCTTCCAATGCAGAAGGTGCAGGGGTCGAACCCCGCTATAGGTAGAAATTTCTTAATTTCTTATATGGATTTAGGTCCATCATATCTTAGAGTAGGCGTGTGTAAACGGTGCCGTCCTAGCAACGAGGCACATAATACATTAATGATAATGTTGTTCAGAATTAGCCTTGTTGGTTCTGGCGCCCCTTACTGGTGGATTCGTTTCCAACTTGATTGATCGGTGATTCCTATACTTAAATATACCTGTCTCTAGGTGGTCATTGTTCGCTCGTCGATGGTGTTGGCGCCAACAGAGTTGGCTTGGTCTGCTTTAAATTTAATGTCCCCCACTGAAAATCAGTTGTGTGACTGAGTGGGTAAAATCAAATTATAGGAATGTATTTATTTATTATTTTTATCATAAATTTGTGTCACATTTGCATGTGTAATACAAATCTTACGCTTACCGAAGTTCATGTTTTATAAAATTTTTCATCAAAATTTAAAGGTGAAAAGGGTGGGATAGGCCTTAAGCAACATTGAGATGCACTTCTCTTCACTATGGCCCTCATGAAGAACCTAATATTATAATCCAATGCAATACTGGTTTCCTTGCAGTTCAGAGATCACATTACCCAACAATGTTGCCAACTTAACCTATGTCTGCGATGTGTTGCACATAAAACCACGGGACTTTACTGACTTTATTATAAAGAAGACTCGCCCTTCACAGTCATCTAGCGCTCACGACCTTTCTGCGCATGCCCATCAACTGTCAGGAGTACGAAATAATGATTACGGTACTGAAAACTTTTTCTTGCACGCTGTGGTTAGTAATTTCTGGAATATTGAAAAATAATTGTTTAAATTGCTATGTTATGTGCAATGTTAGCGATATAGCATTATGTATCATTACAACAGCATTCTTAATAAAATGTTCACACATTCGTGGTTTCCTCCATTGATGGGTTTTTGATGCAGCTGTAAATTGTCTTTAGCTTTCACGTGTCAGATTTTATATTGCGTATTCAAAAGTTTCTTCGTCTTGCTCGATTGTCCTTTCCTCGTTTTTTTTTCTTTTTTTTTACCAACCTTTGCCTATTAAATGAAATATGAGTGAAATTCTTAGCAATTCTCAGTATTCGTAGTGTTTATAAATGTAAATAAATATCCATGAAACATTTATCGTGAGCACACAAGATCTTTAAGATCACCCTACCCTGGGTGGATGAACCTTTGATTAAAACTCATCTTAGCCAAGTAGCAGAGACATTCTTCGACAGTGTAATATCTGCCGAAGATCTATTAACATACGCCCTTGTGGAAATCACAGTCCTAGCAACTGACCGCTATAAACGTCCAATTGCATCCAGTGGAGGGGATGATCATCTCCCATCGAAGAAGATCAAGTTAAATCTATAAACATAAACGTTCTTAATTCTAAATGAAGGAATATCACAAACCATTGCGAATGAGCCAACTTTGAACTAATCTCTATTTCCAATTACAAATAATACTTGGGTCAATGGGTTTTGCATACAGCCCAGTACCGATAATAATAATAATAATAATTAAGCGAGCGAAGCGAGCGTTTCCATTTGACTCTGCCGGAAAAATTAGTCACTGGTTTTGTTTTTTTTTTTTTTTTTTTTTTTTTTTGTTTTTTTTTTTGTTTTTTTTTTGTATGTCTCGCGATAACGTTCAAACGGAGGCTCGGATCGAGTTGAAATTTTCACCATCCGCAAGCTTTGTTCTCGATTGAATGCCATTAGTTTTGTGGCAAAATCGTTCAAAAAGTTAAAAAGTTACATTAAAGTTAATCGAAAGTTTTTTTTTCAAACCAACCGGCGACAAAATCTGAGATAGCCAAATCATTTAGAATGTCCGTCCGGTCACGAATATGTTAATTTTAGTTTGATCCGATAAGTAGTGTAGATGGAAACTACATTATAACAAAAGTAACGTTGCCATGGCAACGAAAAGACGCGCGAAGTTTCTAATGCACTGCCACCTAGAAGTAATCAAAATACTTTCGAGGAAGTAGTCTTTTATTTGTCAACAAAGAGTTTAAATAGTTTTCCCAAGGAGTCAAGATCCTCTAGATGGCGGTGGATTTTAAAGTAAAGATTTAAACACGGGTTTACCCAAATACCTTGGCAATAATAAATAATACTGGAAACGCGAACGTCGTAAATTTTTAAATTTAAAAAAATGTGCAATGTGGGTCTAGCTATAGCACGTGCTCGCTTATCAACGCGTCCAACTGAGCGTTTCCTAGTAATAATAATAATAATAATAATAATAATAATAATAATAATAATAATAATAATAATAATAATAATAATAATAATAATAATAATAATAATAATAATAATAATAATTAAGCGAGCGAAGCGAGCGTTTCCATTTGACTCTGCCGGAAAAAATAGTCACTGTTTTTTTTTTTTTTTTTTTTTGTTTTTTTTTTTTTGTTTTTGTTTGTATGTCTCGCGATAACGTTCGAACGGAGGCTCGGATCGAGTTGAAATTTTCACCATCCGCAAGCTTTGTTCTCGATTGAATGCCATTAGTTTTGTGGCAAAATCGTTCAAAAGTTAAAAAGTTACATTAAAGTCAAACTAACCGGCGACAAAATCTGAGATGGCCAAATCATTTAGAATGTCCGTCCGGTCACGAATATGTTAATTTTATTTTGATCCGATAAGTAGTGTAGATTGAAATTACATTATAACAAAAGGAACGTTGCCATGGCAACGAAAAGACGCGTGAAGTTTCTAATGCACTGCCACCTAGAAGTAATCCAAATACTTTCGAGGAAGCAGTCTATTAATTGTCAACAAAGTGTTTAAAAAGTTTTCCCAAGGAGTCAAGGTCCTCTAGATGGCGGTGGATTTTAAAGTAAAGATTTAAACACGGGTTTACCCAAATACCTTGGCAATAATAAATAATACTGGAAACGCGAACGTCGTAAATTTTAAAATTTAAAAAAATGTGCAATGTGGGTCTAGCTATAGCACGTGCTCGCTTATCAACACGTCCAACTGAGCGTTTCCTAGTAATAAAACACATAAATGTCCACAACAACAATAAAGGATTTGTATTTTTGGACACAGATTATGGGCAGTGCACTATACTCAATAGAATAACATGATAATATTTTGATATTAAGAGTACAAGAATGTGCCTTGTGAATATACTAGGAAACGCTCAGTTGGACGCGTTGATAAGCGAGCACGTGCTATAGCTAGACCCACATTGCACATTTTTTAAAATTTTAAAATTTGCGACGTTCGCTGTCCACAGGGCCATGTTTCCAATATTATTTATTATTGCCAAGGTATTTGGGTAAACCCGTGTGTAAATCTTTACTTTAAAATCCACCGCCATCTAGAGGACCTTGACTCCTTGGGAAAACTATTTGTTGACAAATAATAGACTGCTTCCTCGAAAGTATTTTGATTACTTCTAGGTGGCAGTGCATTAGAAACTTCGCGCGTCTTTTCGTTGCCATGGCAACGTTACTTTTGTTATAATGTAATTTCCATCTACACTACTTATCGGATCAAAATAAAATTAACATATTCGTGACCGGACGGACATTCTAAATGATTTGGCTATCTCAGATTTTGTCCCCGTTAAGTTTTAGAAAAAAACTTTCGATTAACTTTAATGTAACTTTTTAACTTTTTGAACGATTTTGCCACAAAACTAATGGCATTCAATCGAGAACGAAGCTTGCGGATGGTCAAAATTTCAACTCGATCCGAGCCTCCGTTCGAACGTTATGGCGAGACATACAAACAAACAAAAAAAAACAAACAAACAAACAAACAAACAAACAAACAAACAAAAAAAAAAACCAGTGACTAATTTTTCCGGCAGAGTCAAATGGAAACGCTCGCTTCGCTCGCTTAATTACTAGGGAAACGCTTAAGTCCCGCCGCGTTGTTGGATGAGCGTAATTGGTGCATTGAGCTGCCATGTGTTATGCAGATTTTCTGTTGTTCTGTGAAAAAATTACTAGGAAACGCTCAGTTGGACGCGTTGATAAGCGAGCACGTGCTATAGCTAGACCCACATTGCACATTTTTTAAAATTTTAAAATTTGCGACGTTCGCTGTCCACAGGGCCATGTTTCCAATATTATTTATTATTGCCAAGGTATTTGGGTAAACCCGTGTGTAAACCTTTACTTTGTGAATAAAATCCACCGCCATCTAGAGGACCTTGACTCCTTGGGAAACTACTCTTTGTTGACAAATAATAGACTGCTTCCTCGAAAGTATTTTGATTACTTCTAGGTGGCAGTGCATTGGAAACTTCGCGCGTCTTTTCGTTGCCATGGCAACGTTACTTTTGTTATAATGTAATTTCCATCTACACTACTTATCGGATCAAAATAAAATTAACATATTCGTGACCGGACGGACATTCTAAATGATTTGGCTATCTCAGATTTTGTCCCCGTTAAGTTTTAGAAAAAAACTTTCGATTAACTTTAATGTAACTTTTTAACTTTTTGAACGATTTTGCCACAAAACTAATGGCATTCAATCGAGAACGAAGCTTGCGGATGGTCAAAATTTCAACTCGATCCGAGCCTCCGTTCGAACGTTATGGCGAGACATACAAACAAACAAAAAAAAAAAACAAACAAACAAACAAACAAAAAAAAAAAAAAAAAACAGTGACTAATTTTTCCGGCAGAGTCAAATGGAAACGCTCGCTTCGCTCGCTTAATTACTAAGTCGATTTTTTTAAATTAAATTAAATTAAATAAAAAATTAACTTTATTCTTTTATTTTTTCTTAATCGTAATTTAAAAAAAGAAAAAAATCGTAAAATTGCTATTTTCATAACAAATAATTATTTGATTGCGCTCAAATTTTACACGAATATAATAATTCATAAAATTTCTGTAAAAAAATCATTACAATAGGATAAAGCATGTAGGTGTTATAAGTGAAAGAATTGTTAAAAAAAAGAAAAAACCCGTAAAATTTCGATTTTCATGAGAAATAATTTTTCGATTGTTCTCAAATTTCACACGAATATCTTAATTCATAAAATTAAGGTTCTGTAAAAAAATCATTAAAATCGGATTAAGCATGTAGATGTTATAAGTCGAAGAAATTTTTTAAAAATCGAAAAAAATCGTAAATTTGCGATTTTCATTAGAAATAATTTTTCGATTGCGCTCAAAAACGTGGCAGTTCTAAGTTCAGAGATTTCGAAGGCCCCCATAAAATTTCATCGCAATTGGAGTATTGGTTTAGCCGGAATCGTGTGGACAAACAGACAAAAATACAGAAAAAATAAAAAAAAAAAAAAAACATTCCGGATTTTTTTCTCCAGTGTAGTGAAATGGAATCTTCGCTTCGCTCGCTACGCTCGCTACGCTCATCCAAAAACTCCTGCGAAAGAATGATTTCAATATGTTTCACTATAGGAGTATCAAAAACGATTCGTTTTTTCCAGTCATCATCGATTACTGATGTACGATATTGAATTTTTGAAGCAGGTAACGCATTCACGAATTGTTAATCGTTTTACATGCATATATTAACTTCATCTCCTGATCTGGCGATACCAGAGGTGCCCCTACGTATTATCACGTATGACGCTAATTATTGATAGTTGTGATGTAATTTCCTAGGTCAGAATAATTTTCGAACTTATTACCAGAATTCGCCTATAGCTGAGGAAAACCTTGCATATTTTCAATGTCACAAATGAATATCACCCATGGCGGGAATGAAAGAATCGACTTCCTGAATATTACTCGTAATACGTGTATTCTATACTCAATGGTACAACCTCTAAAACGATTTGAAGAAAAAAACATGCACAACTTTCCAAAGGATGTCCACTAATAATAATTATTATTTATAGTTACACTAGAGTTATTGACAACTTCCTTATCGCCTACCTGGAAAATATCGTCGTATTTACGGATAAAATAATATTGTTAGCGTCGCCAATTTTTTTTAGATTTCCATAAAAAAAAGGATTTAAAAAAATCATTTAACGACGAAAACTTGGAATAATCTTCAGTCACAACCTTGAGATGGACTAGGTAACTCTATGATACTTATGAAAGAACCGGTGCGGAAGTACCCAAAATAGAGAGCGAAGCTGTACTTTATGTTCTACATTTGTACTAGCCTTCACTAATAGTGGAGGTGCCGAGTACGTGAATATTTGAACTTATGTGGGGGTAGCCCGACTCCCAATCACCTAGGATCACCAAAAATATTCGAAATATATATCCTTATTGATGAGCAAAGACAACGACAACAACCACAACCACAAAACATATTTTTCCAATCCTCTTGAATAATACCCGCCCTACAAGAAGGATGACATAAACGTGTAACATGACCCATAAGGAAAGGGGCGGGGCTAGATTTACGCGTGGACCCGGCACCTCCACCAACATTACTAGCCAAGTTGAGACGGTTGTACGGCCCGGGAGAACGTTTTTTACAATGTCAAATGTGAAATGAGTATTGGTTTACACACAAGTGCCAACTTGTATACTAGGCCTAAGTAGTGTTATGTGTTATAAATTGTTATATTACAAAATAACCCTAAAGCATAGAATAAGATCACAATTTTCAATATTTAATCGTGTAGACCTACAACTCGTAGGCCAAGACATGTGGCCTAACTATTGTATGGCCTAGGTATATTCATTTGTACTTGCAGTTTAAACAAGGTGTGTTAAATGTTGCTGTGTTTATGTGAGTAGTTTTAGCACTGACCTTACATGTAAAGTAGCTTTACACTCAAAAAAACTGTTTGGTTGGCGGAACACATTTTTTAGTTATCTGAACCAAATGATTTAGTGGAAAATTAGCCAGCAAAATAATGTGTTAAGTTTACTAAATAATTTAGTTATTGTTGTTTAGTTGAATCAACTAAAACAAGTTGTTCGTGTAACCATATTATTTTAGCATGCATAACTATTATTTGGTTGGAATAACAATTTACTGTAGTTGTTTTGACTTTAAAACTTTGTTACAAATGTAATACTTTCTAACTTTTAACCCAAAAGTAGGTTGATATAACTAAACAAATAGTTGTCAGAAATGGCCTCCTCATCTCCCCCCACCACTCCGATTTTAATACGATTTTAATTAAACTAATTACGAAGGATATTGTTCCTGCACGAATGACTTGTACCATTCAATAGCCAGCACCTGGAATAGCAATGTACATTAGGTAGCGAGTTGTTAAAATCCTGAGCCGACCGAGCCTCGAACCTGGGACAGAGAGAACACATAGTTAGTAAGCCATGACCTTATCCACTACGCTACAAGGAGCACTGGGTTAATAATGCGATTTGGCAGTATTGAGCCCTGTTTTGTGGTCACCGAACTAAAAGAGAGTTAATTCAACAATTATTTTGGTTGTTCCATCCATACAGTTTTTAACTAAAGAATATAGTTATCCCAACATCTCGTTCATCAGCTATTTTGTGATCACCAACTAAAATAAAGTTAATCCAACGCTTTTAAGTTAACCAAATGCTTCAACCCATATTATTTTGGTTGTTCCAACCATACAGTTTTTTGAGTGATAGTGCCGACCACCAAGGATTGCATTGCTACGGCATTAGTAAGTAGTAGGTAACTAGATTTTTAATTTGTAAATATTAGACCCTATACCCTTTCCATATATACGATCACTTTTGACATACAATTTTCACCTAAAACATTTGAATTGTTGGGATGATGTTTATGAAGGATGGGCGCAAGTCGCTATAAGACCGAACATCAACACATTTCACGATTTTAAATAATTGAATCGTTTATTGTTGAAGGGATATAAGTCAAATTTTGGCCAAAATGAGTTTATGATCGAATATTACTAAATGAGGGACGCCGCATCGTTGGTGAAGAAATGGTTTAAGTCAGATTAGTTCTTGTGTTCAATCCCTTTCAACAACAAACGGATCATTTTCTAGAATATAAAACGTGAGAAAAACGTCTGGCAGGCAGTGACGGTTTATTAAATGAGTTGATCAAAGTTGATTCAAGCTTATTTAATAAGTTTAACCTGTAGAGGACCAAAAAACATAACAAATCGCAATTAAGTTCCGTTTATTTGAGAAAGGGTGTAAGTCAACTATGCTAACCCCCTCATTGTTTGGCCACCGTATATTTTTTGTCGAGAAAACTTATTCTACAAATTCGTTCTATCAATTACTTTCAAAATATGACAATTAAATATGCGAAAATTGGATTCATGAATATCTGGACAGTTTTTTTTAGTTATCTCAGAACTAACTTTGACTGACTTATATCCCTTCAACAATAAACGATTCAATTGTAACCTACACAATCTTGGAAAAGTACTGTATAAATTCCTCCTCCTCGTTTGGTGGCATATTAACTGTCCGTTACTGTCACAAGTAAGCACTATTTGGAAAGAGTGCTCGATGGTAACAATCACACATTATTACTTGATACTTTTGGTGCAAACCACAACCCGATAACTTCCAAGTGATCCAGACTCTTTGCATTCTGCGTCAAAGACTTATTTGCTCGAGCTCATCCAACAGTCTTGACGTAAAACGTTAAGCTTTGCTCCATATATGGTGTGTACTTGTGTTATACAACATATGGGCATAAGGCCTACCACTACTGGATGCCAAAATATGCAGAATATGCAGATGTGCAGAGAAAATGTTTACTTACATTTTCTCTACACATCCAAAATCCAAATACCTAAGTTTCTAACCATAGAGTGTTGAAAGTGTTTGCCTGAAAAAGAGCACCACTCTTAGTCTTAACACGTCCGTCAAACAAATACAAAACTCCCCAGAACATTTCACACAGTACTCTTCAGTTTAAAAACTTTGTTTCATAATCCACATCAAAAACCTCTTAAACATCTCATACTTAGTTCCACCAGGAAGTGTGAAGTGTTTGTCAATATTATAATTACTAATTACTTGCTCCTGTCTTGTTATACAATTGGTCGCACACTCGAGAACATCAGAGGTGCTTCCAGTTGCGACAAAGTGCGAGTTACGCACCAAGGGGAAAGTTGAATCGGTGTTCCCAGGCAGTTTCACACACTCGTTCGTTACTCATTTATAAACATTAGCATTGTTTTAATGTTAAAACAAGGGTTTTTATAAACCTTCATTGTATAATTCTTAACGTTAATTACGCTAAGAAGTTGTAAACAAAGATTGGATAAGATGTTAGAACAACACAAACAAGATGCGTAAGATGCGTTAGATGCTATAGATGTTCCGAAAAATTGTCCATGTTTTATCTTAACAAAATCCTCCAATAGGTACATCAATGTTATAATCAATCGTCGCTATGTTTGATCTCATTGTTTTTTTTAAATTTGACCTAGCTAGAAAATAGCCAAAATTGGCAATTTTTGCCCCAATACATTTTTCTTTTAGTCGGTAAAATCCTAACAAACAATAATTTTAATCAGTTTATATGAAATATATGTTTGGGTTTTGTGGGTGAATACACGTTTTTATCAGCTGAAAACTGATGGGATGGGAACGAAAATAAGCCCTATAAGACTGAAGGAGAAGAACATATAGGCATTATGTTCAATACATATCATGTTCTGGGTGGAGGTAGAATTTGGAGATGGTGGGAAAGATCGGAAGAAATGGAGAGACTTGGTAAAAAAAAAAAAACACATGATTATGATGAAGGTGGGTTGGGGGGGGGGGGATGCTGAAGAAGTTGTGTCAGTTCTGGCTGACTAACCAGCAGCGAAGACAGACAAAGTAGCCTGAATTAATAAATGGAGCTCTAAGCTCCCCCTAACCTTAGCATTAGTTTGGAAATGGGGACGGATACAAAAAAATAGAAAAGGTTTAAATTGTGCTACTTTGTTCTATTTTTTTTTACAAATATTTTCCACGTTTATTTATGAAAGTAGCTTTGTGTTGAAAATTTAAGTAGAGATACGACATTACTCTGCCGTTTTGAAATGAATTTGTTATAATAAACACAAAATAAAATACTTATGCAACTTCGGCTCAGCCAAGCTCACATATTTATTTATTCCAATTCTTATTCTTTCACTGAAGAGCGCCCATTAATGAAGACCCATCGAACAAATTGGGAAATAACAAGTAATTACGAGCCTAATTTGCAATCTCCTAAATCTCGTCTGCCGGAAACATTAAGCGTGAGACTTGTGAATATTCGCCAAGGTCCATCATGGATGGGAAGCTTATGCAAATCACGTGACGTGTTTTGAAAGCTGTGTTTCAATTAAGCTTAGTTTGAAGTGGTCAGTGGGACACTTGTTTCGTACAATTCCACAGTGAGACCAAGAAAATATGCATAATAAAACTATTCGTAATTATTTTTTATCATCATAAAATAATTTTTTTTTGTTTCATAACGTTATTTTAAAATTAGTTCTGATTGTGAAAAAGGCCACATAATTCATTTTTCAAATTTCAAAATGGAAACGGTTAATTTTTTGTCTGTTTCTATAAAAATATTAAGTTGAGTAACCTCTAGTTTTGTTTTGTTCCGCATAATGTACGATATAATAAGGCTATATTTTTGTAAAAGTAATTTTACCATCTTGATTGAAGTAGGCCTATATTTCGTGGCCATTACCATCAAAGTTTAATTAACTTTTTTACATTCCTTTATGTCTCCAACGCACTCTCTCACTTGTGCAAGCGTAATCCGCCACGCCACCCTGACAGTGACCTACATTGCACCTTGTCCCTGTGTAGCTACTGCATGACCTAGATCTAGTTAACAACTGGCATTCCAGTATGTGTAAGTGCAACCATATTTTGGCACCATTAGATACAGAAAAAACTCTCTGACTGCAAGTTTTAAAAGAGAGTGCAACTAAATACATCGGTGAAGAGTTATGGTCACTTTTTGAGAGTCGACATGTTTTCCTCTAGGGCAGTGTGTTAATTTGCTTGAAATTGACGATTAAGTATGTCTCAGATATTGTTATTTATTATGAGTGGCCCAATGTGCTTCGATTGGGACAGACAAAGAAACGTAAATTGCCAAAAATGGTGTTGAACATTTTCACTAGCAAGGCGAAATAGATTGGTCCGATTGGGAAGTTTTATGTTTCTGACCGTTGGTTTAACCATTGCGCTGAAGTTATAACCTTTAATTTTTGTCACGAATACTTCTTGTGGAGAGTGAAGGATTTTCTCACTCAAAATACTGAATACTTACTATAGAACAGAATATTACTACTTCTACAGAATACTTTAGCTAATTAAAATCCTTTAACGTAATAGCAACTGCAGGCATAGACTCATTTTGTTCAGAGATAATTGATTACATTTCTGAGAGGTGAGGAAAAACTTGTAAGCTAAAAGTAAGAAGATCTACAAACACTGACAATTACTTGTTCTGCATGATATATGCATGATCCCAATTAGTGTAGTATCCCATGTGCATCACTTGTATGTCCGTCCGTCCGTATGCCACGTCTCATAAAAAACCGAGTGAAACCTCCGATCCGATTGACACGATATTTTGTTGGCATTGTCCTACAGCAATGAACGAGGCTATGTGCAGGTCATTTGTAGAAGCTCCTAGTAATCTAGACCTCCAAAAAGTTGGAATATTTATGTATCCGGCACCTCACCATTATTGAAGTCTATAACATACGTGGAACCCTTATCGCTAAGCTTCGCTCCCTATTTTGGATACTCACGTAACAAAGCTTGTTGAACTTATTCCTGATAACTGAACTTTCAACCACTAAATATGATTATAATTAGATGAATTTTAATTGTACCTGACAACTGTACTTACGCAACTACTAAAAATAAGGGCTGGGCTATGACATATCATTCAATTATCGATATAGATTTATTGAAATTTTATTATGTGTGGAAAACAATTTCAAAAAATGTCTAATTTTTAGTAAAAGTAGAAGGCATCCTTTTTACAGTGTATGGCTAAAAAGGGTTGACAAGTTATCGCCAAAAATGTTCTCACACTCGCTTTGAACGATCCGACATCTCCACCATTTTTAAAAGTCAGGACGAATATACTATAGGCTATACACCCGGCACCTCCACCATAAATTTCACGCGAACCGACATTTAACAAATATATCAATTTTTCGTTAACCTAGGTATTAACAACATTCCAGGCTTGCACGACGTTAACTTTACATTCCCAAAACTTCCATTCCTCGTTCTAGTTTTGGACGTTTTTAAACACATTTTTTCTTTCTTCTTCTCTTTCTCGTCCAAATATCGATGTAGAAAATATTCCCACATATCAAGATCATATCGAGATATCGATTGTTTTGTCCAGCCCTACTAAAAATGTACTAAAATGCCATGATGTTGTTAACATTTCATGAAGGTCACCAAACCGAAACATTATTATCAACTCTATTCACGATCATAAATCTATAAAAATAGTATTTGAAAGTGACAATGCAGAGAAGGTTTTTAATCGCGCATTCTATAGGTCCCTATACTCCTTCATGTTTTTAGTGTGTAATGTTATGATATAGTCCTTGGTTGTTTTAGGTACATCAAGATAATTAGGTAATTAGAATGCAGATTATGTTTGTACAGGGATCTAAAACCATGCGTGCGCGTGTATGTGCTAACAGGGCTGTTCATTTGTTTGCCCTGAAGTTACTATCGTATGCGTGCTATCACTTGCGCCACATACTTTTAATATAGGCGTGTTGGTAAATTGTTTAAAGAGTGGATGCACGCATATGAATGCACAAAAGTTTTTGTTCCACAAAAGTTGGCGAAACTGTGTATGTTCGTGGTCATAGACATCCCATATAATTGGCTAGACTAGCAGTCAGCGGTCCACTTCCGGGACAATTGGAAGCCATCTTGAATGGGTGAGTTTGCATGTAATTAGATGGGAGCGATTAATCGAAAAAATATTTTTAAAGATGGCCGCAGTTGGCAGTGAGCATATCAGACTGAAACACCAAATGATACTAATTCCTTATGCAATAACTTAGCATTGTTTCTGTTTGTTCATACCATGCTGCACAGCTAAACATATCAACAATCAGTAAGTACTTATGCATAAAAGCATAAATTAAACGCCAACCCCATCTTGAATGGCGTGAGATTGACGCTTCAATTGGTACACTCGCGCCTGTGCGGAGGTATGGAGACTGCGTATCTAGGCTACTATAGGTGTTAAGATATCTATGTTCGTGGTAGTCTTTGCCTCGCTTTAAATATGAAGCCACGACTTGTATGAAGGGCAGGTTTCTCGTTGTCGTATCAAACTAAACTAGGTATTTTGGATTTAGGACGTAAGTAAAGGGAATTTACGCTCCCTTGCATTCGCTTTAACGACTGACAAAAGACCTCGGGGAAAATATCGGGTATAAGATGGCCGGTCTCGACGGGATTTCAACCCGGGACCTCCTGAACCAAAAAATAAAAAAATAAAAAAAAATTATATTTAGAGTCTACCCACTCAGCTACTGATCAATAACTGATTTTCAGTGGGGCACAGTAAATCAAAGCGACTAAGGCCACCCTGCAGGTCCCGACGCAATCGACGAGTGAGCGATAACCAGCCAAAGAACGATATTTTTAATAGGAAATTTAGTAATCAGTGGTATGGACAGTGCGAACATCCGCGGACCAACGCCAGAATCAACAAGGCCGATTCAGAACAACTCTGAATTTATTATTTGCTTCGTTGCTAGGACGGCTCCAAAGTCACCGTTTACAAACTCCTAAGACACGAACTGATGGACTTAAGTCCAAATCAGAAGTTGAAAAAACTTCTGACTTTAACGGGAATAGAACCCTGGACCTTTTGCATTGGAAGCAAATACGCTAACAACAACACGGGCCATCAAATTCCAACTCGCAACCTTCTCGTGTTTTGGCCCGTGATTAGGGGAGTTCTTCTCCCTGAAACTAATGGCGAGCTCTGGGTCGTCGTCGGGGAACTTTCCCCTTCCCTTTGACTACCTCCCCGACGGCGACGACAACGACAACACGGACGGATGATGACACAGACGAAGACGACCACGACGTGGGGGGACCCCTGCCCTCCCCATACGCTTGTGGCTGGTTCTGACCAGCACAGGCCTGTCCACCCCTTGTCCCCCCGCGTCACCCCTTACGTCCCTCCCTTCGTCTCGATTAGCCAAGTTGCATAAATATGAGACGTTAAACAATATCCAATCAATCAATGAACAACAACACCAACGAGCCACACATCAACCAAAGTATCACACTTTACGCTTGAGCTACAACTGTCGGTGACTGGCCAATATTTCTTTGCTTTAAAATACTTTTGTTTAACGATAATGTTCTTGCACATTATATTATTTTATTTACAGCCTCATTTGTGAATAACATGTAGATTTAAAAAAAGCCATAGCTTTTAGGGGAGGCGAACTTTTTTGTTTTGATTGGATTGAATGGATATTTCTTAACGTCTCATATTAATGCACTTTGGCTATTTGAGACGATGAGTGGTGATTGATGAGGATGAAGTATGGACAGAAGAGAGGAGGGGAAACTCGGTACCAGCACGTATCCTACTCCTTTCGAAAAGTACCAAGGGGACCAACGGCTTAATGTCCCAACCGAAAGGACGGTGTAACCTTGACAATCATATAGGTTCCTCCACTAACCCGGACTGCCGAGCAAATGTCGAGGAAAACGAAGCCGTTACACTAGCTCTCGAACCTCCATCTGCTCTAACCAGCGGTATAGGTAAGTTTTAGGGCAGAGCAAAATTTTTTGTCACCTCAGAAGATCAATGGTCAGCAGTTATCACGACTAGTGAAAGGGGTATATGGGTATAGTCAGTGATGTCATACAAAAAAAATTCATGTGTGTACGCGCTTTCCTGGGTAAAGTACGTGATTGTGTACAATAAGGACTGCTGGCGAGGCCCTCCAGCTAACGCGGGTCCGGGGCGCACAGTCATGGAAATTGTTTCGATCCTTAAAGTGTGATTGGAATATTTTTATGAGTTTTTTGACATAAACCTTAGAAAACACAGGTGAAAATTTGCAAAATATGAAAAATATCTCAATATCTTTATAATATTTCAATGAATACCTCATTTTAAATACAAATTGTGCCCCTCTTCGCCCCCCTCGGACCAAATTCGGTAGGGCGTCTGCCCCTCTTCGTACACCCGTGGTTACGCCACTGGATACAGCATTAATTAACTCAGAGTGAATGCACTTGTGGAATGAGTGTTTGTGGCGGGTGAACTATCACTCGCCCACATCTACTATTACAACATTACGAGAGGGCCCACGCGCATGCTAGCAGATAGACACGAATGTCACAGTGGTAGCGCACAGACTCAGTTCTGAAGGTCGCGAGCTCGATCTTATTCCCACAAAACAATCCTAACGGCCCTTTCAAGGTTTTCTTACTTCTAATGGAATGTAATTTCGAAATAATTAGAATCAACACAAACCTCTCGATGTATTCTCAATTAAGATTGATAGGCTAATAATCATCTGAAACTCATTTCCAAATACGTTGGATTGAATGATGTTCTGTGTCAATATTTAGGGACAACTTGATATTACGTTTTTTTAATTAGCTGACTAGAACGGTTAGATCGTATGTAATTCTTATTTATTTATTTAACTTCTATGCAATCAGTTGCATATACAATTATATTATACCAATAAAATTATAATATTTAGCCCATAAATGTGTACAAAAATCTACAAAAACAAGTTGTGTTATATTTCATGCAATAAAATAAAAAAACAGCAAATAAAACCAATATATACATAAAACCAAAATATATAGTTTAAAACCTATTAATGGAAGAACACATACTTTTGTATTAACAACGCCCAATCTAGTGTGGTACTGTCACAGCATCATTTTAGTTGAATGATATTAATTAATATCGAACCCTATTTCCAACTAAGTCGGGTAGGGGGTGGGAGGTTCCCACCACATTCTTGGCTCCCCGGGGTTATCGAAGACGGCTATAGCCATGCCTGACGCTTCTCCCCCATCATCTTTTTCATCCTCTGCGTCATCAACTTCACTTTCTTCCTCTCCTCTGTCTTCTTCCTCAGGGACCTCCACCAGTTTTTTCCATATTTTTTGTTCTTCCCAACATCTTTCCTGGTTAATCCTTTCCCAAGCTGCATTTCTCCTTTTCAAATCCATTGCTATAACTTCTTCCCATCTCAGTCATATTGAAGGAAAATGTTTAGGAAAACTGACGAAATCACACAAAAATGTTGTGTTAATGGCATTGTCTGGTGTCGAGCCATCGACCTTCCGAATTAGATTCTCACCGAGCCAGCGCTACCGGTATGGTACTAAGTATCCACTTTCTCTGCCAAGGCTCAGTCTATTAACAACCCATGTACAAACAAACTCTAAGCTTGTTTTGTCTACGTTTACAGAGTTTGAGACAGGAAGGGACATTTTTGTTGTGCAAGATGTTTTGCCAAGTGAAACTAAACGCTGAATATGGGAGTTGCCATCAATTTGTTTCTTTACATACACCATTTTTTTAAAAACTGTATTGAATAGAATTAGACGCAAAGAAACTATACTTTGTGACAAAAAAATTCAATGACATCTATTTTTTCCTTCTTAAAATGTAGTTGACCTGTCCCATGACTCTCCGTTCATTTGTACGTAAGAAAAATGTTACGATAACAATTCCGAACATAACCTCCGATTTATTTGCTTTCTTTTGTTAAAATTGCTCTTTAACAAGGACGATGCCTAATGGTTTTGGTGGCCCTTAGAGTCAGGGGTGGTGCTACCCTCACTCAAACAGAATATTTCTTTAAAATTGTCAACTCTATCAAGGAGACTTGAATGCAGGAAAATTGAATAAGTGGATTCTTCTTCACAATGTGTTAATAGCTTTGCTCCGAATTGTGGCTTCTCCCGTACCCTCTTGCAGATATGTTTGCAGAACGTTTTATTTAGAGAATATAATGTAGCCCTCCGAGGTACTATGATACATTTATTTATACTATCATATTATAATAGAAGTACAAAAATTAAATCTAATGGATGACTTACATTTATTAAAAAAATTTTGAAAACTTATTAATTTATTAATTATTAACCATATAAGCAGGACAGTTAAATACCTATCATTCTATGGTCCGAATCCAATATTGACATTTTAAATAAGTACACATTGGTTTAGAAAGGAATAAACTTACAATATTCGAACAGTATTATAGCAACAACAAGAATATAAAATAATGTTATACATCCATGAAAGTACTAAGTTTGATCGTGAGTGCGTTAAAGTTCAGTCTTGTAACTTATAATTTTAAATAATTCAACCCATATACAATTTTCACTTTTAAAGGTTTCTCGTTATATTTATACTTTTGTGTTGATACTTTTGTCTACTACTAGTTAACATCTAATGGGTGTTAAAATTTTTTTGTCAAAATCAATATATTTGGAAATTTTAATTATTACAAATTGTAAGCATTTATTAATTTATTTCTCAATTTCATTAATCGGTAAAAAATCCAGTAGGTGTAATTGATTTTATGGAAAGCAATCCGGAAATTATAAAATCCATCCTAGCACGGTATCGGACCCCGGTCTTCTGATTTAATTTCTGGATTTTTTTTCCATAAAATCATATATTAATTATTTCCTATTCACCCAACATCTAATTTCAAAGTACTTTCAAATACAGGATATGTAACATAGGACTTTTTTAATACTACTTCTATAGTATACTTTGTTTTATGTGGTGTATGGGAAATGTTGCAAATATTATAAATTACTGTTAATTCTCTGCATGTGACGAAAACAAATATTAAAAAAACAGTGTCTCATTCTCATTCCGTATTACTTTCTCAGAATCTGCAAATTACTAAACCAATGCTGGGTAACTTCATAGTTGCATATTTTGTAAAAGTTCAAAAACCTTCTGATTTTATAGAAACAAAAAGCTCAGTAATGAATGTTCCATTTCCCCACTGCAATCCCAGCTTGCATTTCGTAAGATGGTTGATCAATGGAGACCCGTCATCGCTAGCATAAGAACACCGAGTGAAACTGATTGTTACTTTAGTGATCATTCTTAAAAGAAAAAGGGTTTTTCTATCATAAGATAGTTCTTACTGACAGAGGTATCTCAAGCGCAAGTGTGAAACTCTGAATTAGAGTACACGCATTGAAATCCCGCCACTGGCAATCCTGACTCAAAGTTTTTCAAAGGTTTTCTTTAGTTGTTAATGCGAGTGAATGAAATTAATTCCTCTTTAACAGCCCTCGAACATTAATATCCTAATTACCTATCACCAAATAACATGTTTATTATAAAAAGGGTCTCTCCAAGTAAAGCTGATTTGAACCATATTTTGGTAACCTTGCAATTATTTATTTACCAGTCCATGATATAAATTATTTTACAATTTTTGTCCAGTCATCATTTGAATGCAGGGATTGACTCTTATAAAATAGCATTTAGATTTGGTCAATCCTTTCTCTAAATCTTTAAATACTTTATTAAGTTAACATGTTTAATCAGAAGTGCAATAATGTATGTATGATTCCTACCAAAAATGTTATTGTTAATACTAGGTACAATTCAGAAATTACAAAATCTAACCCGAAATATCAACAATTGATTCCCGAATAACCAAATCGAGAAATGATTATTGTTGTTATGATTAATTCTTACAAAATTAACATTGAACCTTGAGCAAGTCCTTGAAAGTTTCTTCGAAATCATCCAGTGATCTATATTAAGTGATTTAATTATACTTATTTGTTATTTGACCCTATTTCGTGCACACGATGTAATCCCTATGCCCGTCTGACAGACGAACGGCTTGGCAATGATTGTGTATATACTTTGTTTATACGATTCTCAGTCAATCTCATCTATAGTAATTTCAATTAATTTTATCCAAGTTATTTCAATTCAACCGAATAGCCAAACAAATAATAAAACACACTGAATCATTAATCGTGAATGTGCAATGTGTGAATGTGAAAACTTGACCCACCGATCTATAACATCTCAAAGTGCAATGATTGTTTTAGGCCTATGTTCAGCTGTTCTGTTCTTTACTGTAAAGTTGACATCTCTTAACTCGGGGCGGGGCGGAAAGTGTTCTAGTACGAGTACTTTCACCGAAACCGAACCTCCAGCTTTACAATAATTGCAATGGCATTTCCTTTCTCCGGCCAGTGCTTCTCTATGCACACGATATTTTTCTTGTTCGTTACGCTAGTTTTATAGCACGATAATATTATGAATTATGTAGTTAAAGTTTTGCGGATATAAGAGTATAAGGAGGCATTCCGGAAAATAATTCCAGTTTAGTTGATATTGGCTTAGCTTCCGCTCTGGGATTATAGTGTGCGTGTGCGTGTGCGTGTGCGTGTGCGTGTGCGTGTGCGTGTGCGTGTACGTGCGCGGAGGATCGAGGTACCAAAAATACGACAGTGATACCACTCAGCGCATTCATAAATCAAATCTTCTGTCACCAACACTTGCTCACTATAGTCTATTCTATGTCTATTGAATGAACTATTACACAAATACAAGCCGGTACGCCGAAACAATGGCGGCATGCTCGGCTGACGATGCGAGTATGGTTACAATCAAACTGTATTTACATTTCATAATACCTTTACAAACAATGTTATCTTAATTGAAATTCAAAATACACGTTAGCTTTGTGCAACCCCACAAGTGATTGATTTCATTATTTATGGAACATACTCAAATAGGTTGAAGTTTATGAAAACGACCTCATATAACATGCTAGATTTATTTATATTATTTAATGTATACTGCTACATTGTAATGATAAAATTATTAAATTGGATTGTTGTAGGATTAGGAAAATGAATGTGCATTTTTCACCACAGTAACTGTGTCAACTGTTGTCAAAGGATTCAGTAATGTGAAGCAAGCCGCTACCTTCGTTAGGAATAAATTGTGTGCATTGTTAATTGTCAATGAACTCCTGGATTCGATTTTGAAATTTGAAATAAGTTTTACTTTTTATTTGAAGCATATTGTAGTATTATTTTAATATGTTGTTTAGGATATTATTTAAACTTTAAAGCATACAATTTAGAATATAAAAGCATGTCCAAAGATAATATAATACTAATGACATTGTATAGCTTACATTGTAATTGACATTATTCGATTAACTGAATTGAAATCTCTGTCAAATTTTTCCCAATTATCTAATCCAAATCATATTATCAACGGCGCCAAAAACGTTAGTATTCATCATCGATACTCAAACTCGGTGCGTCATCGCCCTCCCACTTCCGCTTTTACCCCGGGGGGTGTAGTATACTTTCTGCCCCAGCGGTATCTTACACGCCCCCACACACGTCTAGCATGTGCGTGATGAGTATATACCTGTCTGTACAAACATCTCACTTTCAGACGCTATCCATCATTCTTCACCGGATCCCCCCGGCGTGTTCTCAATATGAGAGAGACAGACTGTTGCGTAATAACTACTTAATCTAGTATTTCGAGTTTCAATGTGGCACGCTTTAGTTTTTTTGTGGATTCCTTTGACCAGTGGCGTCGGCAGGATCTTTGTCTGGGGGTTGGGGGGGGGCATGCAGGTTAGTTCAGCCCCCTGTAGTGCTCGAAGTAGAAATACAAAGATGGCGGCATGGTATGAGCGACGAAGTACTTTCGCGAGAAAGGGGGACTACGCACGGAGGGGTTTGGGGGGCAAAATTCCAAAAAATCGCGGCGCAGACGAAAATTTTTAAAGTCAGGTTTTTAGAGTGTTTTTTGTTCGTTTAAAAAGAGTGAGCTAAATGCAATACCGAAAACAATAATGATTTTAGTACAGTAGAAACTAGAAAATCGTCAAAAACAATTCCGAGTACTATAATAATATGTAGATAGATAGATAGATAGATAGATAAGGGTCTTTATTGTAAGGCGGGATTAAGGCTAGTGAAGCCTTATCTTCCATCCAACCTAATACTAATAATAATAATACATTTGATAATGAAGAGAACATTACATGATTATATAAAATATTGAAATAATACATTAAATACATTATGGTAGCATTATTGCAAAGTTAAAATTTTCTAGGTGTATAGTAATGTTATGCAAATTATGAATTTTGAATCGATTTATGCAAATCTTCAATAGTTTAAGAAACATTCATTCATCCATTCACACAAAAGTACAAAATTAATATAGCTTTAGACATTGTGTGCAGAAATACAGGTGAGCAGGAGCAGGTTGTGGTATGCATTACTCAATCATTAATTTAACAAAGGCTGTAGCGGCTGATGTTTATGGCTATTAATTAATTATAATTACTCAAGTAATGTTGATGTACTTTATGCTTGAAAGTGTCGTAACTAATTCCGTAAACATCCTTGATGCTCGTTGGGAGAGTATTCCAGACTCGAATAGCGTTTATTGTAAAAGAGTGGTCAAGAAGATTGGTTCTATGGGTTGGAAATGTTAACTGAGTACCTGATCTAGATCTAGTGTTGAAGGTATGGTTTGAGAATAGGTATTGAAAATTAGATGCTAGGTACGAAGGTGTTGATGTTGAGAGCAGACGATGAACAAGGCAAATCGAGTGTAGATTTCTACGGTCATTTAGACGAATCCACGCAAGATTTTTGAATCCAGGGGTAATATGATCATATTTTTTTATACCATATAGCGACTATTGGAAATCAATGAAGGGGACAATCAATTAATTGATGTTTAATGTACCGACGCCCCTGTGCATATGAGAGTTATTTGTTCTGTAGCAAACAGTCCCGGGTTTGACGTCAAGTCAATATGTTTTGTTCAATAATGAACCCCAACATATTCTATATACTCACCCAAGTATTCGAACTCGGTACCTTCGCTTCTCAAGAGTGGTTAGCCACACCCGCACACCACCAGTGAGGTATAATTAGGTGAAAACATTCACTTTTACGACCTGGATTCGGGCCTGAAATCCCATCCCATGACTTTGAAGTAACATAACTAATATCTACTCCAGATCTAAGGTAAGTGTGCATGTAGTAACACGTGGGACTCCCGCTTAGAAATGTTATGCTGTAGCGTGCAATTATTTAGTTTTATAACCAGTGGTTACTGAACGACAAACACTACTTTTGCGCTCGCTTGAGCGTCTCAAATTTACTTATTTTCCTTTTACAGCAGGTGACAAATCACAAGTGCCAATTTGACTACATAACTAAACACTCGAATTTACGTTTTAAACTATAAAAATATAAGTTTGCTAAACAATAAACACAATTAAGTATGAAATAAAATGTAATTAATCACATCTGGGGCCTATTTACTAACACGTCGAGTGACAACTTTGTTTTCAATCGAATTACGCTGGGTACAAGTTTTTCTACTTACAAAGTTGTCATTGTCGATCGACAAGTTGTTTGCGATAGAAAATAGTTGAAGATTTCAAAGGTGTTATTTTATTTGTAAGACAAATTCAGACCCTCCTCGAGTTTATTATTGTTTATTTATTTATAATTATTATTATTTCGGCCAATTATTGATTCTACATAGAGAAGTCATATTCTAACTGATTTAATACACCTATCGTCAATGGTATTACCAAACTTTATTCTCATTATTTGTTGTAATGCTGTTTGAAATAGTTATTCCAGGTGTTTCTCCTCGAATAATTATTATAATTTTACAATTATCTAACACGTGTTTTGATAACCTGACATTTATGTATTAATGATGAATTGCCTTATGTGTGGGCCTTCCGCTTGTTTCACAATTATATTTATGTGTGCCGATACGTAGTATAATATTAAACTCTCACTCATTTCCACAAGTTATATACAGTTATCTTTTCTTACCAGACATTAATAATAATTGCAGCTTCACTAAAAAACAAAAAGTAAACCTATACCAACGCATTAATAAATAAATAAATATAAATACATTCGTATTTAAGCGTCTATACCCACACAGTCACATAACTGACTGTCCATAACCACTGATTGCTATATTTCCTATTAAAATATCGATCTTTGGTTGGTTATCGCTCACTCGTCGATTGCGTCGGGGCCTGCAGGGTTGGCTTGGTCGCTTTGATTTAAAGTCTCCCACTAAAAATCAGTTATATAACTGAGTGAGTAGACTCTAAATGAAATTTATTTTTTATTGTTTTATTTTATCGACGAGCGAACAATGACCAACTAGAGACCGGCATATTTAAGAAGGAATACCGATCAATCAAGCTGGACACGATTCCACCCACCACTCACAGTGTCAGAATCAACGAGGCGTAACAACGCATAACTCGTTCTTTACAAAACATGTAAGGTGTGAAGATAGTTTAAAAAGGTTATTCCAAGGGCTCTTTTTTTTATTATTTTTATATATACCAAAATTAGAATACACAAAACACTATCTCCATATTATTTTGTTCCTCTCTCAGAAACCAACAAAGCCTATTATTAGAACTTATATCTGTGTCATAAACAAATAAAATAATTGTAAGATTCAATCCCACCATTCGCATTTGGAATAAGGATAACCTTGGAATACGCCATGCTAGGTGCGTTAAATGTATACAAATTTAGAACCTTTCTCTATAAATACTTATTGTAAACAAGTATCTTTACAGCATCATTATATATAATTACGTAATAAATGTTTTAACTTAAACCCCCATTTGCATGGAGTTTAACAAAATGAATGATGCATTCATCAACCGAACACTAAAGCCTCTAGGTGCTCACGGTTTTTAGGTAATAATATCAACACTCCTAAAAATGAAGGTCATTTCAAATGATAATAAATTACTTTTCTTGCGAGTAAACAAAGGATGATTGAATTAAATCTCTTAAAATAACTGGTGTTAATTTAAGGTCATGTCCAATAACAAGTAAGATGCTTAGGGTTGTTATGACTTTGGTGAAAGGTGTTCTTCACAATCTGTGGAAATGACATCATGCTGCCTAGTGGCGTAGGAACCAGAAGGGAAGGGGGGGAAATGCCCCCCCCCCCCAAGTTTGGCCCGGGGGGGGGGGCAGGAGGGGGCTAAACTATAACGTGAGTTAAATATTAATCCCCGAATTTCCGTAGAAAATAATATGCACATACACTTACACAATTCGACAGTCACCTTGGTAAAACAAATATGTTTGCCTGTGTGCTTCGTCATTACATAAAAAATTAGGTGGAAATTTACTGAAATAGGCCAATTCACGTTCAGTTTTTTTTTAGTTTTTAGATCGCAGAAAGTTGCTATATAACATCGTTTACAGAGTCCGGGTGCAGTTAAAACATGACAAAATAACTGTAGTATGGTGAAAAAAATCGTCTTCGGCAAATAGGTAATATGGTGACAAATTTTTGCCTCAGACCCCAGCTTACTCCCACAAAGTCTGCTAAATAAATGTGTCCTCACCAACTTTCAAAACGTTCCTATACAAGCCTGATGCTGCCAGTGAATGTCCGTAGCTATAGGGTAATTCGAAAATAGTTGACTTTAGTTACCTAAATGGTAAATCCAAAAGAGGGAGTACAGCTACTTAATTGGATGAGCGTAGCGAGCGTAGCGAGCGAAGCGAGCGAAGCGAAGATTCCATTTCACTACACTGGAGAAAAAATCCGGAATGTTTTTTTTTCTTTTTTTTTTTGTATTTTTGTGTGTTTGTCCGCACGATTCCGGTTAAACCGATACTCCACAATTGCGATGAAATTTTATGGAGGCCTTCGAAATCTCTGAACTTAGAACTGCCACGTTTTTGAGCGCAATCGAAAAATTATTTCTCATTAAAATCGCAATTTTACGATTTTTTTCGATTTTTGAAAAAATTCTTCTACTTATAACACCTACATGCTTTATCCGATTGTAATGATTTTTTCACAGAACCTTAATTTTATGAATTAATATATTCGTGTGAAATTTGAGCGCAATCGAATAATTATTTCTTATGAAAATCGCAATTTTACGATTTTTTTTTTAAATTTCGATTAACTAAAAAAATTAAAAATTAAAGTTTATTTTTTATTTAATTTAAATTAATTAAAAAAAAAATCTTAACAGTAATGATTTTTTTACAGAACAACAGAAAATCCGCATAACACATGGCAGCTCAATATACCAATTACGCTCATCCAACAACGCGGCGGGACTTAAGCGTTTTCCTAGTTAATAGATCGTTGAAGAAAATGCTAAAGTTAAATTCGCCTATCATTTTGATAGCGGCACCGATAGTTGGCTAAGCACTAAAAATTGTTTTGCGCGTTCAGTAATGGTGTAGGTGCCGTTGTTGCCGCTTCTTGGGTCACCCACCAAGAAGCGGTAACAACAGTAATGGTGTAGGTGCCGGGTCATGGATTTTTATACTTTCTGGGGGGATAGCACCTCCTCCCTAACTCTCCTAGGGTTACCAAAAACATTCTATATCATCCTGGTTAATGGACAATGCTTACAAGAAAAAACTTGTCAATCGAACGTCTTTTAAGTTTTTATCGTGAGAAGTGACACACGCACAGACGAGGAGAGAGGACATGCGTTTTAAGCAAATTGCTTTTCTCTCGGCCGACTGACACCACAGGTGTTTGAAATTGTGGACATATGTCAAGAATGTGGAAATTATTAGGGCTCTGCAGTAATACATTTCCAAATTTGTAAAAAAAAAATATATATATGAAAAATAAAAAGTTTTTACGAATTTTGATTTTCTTAAAACTCCAAAATTTACTGTTTGCGATTTTTTCTGAATGATTGAGACAAAATTTTTCAAATCTATGACCGTAGGGCTGTCCGCATATGCTTCATTGACAACTTTACAAAGTTTCATATACGTCGGATGCATCTTGGCCGAGCGAATAGCTATTTGCTAACTGCCAAATGTGTCCCATTCCCTCTTAAAAGGGAAGTTTATATGGGAGCTTCGCATATTGGTCATGTTTTCAATTATTTTTTTAATGGTGTGTATTTATAGCAATTTTTATGCATTATTTCTTTCTTTTATCGACGATATCTTCTTAAAATTTTCGTTAATAATTAATTTGTGATTATTTTGAAAAATCAAATTTAAAGAAAACGTACTTTTAACATTTTGTGTAACGTAGATTCCTTCATTGTTGTGTCTGCATCTATGTAATTTAGATTAATTTAGTTGTCCTCCTTTGTAAATCAGTTTTTTAACTGAATAGGATAAATAAATGTTTAATAAAAATAATATAATAAAATAAAATAAATAAATTGTACCTCTTTGTAAATTAGTTTCATTCATTTGGAATTACATTACAAATGTTTTTTTTTTTCTTCTTTTTTTTTGTTTTTTTTGTTTTGTTTTGTTGTTTTTTTTTTTTGTTTTTGTTTTTGTTTTTTTTCTTTTCTTTTCATTCTCCACCCTTTTTATATTTGATTCGAAAATTTAAATGCATTAAATATCATTTTTATTTGTTACCAGAATTGTTGTGTTTAATGCATTGTTGTTGTAATGCTACTATTTCAAATATTTACGAAAATGTAGTTTATTGTTGTTTCTGCATCTATGTAATAAGATTTATTTAGTTGTCCTCCTTTGTAAATCAGTTTTTATAACTGAATAGGATAGACGTTAAATAAATAATAAATAAATAAATAAATAATATACATTGTACATGCCGTAATAGTAAACAAAGGTTTTGATAAAAAAAAGCTTCCCTTTTATAAAATATTTTTGAAGACTCTAATAAATACCATCACTAAGAGAGTAATGAAAAATGTTTATCTGTTACATCCTCATTGCTGTAACATTGACACAGCCACCGCTGAGCGAGCGAGCGAAGGAACGCGAGCATACAGTACCCCCTCGATTTCTCTCTCTCGCCCGTGCGTCGATCTCCCCACCGCCTTGCAGCTGAACGCGGGACGGCGAGACCCTACCGGCCAGTCTCTATCCACACCGGGTAAAAGCCACTGCTATCGCGAGGACAGTTACCTACATTCGAGTGTCATGTGTTCGTGCATGGGGTTGAATTATTGAATTGTTCAACAAGTGAAGTTTTTTAGAAGAAAAGTGTTCGTTATTAATTGGTGATAGTGTTTTTAGTGGTGAGTCATTGTTTACATTTTTTTTAGAGAAAAATTAATACAAATAATAGTTTTAGTGTGTATGTTATGTAACAATTTCGGATACAGTAAAACACGTTCCGATGAGCTTTATTTTAGTCTTGATCGCCTCTTATAATAATTATAATCATGACGTGAAAAATATAACTATTTCATGCCCCGTTTATCTCTACACTTTCGGTTTCGTTGCATTAATTGTTGTGCCGAACAAACAACATAACAACCGATGTTTTGGGTGTGATACATACCGTTGCTGATAACTTATATCATGAGGAAACAAGTAAATGTAATCTCATAATATTCAAACCATATTATTGTGCCTGATTGGATTGTGAAATGAGCATGATTGAGCTACAAGTGCAATACACAATTGATTATTTCTCGATGCGGGAGATCCGTGGTTCGATTCCCGGTTGGGTCGGACTTTTTTAATTTCTGAATTGTAGTAAATAATAACAATTGATTATATTATATTTCTATTTATTAATCTCTTACAAAAGGTTGTTATCAACCCACAAGTGTCTGGGGTAAAACTAAACAATTCAAAATACAATTTCATTACAAGTTTAAACAATATACAAATACGATATACAAATAGTTTAATAAATTAATTTATTATTGATTCGTCGTTGATTTAATGTATGTAAAATAATAAGCAATAAATCATCAATACTTATATTAAATGATGTAACAATTTATCGGGAAGAATTAATTAAACAACCTACCTGGTTGGTTTACAAAACTAGAGATTCGAAACGATAATCATAGCACATTCGGTTACTTTTAGTAATACTGTGACCTCATGTACGTACAATTATTGAAACATTCCCCATAAATTTTCGAAGTATTTAAAAATCTATAATTCCATGCTAAATATAAAATTTCTCGATCAAATAAGTTATTAAAATATGTATCTTCTTCTTTGGAGAGCAGTCTGACAGATAATATGTAAATCGCAAGAAGAAGATTTGGAAAGTTAGTTTTTTGTCATAAACAAACAGGATGCCTCTAATGTCATCTTGTCAACATCTGTTGTATGGAGAAGATTTCACGGACTTTGGTTATTTATGTCGCAAATTATCTTCAAAGTTCATTAAACATTAATTCAATTCGATTTGTGGTCACCATGCGGTGTAAAATGTGCGACGAACGGGAACCTTGCCACAGATTTTACACATTAAAGATATAGGGTAATAGATCACTGATTCGAGATTCAGATAACTACACTCCAATCACTGTTTCTGTCAACACAATAAAATATATTTCCTAACATACCTAGAAAGTTTCTATAGAGTACAATAATTCATTGTAGATTACTTGGTCAATGTCCAGACTACCACAGCTCATGGAAGTTTAGCAGCATTAGGTTAGCACAATGCTACAAAAGGGTTAGCACCCTTCCTTTCATTGGAGGTTTGCTGATCAGAGCAGCTTGTATAGGGATAAAATTCATTGTTTCCCGCGCAAACTAATTTATGGTTAAGATAGGTGTGAGAAATTCACTTGGGTTTCGTTTATTACTTGTTGTATTTTCTGAAGAAAGTAAGCCACGTGTATAGAGACGCGGTTTCCCAAGCACTAAAATTAATTATAATAATAATATATCGATTACATTCTATGGAAATGCAAAGAAGATAATTTTTTAATGTAAGTTCAGTAATTTCAGCCAAAATAAGGTCGATAAATGTTTTAAGAATTTCGAAGAAAAACTATTGTACACAAATTTAGCGATAAGTTTAGTTTATTACGGTCACTAACAAGGTGCACGAAAGGAAAATACTAAATAATTTACAAATTCATATTTATAAATATTTTTAACCGAGGACAGGCTGCTTCAATGATGTCTTAATTTCGAAGTCAGATTAACAAAGACGAGATCGTTGTCCTTGACTAATAAAAATGAACCACATCAACCCAAAGTATTGATAATTCGTCTACGACCAAGAAAGGCAATCTTGTATTAAACGCTTCAGTCTTCGTTGCTAGTCTCAGCTCGTTCATTGTGCAGCAGGTCGAACGAGTTTACACTGGCACCTCGCGGCTCTGCACCGGTTTCACTTTCCGTGGACATGGTGGTACGAGCATCGAACTCGTGTCCGCCTGTTACGGATACCGAGACGTGATTTTTGTCGTTCAGTCATGAAATGTGGGAATGTGATATGAAAGTGACCTAGGGCAACTTACACTTTGATCGTTGTTTGAACTGATTTACTTCTTAGAACCTGATTGACGATCTCGGTAGTATGTGTTGTGTTTGGCTCTTGCAGCTTTCATTACAAGTTACAAGCAATACGTAGAGAATGTGGGAAACTTTTCGACATGCATTGATGTTCAACGTGGGATACTATGGTGGTTTAAGAAAAGTGGGGTATTGAATCGTGATATATGTTTCCAAATGCAGTGTCAAATAAACCCAAGAAACGGGAATAGATCATTTTAGCGATTTATGTTTTGTTTAGGGCCTATGTTCGATATTTTAAAATTTCAATACCATATTTTTGTTTCATATTGATATGAAAAATTGTATCGATAAAATTTTTAAATAAATTTTATAGGTTTATGATTATCTTTCGAGTTCATCTATGCCTACCTCAATGTAAACAGTCATCTTCTTCCGACAATACGTTTTAAAATGTGGACATAGCTCTATTGTTACATGCTGTATTTCGATCCCTAGTCGACGCAGATTGCAATGTAAATCTATGAGACTATTATAGTGCATCACAAGCTGATAATTAAACAATTTCAACATCCATTTCTACACAAAATTAACTTTTAAAAAGATAACATCTTGCAAGTTCTACTATTGAGTAAGTTATAGGTTCCACCTTTTACGTGAAAGGTACAAATACACAGATAATAGACAGTATTTATGTAACCACATAACTTGCACTGGAGTCACCATAATATATTATTCTTCATTTTGTTTGACGCCCTCCCATTTTCGCAATTTTCTCCTCCACGTCAAAACATAACACATGAAAAGTGTGCAAAAGGTTAATGATCACTCCGCGATACCGCAAATCAATTAATCAGGGAAGAAAGAAATCAAAGCCGGCTGTGTTGGTGTTGTAACAATTAACATTCTTAAAAAGAAAAAGCTTTCTCAATACACCGACAATCTCAGACTTGAAAGTGTATTTTTATTCTTGAAAGACCTTGGAAGTCTCCACGATTTGAAACGGCACATTAGTATTGTACGTAAACAATAAGGGGTCCGTCTAGATGCTACTAGAATACAAAGCAAGTGTATTCATATGGGCTACTTTGTTTTGAGGAAGGTCAAGATGATTGGACTACTGTTGCTATCTAGAATCTGCCAGTGCAGATTTAGATACTACAAATTTTAATTTAAAATATGTTTAAAGGTATACAATGCTTCTGGTCTTGTTTGTATATGATACGTCTATTCAGTGAGAACAATGTGTTTAAGATTTTATTAAGTCCATGTTATTCTAGACATGACATTGCACTCGGGCTGCTCATAACGTACAAGACTACAGGAGTGCGTTTCACTAAGAGTTATACTTTCTCTATTGTTTTCTTCCTACCTACAACACTCAACTGAGAATGACACACTCCCGAAAACCGGCGGTACCATTCCATTAGATGATGCTTTTCATTGTGGTTTGATCTTAAGCGAGCGCGATTTAATGAATACAAGCAGAACATTCGAGTAAATGCTATAAGCGTGGTAAAACTCAAAGTAAGCCGATTCTTATACGGAAGTATATTATGTGAACTTGGATATAGAACATTTTAAATTACTCGTTTTGCGAATTTCGTAATTATAATGCTTTGTTGTAGGAAAGAGAAACTGATATCGGAAACGATAATTTGAAACAAAAATTGGTAACAAAACCATGATTAAATTGGAATGTGATGAATTTTGTAGGGATGTAGAATTTCAAAGGTATTTGATCAATCTGTTGCACAATTAGTGTATTATACATTTTTAACAGATGTATAATTTAATTTTCAAATTAAAGTAACGACCAACGACCAACATACTTGAAGTAAATGTAGTCGTTCGACATTTTATGGGGAATCCCTAGACCTAAATATGATTTCTGAAGAATGCATTAAAGACGTCTGAAAAGTTAGTAAAATGAAAGAGGGACTTAATAAAAGAGCAGTTTTTTTTTAAATTTTTTTTGACGGGACATAACCTCAGAATCAACAATTATATTCAAATTACCTGACTCAAACCAGCTAGTTCAAAATTGAATTTTGAGCAGCGGGTTTTTGTGTATTGTTTCTACATTCCTTAATCTACAAACCTAAATAAAAGGATTAACGGTTTTCTATAGTTTTTTGCCTTGCACGATTTTTTTCGCCCGCCGGTACAATTTCAAATTTTGTACCGTTTAACAGAAAAAATCGTGCAACGCCAGAGACTACAGTCAACCAGTTTCCTTTTTATTAAGGTTGTAGATAAAGGAATGTAGAAACAATACACAAAAACCCGCTGCTTTAAATTCAATTTTGAAAGAGCTGGTTTGAGTCGGGTAATTTGAATATAATAGTTGATTCTGAGGTATGTCCCGCCAAAAAAATTACAAAAAGTATTCTGCTCTTTTATTAAGTCCCTCTTTCATTCTACTAACTTTTCAGACGTCTTTAATGCATTCTTTAGAAATCATATTTTGGTCAAGGGATTCCCCTTAAGTGGCCACATGTTAATCTTTTAGTTCCATAACCACCCATGCTAAATATTCAAATATGTAAAGATTGACTGCAATGATGGGAGTGAACTAATTTAAAATGTCACGTAAATAAGTACTACTGTATTTAAAATCCAATTAATTTAATGTTATCCAAATTCACTAAAGTTGCGCCCTGTTAATTGTCTTATTAGTTATCTGTTAAGCATATTGTTATGTTACATCTCATTTGCTTAGCGACTGTGGCGTAGAAATTTAATTATATGTAATCACATTCATTGTCACAGCGAGCTGGGTCCTTGGTTTGATTCTAACTGGCATTAATGGTCGGGATAATTTGAAGTCATCATTCATAAGTGTCGAGACATTTGCATAGCTATTTCCTATACAAAAAATGTATGTTAAATTATGAAAATACATAACATGATAATGATAACTTTTTATGTCATTAGCATGAAACAAATCTTTGCGTGATTACAATTACTTGTACGTATCCTAGTACAATTTGTGTTACTAATATTGTGATTATATTTTTCTGAACTGCATTGAACTTTATTTGTGGGTGTAGAAAATTGCGACTGTAACTTACTGTATGACTTCATCATTTAAAGTTTAAACACTTTTGAAGAGTTCTGGATTAACATACTCAATATATATCTTGAAATGTATTAGTTTGATGTACATTTTGGTTCACCTACAATTGACGTGTTTTACTTGATAATTAATTAAATTCACCATAAAACTATAATATAGAAACGAATCAAAATTTCAAAAGTATTTAAACTTGTACGCCCAAATATTGTAATATAAAATGTTAATATATCTCTCATCAAAGTAACTGGTTTGTAAATAATTGTTTTGCCATGTATGATTTTTAACTTAACTGTACCAACAGCTTATACAATTGAACCCGTACACATTGGAATTGGATCTGTAATAAAACATAAAACAGATACTTGCTTAACAATATGCAGTTTTAGAATTTGGGTGTGATTTAATATATAACAATGAAGACTAAGACTCAAAATCGTATGTCGATACCCTAATTTCAAAACATTGCATCTGTATTTGCTGTAGAATTGTTATACAAAATATCAAAACTTGTTCAAATAGCTCTAATTATAGAAAAGAGCAGATTCGAGTTTTTTGTTTTCAGGTTTAAATGTCTTAAATTTAATTGTAACACTTCGAATATGTTATTTTCGATAACTAGATCCGTTTTAACAAGCTTTGAAAATATGTTGCATAATAATATTCTACAGCAAGTACAGATAAAAGGTTTTGCAATTTGAGTATTGATGTAAGTTTACCATGTGTATTCAATTACATTTCAAGTTCATGATTGTGTCTTGATTATTAAGTACGGGTTATCTTAGCTACAAACCCCTATTAGAGTAACAATACTTTTAAAGCGCTTAAACCAATGATCTTGATGTCAAATACGTATTCATACTAAACAAGATTATTACCTTATTTTCTCTTTGTACGCATGTTCACATAAAAATCTCACCTTGCACCCACTCTAAAGGCGTTGCTTGTTCGACCTTACGAAGGTCTTTGACTCAACAACAAACATCCCACGGAACAATTCCTCATTAATATTCCTCTGTGAGTACTGAGTAGGCCTACCTGGTGACAACAATGCGATGAAAAGTAAGAGCTATTCGTGGATTTCCTACTCGTCTGATCTGCACAACACAAACACTAGCCTCAGATTGGCATCACTTGTAATGAACATTGACTTTATCTTCATTCTCAATTGATGATGCATTTTATAAATTTGAAAGACTTGTTCGAAAAATGTTATATCATTTGATAAGAAAAATAAATAATAAAAAAACTTAAGGGGATATTTCACTGAAATGAAATTTTCTAAACCATTCCAGACTTGTTCGAAAAATGTTATATCGTTTGAAAAGAAAAAATAAATAGTAAAGAAAACTTATGAGGTCTGGTTACTGGTTTAAAAAACTACACCATCGGTATAAGCGATGATGTTAAATATGTATGATATCCTTTGGATGTTCAATTCATTGTTAAACGCCATTATTTTTCAATGCCTTAAAAAATTAACATGGAAAATTTTATTTATGAAAAGGCATACTATGCCTGTCATTGTGAAGGGAAGCTCTGTTTGAAGGGATTAATATAGTTATGCTAAAACCTTGCGAAATGTATTTGCCATGAAGCATCTTTGTCCTTGGTTTGCGAAGATCCTATAAAATGTAGGCGATATAACCTCCAAATAGCTTAGTTTATTTATTTCCTAGGTCACTAAGTGTCTAAGTATCCGAATGTTGTAAGAATCAAGAATAAGTATTAAAATATCGAGTTAAGTAGAAACTGATGGAACACCCAGAATAGTTTTGGGAAGCGTCCTTGATCAAATGGGCTAGGTGGTCACGCAATCTGCATAAAGATGAGTTCGCTTCAGCGAGAGCGTCGCGCGTTGAAGTCTCTACCTGCGGGTACCCCTAGTCCTACTCCCAGACAAGGTCACAACTCACACATTTAGCATAATAAACCTGGCCACATTAAAAATCAGTATATCTTTATGACAACATAGAAATTCCATACATTTTATTTATACTGTACACATTACATCATTCACATACGATGTCTTAAAATACAAACTTTATAATTATTATTTCCTTAAATTTTATAAAAATATGACACAATAATAATTATAAGTTTACAAAACATTAAGACAACTAAAGCAAGCTAGTTTAAGCTAGCTAAAATGTGAAACAACGATTTCTTAATTAAAACAATTAATTATGGTTTAATTGCCATCGGTATTTTATACACGTGTAATCCATGGTTACTGCACTCTTTGTTCAAATACTGGCTTGCACGTGGAACCATAGAGTATTATTTATTGCTAATTGCGACAATATGATCACCATACCAAACAAAATATGACATAATTCCACAAATGTTGTTCAACAGCAACTGTTATTGTTTACTTTAATTTAACTCATTATATGTTTGGCTGATAATTGTTTTCTTATCTAATGTACTGTAATTAAAACATGAATAAAAAATATGAATTATTTTGTTTTTATAAACAAATGTTTGACGTATACGTTATCCCACGAACGTGTACCCTTCTCTATCGTACGGTTCCGAGTTTACTTGGTCAGCCTCCGTCTAGTCTTGGTTTTCCTTCTTGTCTAAAGCAAGCTATGTATTGATAACTCGACCTGCACCTAGAATGTAAAAAGTCAATCATATCCGGTTATTCTGGTATATCAGTTCCAACTTCTAGTTAGCGATTCTTGTGGGCGTCTCCACCTCAAGATTCCTCTTACTGCATTCACAGAAGTAATCACTTTTAATTGGATTTAGTCCTGTTTTCATTCGACCTTCATAAAAACTACCGTTTCCGTTCTGCCATTCTTGGCTACTAATAAACAAATTCTGCTAAAAATGGTAAAGAATGACGTATATGCATAAGACATGCCGGAAAGATATGTAGGTTTACAAGAGTTTTATTATGTCCATACACTCAATATTACATTACGATGATGTTTATGTTTAAAATGATACTTTCAGCAGGAAGCTGGTCTCTAATTGACGTGTTAAAATGTTTAGAAAAGAAAACGATAGATGTTCATAAATTTGCATTTAATTGATTAAGTCCTAGACCAATGCCAATAAGAAACATACGGCTGTAATTATAATAATTGTTTTCGGATGAATCTACGAAGACAATCGAAAGTTTAATTAACTTTAAGTAAGATTCAACAACTCAAGTTGAGGAAGATGGAAGATAACATACTTATATTGACACTATGATGCCGAGGGGCAAGGTTACAACTATCATAAATTAGTATGAGAAAATTACTGTACAATCAAGTGGCCTTCTTTTGTTAAAAGTAATGACTGCGTGATGCGTAGCGTCAGTGAAACCTATTGAAAAGTGAAACTGTTAATTGGCAAAAGGTGCGTAGTAACGCTTTAAGTTGTGGTGGGTGGCCTGAGGGTTCCTAGTAGGGGGGGGGGGGATTTACACTCCCTCTTTCTCTTGTATCTCATAATAGAAATATTGTACAGGTCGTATTTTAAGTTACAATGACAAGCAATGAAATCATTATAATATCTTTAAAAAATAAATTAATTAATTCGTATTTAGAGTCTAGTCATATGTAACGAATTTTCAGTGGGGGACATTAAATCAAAGCACCCACGGATCAATCAATGCCAGAATCAACAAGGCCTATTCAGAACAACTTTGAATTTATTAGTTGGCCTCGTTGGTAGGACGGCTCTAAAGTCAACGTTTAATATTTCCTAAGCCAAGAACTGATGGACTTGAGTCCAAAACAGAAGTTTTTGAAAACTTCTGCCTATAGCGGGAATCGAACTCTGGACTTCCTGCATTGGCAGCAGAGACGCAACCAACAAGGCGAACGAGCCTACGTATGGTATATTCGTCTTACAGATATTATCTGCGAATTGAGTAGTAATATCGGGTTGAATGGAAACAAGTTTTGTAGAATTTTCATCATAACAACCAGGTTTATTGCTAAAAAGAATTATTTTTTTCCATGCAGGTAAATAACGATGTAATTTGTAGTGTAAAGCAATGTTTTAAAAAAGTAAAAATCACAACTTGGAAAAAACAAATATGTGTTGTTTCCATTCACCTGCCGAGTGGGGTGAATAGAAACATGTGTTCAAAATTCATGTTATTTGCTATACAATAGTCATGCAGGCAGGTGAATAGATTTTTTTATCTGACTGAAAAATTGACAATGTAGTGAGCTGAAATCATGTTGAAAAAATTAGTTATTGAAATTTTTTCAAATTAAGTTAAATTACACCTAAGTACATAATCAAATCTACCATTTTAAGGCATTGACTTGGAATTTCAACTGGCCGTTTCTTAGGGCCACTGGAGACCATAAACCACCAAGAACTTGCTCGTATACAAACAGATTTATACACGAAGCATGTTGATCTTTACTGGTTGTTGATTTTAATCTACAGAACATAGCCTAAAAATATCGACATACCAAGATAACATATGCATAGTTAATTAAATTATTATGATACATTTGAGTAGGGCTCAAATTGTTAGTATTTCGCGTTTGTCGTTTCGCAGTCCATATACTGTGAGCCGCATTGTCCAAAGACTATGTAGGATAAATAATGTAATTGTGATCGTTAACTGAAAATCAGTTCTTGCAACTAAGTATAGATAGTCAATAACTACGGATGTATTTACTGGCACAAAATCGTGGAAAATTCCATTTAACAAAATAATCGTGTATACGTACAAACGACTCCAAACACTTTGAGTCCAATTTCCGCGTTTTTTATGTTAACTCGTATTGACTCAGGCGGTACCACGACCAATCAATGAAAACAAATATAATAATGTGTAATGATATTATTACATTGTTTATAACTAAAGGTCATACCGAGCTCAGGAAACAAATACTTATAACTAAAACGGTTAACAATTGGTTAATATTAGTAATGATAACAATAACAAATTACATTAATTCGAAAAAGTTTTTGTCAAATAATAAATAATATTCTACCATCAATGAAGTCAAGTAAGGGGTGGGGGATTTCTCTCTCTCTCTCTCTCTCTCTCTCCCGCCTTAAAATAAAGACCTGAATCAATCAATCAATCAATCAATCAATCTCTCTCTCGCCAAATATTGATGTATTGCTCGATATAAATATAAAATATACATTTTCTCATTATTGTGTGTTTATTGTGTATTGTCTTTGAAGTATGTCGATGAGTATATGCAGGCAACATAAATGCAAAAGTGAAAAAGGACACAGGATATGTGAATTATACATTCAGATTATATTATTACTTGATTTCTAGCATAATCCAAACCACATTGTTGTTAGAATTTTTGTATGAATTCACTGACAACTAATTATCATTCATCGATCAGGAAACACTCTTGTAGGTGTTATTAATTTCTAAATAACTATTTATTAATAATTTAAATAATTTCCTAAAGCCCTCTATCAGAGCTGTTCAACATGGAGCGTTCGTTGACGTGATTATTAGTTAGTAGTATCGTCTGCTAAACTTGAATAAATGAAAGTAGTACCTAGCTCATACACTGTTGAGGTTGCAATTATGCAAAACAGAGTAAAAGTTAAAGAATAACGTTCTTGATAATGACTCACGGACTGAAGGCGAGCCAAGTATGTCTTGCAAAAAGTGGTCGCACTGTCCGTTAAATGTGGATGGCTCGAAGCTTCTGCGTAGTTGATCAAGGTTATCCTTCTTTAGTGGACTTGTCCAATAATACGGTGTTAAAGATTGAGACTAAGAATTTAAGACTGTACACACATCTCTATAAGCATCGTGCTTCTACCAGGAAGATTATTGATATCCATAACCTACAGCGAAATAAGATAAACAATCAATGTCGGAATTGCAAATTACCATTTTGATAAAGAATAAATACAATTAATTTTTTTCAATTTTTATTTAAAAATTTAATATCAAGACTTGACCCCGTTATCTCCTTTAAAGAGCTATTGAAGGAGAGAGAAAAAATGGATATTGAGAAAATGGTGGAGGTGCCGGGTCATGAGTTGAAGAATCATTTTTTATTCAGTTATCACTCAATACTACAATAATGATTGGTTAAAATATGGTAGAAGCTATCAATAGGTGAGAGTGAAGATGCATGTCAACAATGCTGTACATTAACTATCTAAAATTCAAACGATGTTCAGGATTCACGACGCATGGCACACAGAACAATACTCGTACTTCATTTGATTCGTGTAAGCGGAAATTGTTAACCTATGCGCCTCACTCCTGACTGCATGTAAACTATAATGCTGCATGCAAGACTTCTGCTTTAAGGTTAATGTGGAAGATCGTGAGGGGAAAGCGTGGAGAACATGATGCAGAGCATGCATGCACTTTTTCAAAATTACGTCAATCTTGCAATTTTTCAATTATCCGTGAAATGGATAGTTACATTTTTGTGATGGATATTTAATTCCAAGGCATTGTATTTCCTAGATACATTTTTATTTTCCCATACCATAATGCAGAGGTGTAGATAATGAAAATTTAACTTAATATTCGTAAATACCCAAAAAATTAACAAAAGGTAAGCCAAAATTCTATGTATATTTTTTGGTTTTAAGTATAAAGCTTACGTAGTTATCACTTAGTTTGACATATTGGCTAAAAAACGTTAGAAGCAATGTGACATTTTATTACCCAAATTCAAATGCATTCAGCTTCCATGTACCCTTGTGTAACGTCACACATATGTTTAAAAATATAGGTTTGTAATTGTGTATATACTCCCCGTTTGCTCTCAATTATTTTTTCCCATTCCATCAATATGCGAATGGCATTGACATGCATGTAAGTACGTTATTTCATGGTTAACAGAGTATTCTCCTTCAAAATGTTTTTATTGATTTTTTAATGAAAAATTGGTATAAATAATAAATAAATAAATAAATAATAAATAACGCATAAGAGTGCAGCACAAATTTCGGAATTTTCGTTGTCACGCTGTTTTATCATAACATTTCAATACTTTTTTTAGATATTCAAAAACCGCTTTCTTTTAAACTTTGGCAAAAATAGTAAATTCCAGCTTTATATCAGCAACAAATCAACTTCATTTTTAGGGCGCGGCTATCGCTGCCTTAAAGGTTTGTTACATATGGTTTTGTTATACCAGAATATGGAGGATTTACTAAATACCATTATGTAACCCCGAGGGAAGATGTTCTTGTTTTGAATCAAACATTACATATATTTTATTAAACTAGTATGTTGATAATTCCGTAAGTTACTTTCATATAAGCTCGGCACAAGAACAACATTTCACTGTACGAGTATCGCCCATGCATTGTTCATCCAGTTTCGAGAATATACCACGTAACTCAGCTGCCGTATTTCTAATTAGCTTATCGCAACCATTAGTTTGACCACAGTGAAAGTCACGGTACGAATTTTTTTCTTAGGACAAAAACTAGCAAGTTAAAAAACCCACCTTAAATCTCCACCTCAATCCACTTTGAAGAAAATTATGAAGGTCTTCTTAATGTAGCAACATTATGCAATAAATAATAATGTTTTAATTGCTGGCATGTCTATTGAGATCTTGGCAGCCCTAGGCTATTTACTTCATCATCTACAAGGGTGAACCAGCTAACCATGCATTCAAGACTTACATTGCTTCGTCTGGATTGATTTATAAAATCGTTCCAGTTCCATGGTCAACATAACCAGTTCACATTGCTATTCTTAGATCCCATTTCGAACCTTGTGGTGTTCAGCAGTAACAGTGCAATGCTGCAGGTGTGTTGCACTTTACTAGGTTAGAGACATATGTTCAAGGTTATTTGGTGACCACAAGTCTCTGCATAGCGACCCAAATCATTTGTCTTTCATGGTCGACGCCTGATTATTATTTTACGTAGTTAAGAATTGAGATAGGTTTTAAAGGTCATAACTGGGAGTTGCTTCATTGTTGGTATCGTTAATAACCATAATCATTGTTTTAAGAGACTTTTTGTTGATGAATCTGCTTTAGGATCAACAATTTTAAATAATTCTGTATTCGTCTATTTTAATTGCCAAATTGTGGTGGCCAGAGGGATGTGTTTCAAGTTACAAATTCAGCAAGTAAATTGCAATAATTACATGTATTTATTGTTTGTTAAGTCGTTAATGACAATAACAACTGTTGAAATACTTTTTTTTGATGAATATGTTTAAAGAAGCAGTAATTTTCAATAATTCTGTATTCTTCTATGGAAATTGGCAAAATTAGTGATGTCCAGAGGTACTTGTGATCTTATAGTTACTGATTCAGCAAGTGAGCAATGAAATAATTACATATATTTGCCGGATGTGGTCCAACCTCAACGCTCATCTCGAACGGCCTTAGATTCTTGTTTTTATCCTGTCCTTCGATCGTATCTGCAGGATATGAACGATCACATTAAAACAACGTCCTACTCCTGCACCACCAATAGACGAAGATGAGGTTCGGCATACGGAGAAGCGTCAAGGTCAACTCTCCCCACTCGCTCAACCCGCGTGGCCTTCCCACCTTAGAGTTATAATTATTAATTCTCAGCATCTCTATTAAAGTAGCAAATGGATTGATGGAGAATGGTGCAGATAGAACTAATAAGTTATCACCCAGAGACAAAGGAGGTACAAACTTTACCAAATGCAATTAAAACCATACTTAGGTCAGTGGTATACATATTTACCACCACTTTTCAAAATGTTCACAATGAAATCTGTGCGTTTTTTCATACTTTCAACCCGGAAAAAAGTTGCTGCTGCTGCTGATTATATAAGAAGGAATTGTAATGATTAAAAAATTAAGTGTATACAAACACAAAAATACAAAAATTTCTGGGATGTCCCTGATAGTAGATAGTAGATTTAATTTAAACATGTAACAAAATGGGGGAAAAATGGAAAATTGCAAATAAATCTTTTTTTTGAATTTTTTTTCAACTGTGATGTCAATTTGAAATCAAAAATCAGCAATTTATTCACAAAAGATCAAGTGAAAAAATTAAAAATTTCTTTTAAAAAAATCGACGAATTTCAAATAATAATTCCTTTCATTTTACATTTTTTATTTCCTATTTGCACATCTTACCAGAAATTGTTTTCAAAATGTGCTTTACTACAGAAATAATTTTTGATTTATTATGTGCTTATTTTTTATTCATCGACAACCATTGTTATGATCAGTTTTATTAACCTCACAGGATAGACGTTTAAAGGGGCTAAAAACCCAAAAAATATTTTTTACCACGTGATCTATAGCACAATACTACACTAAAATGACCGTTTAAAAAATTATATCTTGAAACTGTGATTTAACACGAATTTTTGAATTTTTTTATACAGAAATTTGCGAAAATTGGCGTTTTGGGAAATTTCTTAAACTGGCTTTAACCTGCTTCTTTTTTGGTTCACATAGATACTAGAGCATAGTACCAATCTAAAATGCCCCTTTATAACATCGTGTCTTGAAACTGTGCCCAAATATACCTCAAACACGCAAAAATATGCAATCCAAATCACACCCATCTTGGTAATCAGCATATTTTGACCGAACTGCTTGCCCAAATTACATAACTAAATATAGAGAATTTGCAGAAAAGGCTGTATATTACGTCAATAATGACCAATATTTTTCTGGATCAAAATCCTCCAAGGTCACAGGGCATAAAGATCGTCCCCATGTTATTTCTTATGGGAGATTTTTGCCGATGGGACCTAGCTCGAAAAATGTCATGTTTGACAATTTTTTGGGAGGTCATGGTGGCCCCAATAATTTTTCTGTTAATTGCTTAATTCATTACTAGTTAGCCTGAATGAAATATATTTTTTGAGTTTAGCGGTTAAATACCCCTTTAATAAATAAAAAATATGTAGAAACTAAGTTTTGTGTACAGCGATCACCTCTAAGGTAAGCTTCACTGCTTCCACAAGACATCAACCTTGGTTTGTCTATAGGTTCATCACCCCCTAATTGTAACATCCTGTCTACTCCTCTCTGACTACGTCATAATGTTTCATATGACGCAAACACCGTTACATTCTTCAACAGTTATCCTCATATTGGGCAACAACTTTTCCATTATCCTTCTCATGATTAATAATAAAGTGTAAGTCCGCCTACATCCAAGAGTACCTTGACATTTCTTATATTACTCATCTGCCGACCAAGGCTATCACACATTCTTAGGCACGTGGAAAGTTCAGATCATGTCTTCAATATTAGATAGCGATGCAGACGTAGCCGGCGTAATATGCAGACAGACAGGCTAAAATCTCGTGTGTTTCACGATTATTTCTGCTGGTTACCTCATCTCAGGTGAAGGTGCATCCGCTACACCTAATACTTATAATACTCATATTAAATATTGTTAAACATAAGTATTTTAAAAATCAAACATTATAAAGATTTTTTTTTAATCAATTCAGACATAACAAATTCTATCTCAGTGGGGTATCCAACCCCAGTCTCCCAATTGCCCGTCGGCTTAGGGGTCAAAGCACCCAACCGGCAATTGAGAGATCGGGGTTCGATACCCGCTGAAATGGAATTTGTAATTTCTGGATTGATTTCCAAAAAAATTCGATAACAACTCGACTGTTTCCCGATTAATGAAATTGAGATAAAAATATGTGTTTAATGCGTTTGTATATAATATATTCCTATAAGGTCTATATTTTTTGTATTGTTACAAATGAAAAAATGTATATTCATGCATAAAAGACCATCATTTTCATCATAAAGAGCATATGGTATAATATCGTACCTTAGCAACATTTGACAATTAAGCAATAACCTAATTATGAATTTGAGACATAGGAATTACAATCATATGTTTAGCTCGTAGTGCATTGCTTGACACAATTTAATGTGAGGCTATATGCGAAGATTTGTCGGTCTTAATGTGTGTGATGATGTGTGAAGTGCAGGCCAATAATGCTCTCACACCTTGACACATTAAGTTGGTGAAGAAACCAACTTCTTTTGGTGAGACTGAACAACAAATGACCTACAGTCAGTCATGTTGATAAATTATACCTTCTTTGTAGTAAGTCATCAATCATCATAGTCTTGATTAGTTCTGGCAAACTAGTAGCTGTAAATGTGGGGATTTATTGAATTTCTCGCTTCATATTAAGCAAATACGAGACATTAAGATTAATTGTTTAAAATTAGTTATAATTTTTAAAAATGATTTGTAGACTCAATGCTGACACGAAGTTCATTCGTGCTTGACACTGAAAAGTGAAGTAACAATTTACGTGCTAGGATTAAATAATTTGGTGGGTGTCTGATTTCTGTTGCTGGTTCTTTACAGCATAAACGAAGTGTAATTAGTTGCATAGCTTTCATCGAACTTTTAAACAAATACATCATTGAAAGGAACCGCGAAAAAGGAAAACACTGTGTATTCTTAAATAAGATATCATCGTTAGTGTTTTTCTAGAAAACATAAACGCACCTACAATACTCCATGTCTCTTCAAGAACACTATGAATCATCTTGGCTAGAAAGTTCCTAACAAACCGGTTAAATCCGTGTTCATATTGACAAATCGTCGAGACAATTCAAATGTTTTTTATTCGTAATTATATAAGAAGCGAGTTAGCTGGAAGCGATCCTGGGTAACGTTGTTGTTACAACGCCTAGAGGACGCGGCCATAGAACACGTGCGTAGGACGACTTGTCACGACATACCTAGCTGAAACGTGTTCTCGGCTTTGCAAAGCTAAGACTTTCAATTAAAGGCGGCAAATACTTACGTGATTCGCTCTGACCTCGTTAAGGGAACCTAGATCTGTAACTGTCAAGAGATGCAGTGAGGCTTTATAATTTATTATTGCCATTTTATACAGGGCAGATGGAACATGAATATGATACAAGTCAATTTCTAAACAGGACAAGCATATTTTACGTGTGAATGAAGTATAAACACTAGGCCTGGAGAACACAGATTTATATAAATTTGTGAATGAATATACCGCCCATATTAAAACCACTAGAAAGTATCTGATTTTAGTTATCACACGACCGCTATGCAAAATTGGCATTTAAGAGTGCAGCACCTTGATTTTGTACAATTAAATTTCCCAATGTGTAAATGTAAATTTTGTAATCCAAATGTAATTTGTGTAAAATTTGTGAAATGTAATAAATTAATAGCTCTATTTGCTCAATAAATGAAATATAATAACAACAATAATAGTAAAACCAAAAAGATTTCACGTGGTTTCGCTCAATGACGTTATCATTCTTTGCGTAGCAAACCGTTAAATTAGAACTTTAGACTGCAGTGGAAAAAATTAATATATTATCATCAGTATGGATTTTACGATAAGTATTAATTGCATTTTTTCTGTAGTTAAAAACCGTGTTGATTTTAATGTTTTAATATGTTTGCAATCCGGATATATTTCTAACAAAACTTATTGAGACTTAAGATTTTTTTGTATTTGTATCGCGTTTGGGAGATTATACTTAAATCGCGTCGTATTGCACGTGTTTTTAATATTGGTGTTGTACATTTTGCATTTATTAACTAATACTCGTTTTAATAGCCTGGGTGTTGTGTGCCCTGAAACCCGTACCTACTATTTTGACTGCACGCATTTGTCTTTAAACACTTAAGAAACTTCCTGGTAATTTTTTGCTTTTAAACAGCTTAAATTCTTCATTCCTAGCAACTATAAAATACACGATTGTTGATGAAAAGGAAGAACATAATCTAGCAAATGCCAGAGGTGAAACGTGAATTAGTTGGTTTTGTTTAAAACCGTTTAATTTTCACAGACGAAGTCTAAATCTTCCTTCTCGCCAGCATAACTAACCGGCAAAAGTTACACAGTGGTTAACGTTTTTAATTGGATGAGCGTAGCGAGCGTAGCGAGCGAAGCGAAGATTCCATTTCACTACACTGGAGAAAAAAATCCGGAATGTTTTTTTTTTTTTTTTTTTTTTTTCTTTCTTTCTGTATTTTTGTCTGTCTGTTAACACGATTCCGGCTAAACGATACTCCGATTGCGATGAAATTTTATGGAGGCCTTCGAAATCTCTGAACTAAGAACTGCCACGTTTTTGAGCGCAATCGAAAAATTATTTCTCATGAAAATCGCAATTTTACGATTTTTTTCGATTTTTAAAAAATTTCTTCGACTTATAACTCCTACATGCTTTATCCGATTGTAATGATTTTTTCACAGAACCTTAATTTTATGAATTGATATATTCTTGTGAAATTTGAGCGTTATCAAATAATTATTTCTCATGAAAATCGCAATTTTACGATTTTTTAATTTCTTCTGCTTATAACACCTACATGCTTTATCCGATTATAATGATTTTTTCACAGAACCTTAATTTTAAGAATTAATATATTCGTGTAAAATTTGTGCGTAATCGAATAATTATTTCTTATGAAAATTTCAATATTACGATTTTTTCTTTTTTAAAATTACGATTAATTAAAAAAAATAAGTTAATTTTTTATTTAATTTGATTTAATTTAAAAAAAAATTCAACAAAGTTCTGATTTTTTCACAGAACAACAGAAAATCCGCAAAACACATGGCAGCTCAATTCACCAATTACGCTCATCCAACAACGCGGCGGGACTTAAGCGTTTTTTTTAGTAGCCGAAGAATCATGTGAAATGGGACATGTTTTTGTACTATTCGTGTTAATTTATTGCAGTTAGAGGTGTGATGACTTGTTCCATTCATATTTCATATAAGGAACAATTTAATAATTCTTATCAGTGCAATTAATCAGCTTGATGTGGGAAACTGTATTCGAGGTGCATAATCTAATATTTTCTCCCTGCAAGTGGGCCAGAGAATCTGAGCCCATGTATAGTTAAAAGATACCGGTATTATTTTCTTGTCTGACCTTTCAGCTCGAAGGTTATAGGTGCTCGAACTGAAGCAGCATAAACTTGATGCGCTGGTTGGGTGGGGGACGTTGGTTCGAGTCTCGAGTTAGGAAATAACGTCGTTTTCGTTTACGCCCATCCATTGCCAATATTATCCATTAATATATATCCACGCACTATAAATTACATGTTTTTTTTTTAGCGTCGTTTACATTCATAAAAGTTCATGTCACTTATTCCCAGTTAGTTAATTATGCAAATATTTACTTCATTGATTCAGTAAATATTATAATGTAACCTACTTATCCTGCTCATAGAAATGATAGTTTTTTAGTATAAATTACATTTCATTATTTTGTGTGCATTCATGTAATAAATTTCATTTAGCTCACCTTTGATAAATAAGTTTTTGGATGAGCGTAGCGAGCGTAGCGAGCGAAGCGAAGATTCCATTTCACTACACTGGAGAAAAAAATCCGGAATGTTTTTTTTTCTTTTTTTTTTTTTGTATTTTTGTGTGTTTGTTAACACGATTCCGGCTAAACCGATACTCCGATTGCGATGAAATTTTATGGAGGCCTTCGAAATCTCTGAACTTAGAACTGCCACGTTTTTGAGCGCAATCGGGAAAATTTTTCTTATAAAAAACGCAATTTTACGATTTTTTTCGATTTTTAAAAAAATTCTTCGACTTATAACACTTACATGCTTTATCCTATTGTAATGATTTTTTTATGGAACCTTAATTTCATGAATTAATATACTCGTGTAAAATTTGAGCGCAATCAAATAATTATTTCTTATGAAAATTGCAATTTTACGATTTTTTTTCTTTTTTAAAATTACGTAAAAATTACGATTTATTAAAAAATTAAGTTAATTTTTAATTTAATTTAATTTAATTTAAAAAAATCGTCGACTAAGTAATGATTTTTTCACAGAACAACTGAAAATCCGCATAGCATATGGCAGCTCAATGCACCAATTACGCTCATCCAACAACGCGGCGGGACTTAAGCGTTTTCCTAGTAATAGCTGAATATGATAGGCGATAAATAAATAAATACAATAAATTATCAGGTGAATATGAGACAATATGGATAATATGGACCATTAAAATCGTAAACACCAAGACACGACCACGACCACAGTGGCAGCGACAGTTATAAAGACGTAGAATGTTTGGTGATATGGACTTAGCAAAGCACCATCTTGTACCCCCTTGTTTCTAAGACACATTTACTAAGTTCAAGACTTCCAAGCGTTGAAAGGTGGATCGCTTCATAATAACTTTCAATTTCTTTCAAGATTATGAATGACTTTAAGCGCACCACCGTGAACGAAAAGATTATATCAAACGTGTTAATCTTCAACTAATTACTTTATAATTAATTGTTATATCCTGGTGTATAATTAAAAGAAATTGTATTTACTAAAATTATTGTTCACGAAACGTATGCTAATTATTACATTCATGCAGGATGATTTTGACATATGCATATTGTGCTTAGCGTATTTGCGATTTCTTTTCTTATCAACCTAATGTTTCAATGTATAGTACCATGCTCGCATTATTTAGATAGTGTTACGTTCACCCTTCCCAATGATCATACTTGGCACAGTACTAAGTATGACATGTTGATCATCTCCCTCTCCGTAGGTATATTTTGCTAGAAAAATAAATTATCATAAATTGGATAAAAAAAACTAATACGAATTGAATCGAAATGCATGAAGAGCAGAGAAAGGTGTATATGCTATAACACCCTTCCACGCATGACGATTTATTAATTTTATTATTAATTTATTAAATTATATTTAATTAAAAATATTCATAAATGCAAATATTTAATTATTTCTTACATTTTGTACAGTATACAAAGTAGGCCAATGTATATCATTAAAAAAATATAGACCCAAAACAAATTTTAATTTTCTAAAAAAGATTTATTTTATAATTGCGAGACAATGAAATAAAATACAAATTAATTCCTAATTAAATGTAACAACAACAGTTACTCCCTCTTTTCCAACCACGCCCTTAACAAAGTGATTTAATTATGCATTCAAGCAGGAACCTACAGCTACTCGTGTGAATGAATTAAATGAATGCATTCAGAAATGACAACAACCTTGGCAATTGCTCGAACAATGGTCTGTTAACATCCCTGAGACGATTCCCAAGCCCCAAGTTAAATCAAATATTTGGAAGATGATGGTCAGTGAAAGTAATTCTTCCCAATAACTACTTTCCCTGTAGACGCTCCCATGTCGGAGTCGAACCGTTGTCAGCGTGTGCCTGTGCACACATCATACTTGTGTTATGCGCTAACCTTGCGTAACAGACCGGATTCCTATACTAATGTATTTAGCAGTGATGCTGTTGTTTACAATCAAGTAGGCCTAACACTTTCACTCTTTCCGCGTTGGTGATGCGGAGGTTCACATGTCAACACCACGGAATGTGCGTAAATATATAAGTACGCACCTGTCTCGTCAATCAACGACACGTCCAGATACTTACGCAAGGATTTTGCTCGAGGTTAAAAGGAAAATTAGTCAATAAAGTCAAAGGTTGAAGAGTTTTTTTAACAATTTCTTAATTTGATCGCCGGTCATTTGATGGTTATTTTGTTTCACCACTAGGGGACTGAGACAAAGAGATGAGGTGAAAGTGTAGGTTAAAGCTACAGCTAATAGGCGTGGCGAGATGTGGGACGCAGCGTCTTCAAGACCGCGACTATGCGTGTCATCGTCACTGCATCGATGACTAGACGCTGACACTGGATTGTCAATTTAAATGTTGTATTTTGATTGATTGATTTTATTATATTTCGCCCGTTCTACGACAAAAACACATGCCATGGTGTATTATTTTTTCCTGATCATAAATCAATTGTTACACACGTCATGTCATGTCATTACCTCGACAATTTTCTGCTCTTTCTCGTGAACTAAATATTTCGTGTGTAAAACGTATAATTTTTTGTTTTGGAACTTTTAAAACTTTGTTCTTTCTTAAACAAAACAAGTTGTAGACACAAAATATTTAGTTCAAGAGCAAGAGCAGAATTTTTTTGAGATAATGACATTATCTTGAACGTGTATTTCGATTGATTAAAGACCAGAAAAAATATAATATTACCGTGAAATGTGTTTTGGGTGTAGTACGGGCGACTGTCAGCCTTAATTATAAATGTGTCAAAGGGATGGTAGAAAAGAGCATAGATCAAAACACATTTGGGGACTGCCAACGTTTTAATAATATAAACTATAATAGCTCATGCATTTACATTATCTAAGTCGGACTGGAGAGATTCTTTGTAAGTCGAAGAAATTTTTTCGTATAGACCGTAAAGTCATCAGCAAATTGGCTTATCTCTGAGGAAACACTCAAGGGAATTTTATCATTAATATGTCAAAAAGCAAAGAGCCCAGTACTGAACCTTGAGGTACTCCAACTTACAAATTTTATTAAAACATGCAACAAATGCTGCAAATAAAAACACGACGATTGATAAAAAATAAATATACAATGCGTTTAGAGGTGGATTTCTTAAACAAAATTAATTAAACGTAAATGTAAAACTCGCAATTAAACAATATAACATAAATTAGTACAAAACGAAAGAGTAGCTGATTGATTTGTGAGATATCGAATGGATAATTATACTTACTAAAGTCTGTTAGCAAAAATGTAAATTGAAGGGAGTTGTGGATAGGCAAAATTGTTGGAATACATAATTAATGAAGAGTGAACTTTTGGTGAATGATGAGAATGAGTTGAGACATGAATGAAATAGATGACACAGTTGAGTCGAACGAGAAGGCCGTCTGAGAGTGAACAATGAAGTTGGAAGGTCTAACCAAATACGATATCCATTCAGAATGCGATACAAGAACGCCAGCTGTCTGAACTCGACGCGAGTCTAATGAAGACATCTTCAGTATAATATGAATATTAAATGTCGACCTTCAGAGCACCCGACGATTTACCCGAGTACAAAGTATGTTGAAAATGAATAAACATTCACATTTTTCACGTAAATCAGAGCCTAAATTGGAACAGACCAATACTCTTTTTGTTCATATTATTTCAAGCTTACGAATTGCTTTTCAAGGTCTATGTCAAAAATGATGTCGCATTTTGCCGGTCAAGTCAATTCTTTGGTAAAATAAACGCTTGTCAAATACATAAACTAAAACCAATGCCTGTGACGAGGATCATATTTACTGCAAACCTTGCTAACATCATGCACTTGTGAAATGACTGATGTAAAACAGTCCATTACAGTTCATTTCCCTAGAGACGGCGTGGTTTTGAAGAGAACACACTATAATTCGCATACCATGAATGATTTTGGCAATATCTGCAATTCAGCAGTTCTGTGTTACTGTTATTTTAAATTTGCACAACTTGCATGATCTCACGCACGCTGTGAATAATTTGAATAATTAACTTAATTTTAATTGTACACATTGATTGTGTATTGCTAAATTCTTTATTTGTTGCATGAGAGCTGTTTCTCACTCTAGAGATTTAAAAATACACTTTACGTTTTCGTAAAATTGTAGTGTAAAAATAAAAAAATCTCATGTGGTACGGTTGGTATCGTATAAGAAATGGATTAATTTTCTAAATAGGAATTTTATAAAATACATTTGACGTTTTCGTCAACCTTTTTTATGTGTTCACAAAAACGTATGAAATATTTTCTCATTCATGATTTTGTCAAAAACCTTGAAATTTTCGTAAACCGTGTATTTAAAATTTATTTTATGTTTACCAGTTGGAAATTGAAATAAGGAAGTATGGTCATTTTCTCAATCTTGATTTTATAAAGTTATTTTCGTAAACCAGTGATGACTTAACGAATTGCTTTTATAATCATGATACAAAATGCATTTCAAATTATCTCCGAAATGTATCAATTAGGGCAATAATAATGACTTAGTTTAAAAAAAATTATAGTGGCCCTTATGGCTGACCGTTGAGCATATAGATTTACGTAAATAATCTAGTAACACGCTATCCCCCAAAACAGGTGAAATAATGACAAATAATTGCTCCGACTAAGGTGTAAAGAGTGGGTTAGAGTAAGGAAGAAAACAAAGATTGTGAAATTACAGAGACAAATAGAAAGGATTAGAACAAGAATTGAATAATACACATTTCAAAACACCGTCACTCCAACGATCACCTCCCTTTCCACCTCATCCCCTGATTTACACAGATTTGACTAACTTTGTAATTTATAATAAGGTTTTGTAACACGTTTTCGTGTCCAGACAGAAAATATTTAATCATGATTCTTATGTTGAAGTTAAGCGGCAAGTTTACTTTGTTAAATAATCTAAAGGGTTTCTTTAAAGAGAATTTTCGAGTTCGGAATATAAATTAATGCTAAGTAGGTCATCAAAATTTAATCACACAATATTTGAGTGACAAAATGTAATCATAGCGGTCATAGTACTAAATGATACGAGATAGACTAATAGTAACATTTAATTTGTGTTGTGTCTCGTTTGGCATACGATAAATTAACTTAACATGCTAAAAGCGATTACTATAGCGTTCATTGTTGTTTTTATTTTACTATTTCAAATTATGCTTAACTACAGTTATATATATATTGTCTGCATCTATGTAGTTTCAGCTGTCCTTTGAAATAAATGAATGATGCTATTTTTATCACAACACAAGATAATAATTTATAAACTATAGAAACCCCATAGGAGTTAAAAATATGACAAATCTAATAAAACATAAAAATGTTTGAACAATATAAACAGTTGATTTTATGTTAATCAATCCAGAAATTAAAAAGATCCATATCAGTGGGGTATCGAGCCCCGGTCACCCGATTGCCGGTCGAGAAATAAACAGTTGAATTAAAAAATAATTACAATACAATTAAAACGCCTTTTTTAAATATAATAACAAACAACTGCGTAAAAATGTTTTAATGAGTTTCTTTCGTTTCTTGTCCTCGTATTTTCCTCTTCTAAACCATGAATGATGATGGAACCCTAGTTTTCCGCTGAGCAATCTCGTTTCGGGTCGGATCTTTCCGCTGAGTTCTCGTAGAGATTATCTCGTACATACCACATGCTCGCACGGGCTTCCTTTACATGCACAACCAACCGAAGAATTGCGCCTGATTCCACTCTAAAGTATAAACCAACATAAATTAATGCACAGACTGATAAGGAATCGTTTACGTTTGTCTGAAGGTTAACTCGAGTTCCTAATTAAACATATGTGAATAAATCCACCAGGAAATTGTAGATAAAAGTTTCTCAACAAAATTACAATTACATTAACGTTTAGAACATACAAGTATATTTGTGTGGTAGGCCCTACTTGTATCTAGATAAACGTATTTCGTATGCAGTTCGGACAGTTCGAATTTATCTCTCGACAATCACACGTTATGCTATAGCCATACCATTGAGCCACGGATTATCACAAAATTACTGTTATTTATGTTGGGATTTATTTTGTATTGGTTATTTTTATTGCAATAATTAAACAAAGTTCTCCTTGTTTAACTTAAATAATTATTTTTTATAAAATAAAATATGACATATTTTGGATACTTGGTTAATTATTCACGGTAACGAAAGAACATGAACAACATTACATAACATGAACATGGTTGTGATAAAAGTAAGATTACCATTACTGAAGAAGGGAATATACAAATATGAAGGGTAAAATGGGACTGGTAGCGATATTTAGGCTACTGTTACTAGAATAGTGCGACAATTAACAACAACACTGTCCTTTCGAAGTTTGAAGAATTATAATATATTGTTGTGAATTATCAATTCAATTGCTCATGTTTGTATTCTGTGTTCTTATTTTATTTTTTTTTATTATTCTTGTAAGTTGGTTTGTGTTTGTGCTAATCCTGTTCAAAATATAATCGCAAACTCGATAATTTGGAAGACCCTACGACATTCACAAAACATTGTTGTATTCTTACGAAAAGGAATATATTTTAGTATTGCAATAATTTTAGCTCTTTTCTCTGGACGGATGTTACGCGAGATGTTATACTATACGTTCTGCTCGGCTAGTTTTTTGCTGGAACTTTGTTTGGAACCTGTCAAACGAAAATGTTGCAAAAGTCCGTGAAAATGACAACAAAACATCTTTCCGCTTTCTTCCGAACTTTGTTTACTATAGCTAATGAAGTGAACGTCACAAAAACCCGTCTATTGTCCCATCTGATCAGAGTAGTTTAGTCCCTCGCCCAATCACGATCACACTAAAATAACGCGACAACAAGAGCTTTGCAGTATGAAAGACACTCCACGCGACTTCTAGAGTTTTCCCAACTTTCGCTTTCCTCTGTTGTTATTAATCTTCCAATCAACTTGTTACAACACAACGTCTCTAAACAGCTGAGAATGAGAACGAAATTATTCCCAAGAAATACTTCTTTACCAACTCCATGCGAGACAACACTGTAAATCCATAAAAAATAATTCCTGGAAATTATCATTCAACAACTAGAAGTGTACTAGTTTTGAACGTGGCTTGGTTGAGTTACTTGCTTTAAGCGAAGACATCATTGCTTGAGCTTGATCATTGTGTTGTGGGAACAAATGGTAATTAGATATGAATGAAAGTGTAGACGGATGTATGCTCAGTATGAAAGTGCGTGGATAGTGTGCGTGTTTTCTGGGCCACTTTGACCAGGGTTTGCCAAAACGTTTATCGGCTGAATCAACTTGTTTATGTCAAACGAGTTCAATATCACATTTACCGCGACCTATATACATAAATAATCAAATTAAACACATAAAACACACATTAGATAACCTTCTGTGAAATATTGCCACAAATACTATAATTAAGCTATAGAGAATCGTTTGTTATGTTTGAAGAAACCACATAATAGACTGTTTTTACAACACCAAATATCACAATGCTGATTTAAACACACCACAAACAAATGTCTGTGGTAACACAATGATTACATGTATTTTAGTTTCCATGTAAGGAAATAAGGACACTCTTTTATCAGTGAATATCACACATCAAATGAAATTAATATATTTTGATTGCATGTAGTAAAAATAAAAATAATATATATTACATGTTTGGTATGCACTGATACAATAGTTGCCTTATTCCATATCTGGAAACTAAAATACCCGTTATAACATTGGTTACCACCGATGCTAGTTTGTGGTGTATTTAAATCAGCATGTGATATTTGGCTTGTAAAAATAGTCTATGGTATTATTAAGATGTGATTATTCCGTAAAATTTTCGTTGTAATCAAAGTAAATATATGCATATCAATATATTTAATTATAACATTCCCTTAAGAATAAGAATTTAAGAACTACGGAATAGGGAAATCATCATATAAATAACAAGTCAAAAGTTGCATAATGATGTACTACATCAAATACTACATGTTTTGTACCTTGCTACATTAAACAATGATGTAAAATTGTAATCAACATTTTAAAAACAAAAGAACGGAAATCAATTATACACATTCATTTGCATATTTGTTGATCGTTGTTTTCATGAATTTGTTCGATACCGCAGTTGACTAGGGAACATTCCTGGAGATGTCACTGCTTAGCATAGTTCCCAGACGTTTCGCACGAGATTGTTTCGCTCACCATCAGGATGAGTCCGAAGAAGCTCTCGTCTCGGTCCAACTAACTTTACTAGCTCACTCGAGTCTAGGCCTTACCCTAAAGAAACAAGTCCCAGCTGTGTTTGTCATTATTGCAGACATTCCTCAACTTCTACAATCTGAATCCATCTCTATGGTTTATCCTCCTCATCTCCACGCAAAGCCAACAGTGTCATGGCCCACACTTTGGTGGACCCTGACTTCGAATGCGCCCAGAACAAATTGTTGTGCAGTTCACATAAAATCTCTCCACCACCGGCGACCTGCCAACAGAAAGCCCTTGAACCATGTCAAAACCAGCCGAGCGTGTCAAACCGCAACCAAAGAGATACAAAACGACCTTGGATTCACAATTGCAATGCAATTACAAGTATTTCATGGAGAACATTTTGAAATATGAGTGATATTCGAGAGAGGTGGGAAAATCGTGTTCATTAGGGCAATCTAACACCAATCTTGATGTCTACCTCAGACGTTTACCTCATTGTTAATCATACCTTGTACTTGTGTATTTCATTATGTTTTACGAATCGACAAGGACTTGAGTATTATCATCTGCTAGAGTTTACGACATTACATATTAAGAAACATGAAAATGGGGGTAATTAAGTAAACACATAAGTTTCGATAGTAGGCCTACATTTTAATGTAATCATTTAGTTGCTGAAGAGACGTTCATGTCAATTATTGTAATTTGAACGATTCTCTAATGGAGAATACATTAGATGAGACAAATGAGCCATTTCGTACTTTACTTCCTTCGTAATGGGTAATTACTAATTAGTCTCCTAGCACAGGCGACAATTTTAACTACTTATTTTCTGACAATTTTTTTGTTTCGTAATATGCAACCATCAACACAGCTTTGTAGTTTATGAATCATTTTTTACCAAAGTTCGACATATTCTCTGATTTTATTTTTTTAAGAAACAATCCGTGATTGGACTGCAGTTATAGGTCATTAGCATTTCCCCCTCTATTCTTTTAAACAATATTTTTATTTTTTAAACATTGTTTACTCTTATGTTTTGTTGCACTTATAATTTTGATATACTTGTTTATTGTTCATTACCATATAATTATTTTTAAATTTGTAGGAATATTAATGTAATTTTAATTTTTACTTTATTTATATATTTATTGGGATTGTCTACGTAAAATGGTACTTGTGCTGTATAGACTCGTATATGAATTTATTAAATAAATTAATGAATTTGTTTTGCAACCGTTGTGGAAATTTAATACTGCAGATTGGAATAGTTTTTTTTTTTAATTGTGAAGTATTAAATAGCAAATTATATAGCTCCAGATCAACAATTGCATCTGTGACCGCAAATACGTTCATATAATTTTCTCATCAAAATTTTGTTTGTACAAGTGGTGAAGCAAATTTGATAATGCACCGTTATGATCATGTTTATAAACTTTTAGTCACATGTGTTCATCAATTTAACTTTATGAAATGGATACAAAATTTAAAAACACATGTTTTTTAAATTATAAGTAAATCGTGATTTAGTAATAAATTTAAATTTTAAATAATCAAGAGAAAAAAAAGTCGCTTTTTTATGTCAAATACATACAAACACGAAGAAACATACATCTACACGCTACGCGACCTGTAAAAATATAATACAATTTCCCCGCGTCAAAATATACAACTACCTCTTCAAGTATAATGTGGTCACAATTTAGTAAAAAACGGTTTACAACAGATCGAAATAATCCGTCAATAAACGAAAACAACAAAGGTCTTGCCATCAAGTTACAAAACGTTTTATTCTAGCGATACAGTTTTTCTCACTTTCTTTTATTCGGCCTTTAGGAAACAGTCCAGTTTTTTGTGTGTATTTTTAATAGTTCCCAGCGGGTAGGAATGTTACATAACTTACCCTACTGCCTTCCCATACTTACTGGCTGACGTAGCTTCATGCGTAACACGCGTCAGACTCTGATTCGGGAGGTAGCAGGTTCGATTCCCGTCACATGCAATCCCGACTAAAAGGTTTTCCAAGGTTTTCTTCAGTCGTTATAAGGCAAATAATGGAAATTGGCACTTACTTCACAACTACTATTACACGTTCATATAGTTACTAGTTAATGAAGAAATGAAGGTCACACGGGTATAATTTTGTGCCTATACCACCTATACGGGAAAAGTTTTTTCTTCTATTCTAATAAATTATATTATATAAATGATAGGGTTTTAAGTTCAGTTGATATAAGGGCGCGTCAACTGTAAGGCCATAATGTAAGTTATATGATAGGCTAGGGAGGAAAGACTCATGGCTAGATCCAGCCTTAGGTAGAGGGAGGAAAGGGAATGATGTACTCAAAACATGACTCGCTCACTCGTCTAACAACGACTGGCGTTTTCGTAGTAGATGAGATATGAAATATGGATAAATAATATTTTCGGACAACTCGTTTTTATCCAAGTCACGCAAAGTCTGTATCCGAAATGTCACTTTCCACGGTTGTTTATGGACACCATTAAAACTAGTCATGTCATTGTCAGCTGTAAACGTACCACAAGACAAAATTGAATAGAATGTATTCGCAAGTATCACGTCTACTCTCCGTAAGAAAGGTGAACATGGGTATCTACAATCCTGCAGACACCAACATGAAATCTGGCGACTTCCGTACTGATATCAAAATAGCCAATAAGCACACGCCCTTAACTAACTCACTCATGTGCAGGTATATTATTCAAAGAGAGCAACATAGACATTTTAACACTCACGGTTAGAGCGATATTACAGGCAAGCTTGAAAATGACAGGATATATGAGCGGCTCACGAACCTAAATTTCCAATCGAAAAACAAGAACTGAAAACCCCTTTGGATTTGAATGCCAAAGAAAACGAAACGAATTGCTCTTTCTTGCATCGACACCACAAGAACGTTGCACTTTTACTTTCAATTGTTATTTCCACAAGTGTGGCCAACAAAACAACAACGCTCGCCCAAGTAGATGTTACATACGGAAGTGAACCGTGCCCAAGTGATTACATGTCGCGTCGGAGTAGCTTCCATGTGCGGTGACTTCCGTTCCGTGGCGCTTCGTCCGAGATTTGTATCGGTCGAAGTAGCGCGCGAAGAAGACGGAATCTACGTTACATCATTCGTTACGGTGACGAAATCATCCTAGTGTGAGCTAATGTGTCCACAACCTGTTTAGTACCGCATCAGTGGAGACACCAGTACTTGTTTGGAGATGTTGTTCGACCGAAAAGTGAAATGAATTCACGAATGCCGAAGCAATGCAGCGGTAAATTACACGAAACAAGTCGGACAAGCGTGGAAATTAGGTTATGTTGTCGTAGGAGATGGTGCTTGTATGATATACACCAGGTTATGATGGGAGAGTGAAAAGCAGTGCGATACATTGAACACAATTGGTTTTGATTTTAAAGAAAATTACATTTCAGTTACTATCATAAATGTGGAATGTAAAGTAGGATGGTTAAGGTCATGATTAATTATTAAATTCAGAACTTGCTAGACTGCAACTAAATTGCTGCTCACTACAAAGAGATTCAGATCCATGGTATCTGGACCATTATGTTATACATCCTCAGAGATTCTATACTTTTGTATTTAATATTTTATTAAACGTGGGACTAAATTATATCGTTTGCAGTTTTTTTGTTGTCAATTAGAGAGGAAGTATGAGAAAGTACCATTTTACTAAAACGATATAACCTGTAATTTTTTTTTGAACGTCAATGCGATGTCTGTAACATATATAAACATGATCTATATCGATGTGTTCAAAACACGTTTCTTTTAGTTAATTAATATTACTTGTCCGGTAAAATTAGAACGTTAATGGCCATGCGCAAAATTAATTACTGTAAAAAAATCTATAGGGAACATAAAATGTATGCCCATGTATATTTGCAGAGAATTGCTCTTACGGAATTGTGTCAGCTTTTTATTGATTTTGTATCACAAAGCAATAAGCCAGTGCACCGAAGAGCAAATATCTGTATTTCATTGTACATATTGATGTGCAATTTACATAGTATTTCACACACACGCGCATGCTGCAATAGTTCGTATCTTACACTCATCTTATCCTTCACCCTAATGGCAAAGTCATTATTATTATTACCGGAACTTACCACAAATGCATTCTCTGGTTTCAGATGCGAGTCGACTGCGGGGTGCTCGTGTGGGCGTGGCTTTGCGCATGCGTCGCAACCCTAGCAGCTGCACGTAAGTTGAATTAGAGTTAACACTAATCCTAGCAACTGCACGTAAGTTGAATTAGTTGCACACTAACCCTAGCAGCTGAACATAACTTCGTGCGTTAAATTTTAGTTGAAAACCAATCCTAGCAGCTCAAAAAGTAAGTTAAATTAGTTGCACACTAACCCTAGCAACTGAACGTAAGTTAAATTAGTTGCACACTAACCCTGGTAGCTGAACGTAACTTGAATTAGTTGCACACTAACCCTAGCAGCTGAACGTAAGTTGAATTAGTTGCACACTAACCCTAGCAGCTGTACGTAAGTTGAATTAGAGTTAACACCAACCCTAGCAGCTGAACGTAAGTTGAATTAGTTGCACACTAACCCTAGCAGCTGTACGTAAGTTGAATTAGAGTGGCAGACTTCTCTCAAATGGGCGTGGCTGCGATGTGCGCACGAGTTGCAACCCTACAGAGGCTGCACGTAAGTTAAATTAGAGTTGCACACTCCTCATTCACACGAGCAACACATTGCGACACGTCTCTACCTCAGGTGGCTCTATCATCAGCACGAGAATGAGGAAATACACTTTAATATGAGGTTAATTAGTTCCTAAGATGAACACCTGTATGCATCTTAACACGGATGAGGAACTGCAAGCCTTGAGACTCGCATCACAATTTAACAATGACCAGCTTGTGTAACATTTTTCTACAAGGTCCTTTTAAGGTTCAAACGTATTTTCTCCATGGATGTACGCGAACGGAAAGAAAATACAGTAGTGAGAGAAATTTAATGACATGAATAATACATAACACTAAACAAAACAGTAATTAAAGTATAAAAATACACGTAAAATTACTGTATTCATTAAATTTACATGGAAACCTAAGCTTGAATGGTGGTAATTACCATGCGTAATGTTTAAATGCTCGTTACAATTTTTGTCAGTGTCGAGTAAAATATAAACCATGTCATATTATGTGTAGGAACGATAACATGTGTTAAATAGCTACTCACAATACCATTAATTATTCATGTAGACCATTAAGAAGGCAAGTGGTTTTGCTAAAGTACTAAAATATGTTAAAGACATCTCTAGAATATGGGAAAGTTATATATGAAACATAAATAAATATATAGGTTAGATAACCGAATATCGTTTCAGAACATCAAACCTATAGACAACCACAGTTAGTCGTAAAATTGACGTGGAAAGTGTAACAGGGCGATAGTGGATGTGGCATTCAGTCCTTCAATCCACGGCCCAGTTACATTAAGCTTGTATAAACGAGAAACATCGATTTGTTTCTTGTGAGCAACATTTGTTTTTACATTTTTTTTCACTCTAGATTCTGCTTTGAATACAATGTAAATGGCTCCCTTTAAAAGTAAATATACCCTGCCGTTGTCTAGTAAGATTTAATGCGCGGGTCACAAGGATTTTTGAACTAAACTAACAATGGGTATAGCTCTCGACCCAATACAACATCGTTGATTTTCTTCCATCTGTTATCGCATAAGCTCAGTTGTAAATCGTGCATAATTTTTTATTGATCAGTTAAAGCCAGTTTCAAGAACATATTAAATACTAGGAAGCTTCGCAAACGCTTTTTCAGGCGCGTTGTTGGATGAGCGTAATTGGTGCATTGAGCTGCATGTGTTATGGAGATGGTATTTAAATTGATTTCGTTTTCCCATTGCTATGGCCTGTGAGACACGCTTGGTAATTTTGTTTTAATTTTTACGACGACGACATGCGGATCAGGGGCGCACATTACATTACACACTACATTACAATCGAATAAAGCATGTGGTGTTATAAGTCGAAGAAATTTTTTTAAGCGAAAAAAGCGTAAAATTGCGATTTTCATCAGAAATAATTTTTCTATTGCAATCAAATTTTACACGAACATATTAATTTATGTAATCAAGGTTCTGTTAAAAAATCATCACAATCGGATAAAGCATGTAGGTGTTATAAGTCGAAGAACTGTTTTAAGAATTTTGTAAAAATAAAAAAAATCGTAAAATTGCGATTTTCATAAGAACTAATAATTTTTCGATTACGCTAAAAAACGTGGCAGTTCTAAGTTCAGATATTTCGAATGCCTTTAGAAAATTTCATCGCAATTGGAGTATTGGTTTAGCCGGAATCGTGTTAACAAACACACAAAAATACAAACAGAAAAAAAGAAAAACATTCAGGATTTTTTTCTCCAGTTTAGTGGAATGGAATATTTGCGTCGCTCGCTACGCTCATCAAAAATACTTTTATTCAAGTTCATACCAACCAATACCCAAGCTTGCATTCAATTCAATTCAATTCGCTTTATTTTTCCATTGTGTTACAAAGTGATATAATTATGAAATTTTTATGCTCTAATAAGAATAGATTCTTGAGGCAGAGCATAAGTATATAATAATAGGTTATAGCCTTAGTTAACAATCAATGAATTGAAGAAATGGATAGTAACTTAACTAGTATAATATTCTAACCTAGGTTACAAAGAATGAACGAAGAATGGTTACATGAACAATTATAATCGTTGTTGAATTTTATGAAGCCCTACCTGTCGATTTTCCTGAAGGGAACTAGTAATAGGAAATATATATTATAACACCTGTAAATTTAAAAACTGTCTTTTGTCGGTCCTTTTTTGTATTAGGTACATAACAATATAATATAACATGAATACAGTTCTTATTAATAATTACAATTGTTGGTTTATAGTACAAGTTGCATAGATGTAGGTAGGCCAACATAACAGTGTAAAGTAAATGAATAGTAATGTATTCTCTTATTCGTCCTTAATGGACTCTATATCTTCTCTCTACTATCTATTATCTACTCTACTATCTACTATCTACTATCTATATCTACTATCTACTATCTACTATCTATTATCTACTGCCTGTATAGACTTTGGCACAAGAGAATATACAGTCTTTTATTAAGTCTTAGTGGGTAGTGAATACATATAAAATACTGTATATTATTGGGCTAGGTTTGTTGATTAGTTAGTCATATAAAATGTATACTATATTATTAATATCCCATTTATAAAGTCTTTATAAATGGGATATTGGACGGATACACATATCTTCTATTTTGTGATGTAGTATTGTAAGTGTGTTCTAAATTTCTAAATTTCTAGTAGTAATTACGATATTATACTACGGTACATGCTTTTATACCAAATGCAATGACTGATTATACTAATTTTACTGTGACTTTAGAATTTTGATAACATAATTCTGGAACTAGACATAATTTACAAGTGTATTGCTTTTGTTGTTTGGGCAAGAGAGTGCTATTCATTGGTGAATCTTTGAGGGAAGCTTACTATTAATGATATCTGTAATTTTACAGATGGATACGTTTTTTAACCATGTTTTTATGGCTGAATTAAATGAAGATTTTGACTTTAGACTTCTAATTTCTAGAGGAACAATGTTGTATAATTTTGGGCCTATATAAGCAGCATGTCTTTGCTGGATACCTTTGTTGACTCTAGGGATGAATATATGTTTGTTTGTTTTAGAGCGAGTGTTCATCGTATAGTTAGACGTATGGTTTGAGACAATTTTCATTCTATTTGAATGAATGCAGCGCGATATAGCAAGGGCGTACAACTTTCGTATTTGTAGAATTCCCGACGTCGAGTACAGTTCGTTAGTGGGGAAAGTGTGTTCCTTTTTGTGTATTATTTTTAGGATTGTATTTTGCGCTGTCATGAGTGATCGAATGTGGGTATCGTATGCTCCTCCCCAAGCTGTTATTGAATATTGAATGATTGATTGGACTAGTGCAAAATATACAACTTGGAGGGTTTTAGGGGGTAATATGTTTTTGAGAACGTATAATGTGGGCATGATGCATTGTAGCTTTGTAATGAGTGACTTTATGTGCTTCTCCATTTTAGGTGTTGGTCGATTTCAATTCCGAGGTATTTGGTTGATTGTGTTTTCGACAGCGAGAAGCAGTTGCAGTTTGTTTTTGTAATGCATTTGTGTTCATGTAGTTGTATTTTTGATGTTTTTGGTTGGGTCGAAATTTGTGTCGAAAACGTTATGTAGGTTGTTTCTCTTTGTTTAGTGTCAGTAGGTTTGCGCCCAGCCATTTGTGAATTTTGTTCATTTCCCTTTCTGCAAGTTCATGAACTTCTTGCCAGGTACTGGCGGAAAACAAGAGTACAGTGTCGTCTGCAAAGGTGATAATTTTGCCACATATGTTCATTGAGCAAAGGTCATTTATAAATACTAGAAATAAGAGTGGGCCTAGTACTGTTCCTTGGGGTACTCCGTATTAATTTCTCTTGGCTTGCTGATTGTGTTTCCAATTTTTACAAATTGTTGTCTGCCTCTAATGTAGCTTTTTATTAAGTCTAGCGGGATGCCTCGTATACCCATATTGTGTAATTTATTAAGTAAGATACGATGAGATATGGTATCAAAGGCCTTGGCTAAGTCTAAAAAAATAGCTAATGGTTTAAGGTTTGTATCAATCATTTTGTGGATTTGCGTGGTAAGGCTAAGTGTTGCATCTTCCGTGCTCATATTAGTTCGGAACCCATACTGGTTTGGGGAAATTTGTTTGTTCGATTCTAAGAAGTTATTTACTCTGCTTTTAATGCATTTTTCATGAATTTTCGATAGGTTGCTAAGAAGAGAGATGGGTCTGTAATTGCAAGTTTGCGTTCTGGGCCCTTTCTTATGGATTGGTATGATGTGTGCAGTTTAAATATTTCTGGATAGATTCCCGTTTCAAAACTTTTGTTTATAATGTGTGTTAGTGGTATTGCTAAAGAGATTTTGTTCTGTATCAGAATGCGTGTACTTATGGCATCCGGACCAGTGGCGGTATCTATCTTCATATTATTTAAGTGTTGGATTACTTCGTTTGCTGTAGCTGGATTCATAAATATAGTTTTAGTTGATATTTGAATGTTGTTTTGGTCTATGGTTGTTGAGTTCTGGTTATTCGTAGTACAATCTTTGGATAAGTCGTTTGCCATGTTCTCTCCTAGATCTGTGAAATAGTCTATGAAATTGTCTACTATATTCTGGGGTTGTCGTGGAAATTTATAACTTTGTCTCCAGAGATGATTTTTTTGATTGCAACCGATTTTGGTTTTTTGTTGGAGATTTCGTTTATAATTTGCCACATTTTTTTCTTGTCTCCATTACTTTCGATCAGCTTTTCTTTGTAGTATTCGTTTTTTGTTTTACGGATAAGTAGGTTTAGGTAGTTTCGGTATTTCTTATAGTAATTTCTTAATACTAAATTATTTGGGTCAGCCGAGGCTTTAATGTAAAGTTTGTCTCTGGTTTTTTATAGATTTGATTAACCCAAGTGTTATCCAGGGCTTAAGTTTCTTTCTTTTTTGATGATTTGTTGTTATTGTTGTTGCATCATTGATATAGTTTTGGAGTGTGTGAACAAGAGAGTCAGTTGCTGTACTAGGGTTGTTGTCTGTGATAACTGTAGTCCATGTCTCCTGGTTTAGGTTTTGGTAAAGGGTATTATAATCAAGTTTTTTAGTTGTGGTTACATTACATACATTATTTGTTGTGTTTTGGGTATTGGTTGGTTCATCTACCGGTGCATCCAAACCAATGCATGTTGCATAGTGGTCTGTTATTTTTGTTTGTAATAATGCACATAACGCTTTTGTTTTGGGGTTGTCTGGTCTTTGGAATATGTGGTCAATGCACGTGCTAGATGTGAGAGTTTCACGTGTTGGTTCCTCAATATGCTGGGTGAAGCCCTGGGCCAGTAGAGTATTTAGATATTCATTAGAGAGGGTAGAGTTTTCCAGGGTGTTAATGTTAATATCCCCTATTATAATGTTATATCTTCTGTTTTTTGAATTTATTTCGCGTTTTAATTCATTTAAGAATCGTGCTGTGTCCCCCGAGGGTGATCTGTAGATTGCTAGTATTGAGGACTTTTCTCTGTCCTTGCTGGTTTGGATGTTTATGGCGTTAGCTTGGCTGAAATTTTTATTGTTATGGCAGTCTACGGAGTCGAAGGATAGGTCTCTGCTGAGGACTGTTATGCCATCGTGAGATGTTAGTTTGTTTGTGAAATTATGTGTTGTGTATCCTGTTAGGTTTGCTTGGGTATTTTCAAATTTTAGGTGAGTTTCTGTTAGTATTATTAGGTCAAAAGGTATGTCAATGTCTTCAAGAATTACAAGTAGTTCATCAAAGTGAGATAAAATACCTCTTATATTAACATGGAAAATTTTTAGGCCCCTACAGTGTTCATAAACTCCGTGCAGTTGTTGGTTGTTAGAGCATATAGTAGTTTTGTTTTTGTTTTCAAATATAAAGTCACAATTGTAGTCAGTCATCATTCATGTTGGATAGCAGTAATATAGGTTTTGGTATAGATATTTATTAAAACTAGTTCTAGTTGCTATTTGGCTTGTTGCCTTAAGACTAATGTTGCTAAAGTTAGTAGTAGTGCGATAATTCTTCTTTACGTTTCTTTTATTCTTCTACTATAATATACTATAATCCAAATTCAAAGTGCCACTAGGGACTGAGCATCGGTAAATAGTTTTGGAGTGCCGTAGTTATCTTTGTATTATTAGGCCTTCCGAGACTATTTGAGTTGTTACTATGTGTGAGGAATAATATTTAATAGAAGAAGGTGGCATAGGCTGTTGTTGTTTTTTTTGTTTTTTTTTTTTTTTATTTTTCCTCGATTGTCGATGTTAGATTCAATGTTTAAATTAGGAGACGATTTGCCGGGCTAGTCGGTCTAGGTCTGATGTTGACGCGATATGGAGTCTTTTCCCGTTGCTTATAGCTATTATCGATCCATCTTGGGTCCAACAGTGTCGTGGTCCTACCATGCTTTGGACGTTTTTTTAGGAGTTGTGTCCTTTTCCTAGTCAGAGACTCTGTGATAAGGAGTCCAGAGTCTTTGAAGCCCCTTTTCCTTCTCCATATCAGATCCCTGGTTTGGTAGGACAGCAATTTAATTATTATAGGACGCTTGTTGGTCTTCTGATGGTTATTTCTATCTTCCCCAGCTGTAAAGAAAATATCTAATTAAATTGTCATATTTATTTACTATGAATTCATAAACACATACTCTATGCATAGAAATTCAAGAAAAGTCTAGATGAGATGAGTGATTCACGCTTTTCGTGCTGATAATCTCCATCTAATTTAATTCTATTGTTGTGAAAATCAACCGTTCCTTATCTAGATTTATAGTTCAAGTTCACACCAATCATGTGGAACCCTAACCGTGCCCTTTCACTTGTTATACCAGACGTTTCGAAGCAGTGAAGTATCTCAAAAACTTCGCTCGTAAATTAAGATGGATCGTCGCGAATATTAAACACCTGTCAAAACCCAAGGACCACAGCTCGAAGAATGACCTAAACATAGATAGCTTATGAACAAGGCCAACAATTACGAAATGTGCCGTTAATCAAATACTCATTCAGAATAATGTGGGAAAGCCGAAATAACCATTGTCGTAATTCCAGCACTCTGATTCATTACGTAATCAATTCATGAGATGAAATCCTCTATGTTGTGACTCAATTTCAATAGTTGCACACGCGTGTTTGCCTTCTCCAGATATAGAGGATTTCCAAAGTGTATTGCCTATTATTATTTACCCATTGCTTCCAATTGCATTGGTAATGCTCTAGTAATGTTAACATCAATCCAGGGGCGGATACAAAGGCCATACATAGGCCATACAAGTGATACAAGAGCCAGGGGGGGACTGCCCCCACCCCTCCCCAATTACCCTATGACGTTCCGATTTTAATTTCATAGCCAATCATTAGTGTGACATCTCTATCTAATTTTAGAATTTTAAACGTGATTTTTGGCCTTTCACAGTTGAAAACTTGCAAAACATTTCGCCTTCGGCAAGGGATCCTGCCACTTCGAGGTTTACCCACAAATGATAAGACGAGTTTTGCAAGACTAACCTGTCCTCCCTACACTTCTCCAGTGTCAATTCCTTACTTATCTTATAACTAATAACTATTGACAGTCGAAGAAGCCGCCCAAAAATAATATTTAAAAAACTTGCCTCCCCCCAAATGAGTCGAGGCTAAATCGGCCATTGCATCAATCAAACTCTTTGGTATCACTATATCTTCAGAATTAAAGTGAATTTTGCATACATACAACGTCAGAGACGGAGCTTTCAAAAAGCTGTTAGGTTTTGTCAGTCAGAATTTAAATTGAAGTAAAGCATAAAAACGTATGGTCTACAAGCTTGGTATCCGACATCCAATTGGCAATGTTCATGCAATTCTCAGATTAAGTGATCATTATCTCTAGTTGGTCATTGTTTCCTCGTCGATGGTGTCGACGCCCTCAGGGTTGGCTTGGTATGCTTTAAATTGACTGGCCCTCACTGTTAATCAGCGAATGCCTGAGTGGGTATACTACTGCAAATACATCCCCCCCCCCCCCCTATAAAATGCTTGAATGATCTAATATTATTATGTTTACATTATAAATATCAAAAATTTGAAACATTGCATTTGTAATTTAATTGATTTAGGAGATGTAGGTCAGTGCAGAGAAAATATTTTTCTTTTAGAACATAAAATGGCGCATTATGTGTTTTAATCGTTTTATTATTATGGTTCGAGGTATGCAATAAAAGGTAGGGCAAGCATAATGAAATCAAGAAGTAAAGTTGTTCCTCTCTTGCATTTCTCGAAAGGTGATTGGTCTGGTGACCCAGTACGTGCGACCGCGTGCAGACATTGCTGCAGTCATACAAACGAAACCATATAAAATAGATAACGATCTGAAGTTCTGCCATAAGGAAAAGCAAACATTAAAAATGTATTTAATCAAGTATAGCAACTGGGTTTTTACAGCGAGGACTGATAACGCAATTCACTAAACGGTTCCTAAAATGGAATGATTGCATGACGTGCCAAAGATGGAATATGAAGGAGGGTACGCGACTGAAAGTTGAGCTTTCGATGTCACTTTCTTCCGCGCTGATTGTTGTGTTAGTTAATCACAAGTACAACACAGTGTTGTAGGAAGTTTAGTCACACCTTTAGGAAGGCTCTCTAGAGCTGCTATTTTAACAAGGGATGAAACTAATTAAAGGTTATTGGACAATTCATTGTGATGCTATGTATTAAACAAATTTAAATTAGTCATATTGTAATTGTTTCCAGCAGTCTTCCTCAGACTAAAACATTTAAAATACACAAAACAGATCAGACAAAAACATTTTAAATTAAAGTAACCTTAACAAAACAGGACTTTTTTTAAGAAATGTTCATGAATGTAATACAAAATAAGGATCAAAGTTTGATATTTTTGTTAGTAATTTGGAACGATCTGATGGAAAATGTTTTTGTCTTCAGTCTGTTGTGTGGTTTTTAACTGTTTTCGCTTGATGAAGACTACTGTAAAGCAGTTTGAATAATTTGCTTTTTTAATACGTAGTAAATCAGTTTTGATGATGAAAGAAGCGGCTCGATACCCACTACCGATGTGCTCAGTAATACTGCTAGTGTAAATTGTTTACACTTGGTTTTCTTTCATAATTAATAGTGAGGGCATTTAGCTCGAAATAGTGGTAGAATAGTTCAACATGTGTTAATAATTTTTCATTTGGTAAACAAATTTGTATCACAATTTGTATTCTTCTTAGTGACGGTCATTAAAAAAACCTGTTTCTTTGCAGTAGGTACTTGTTATTGAGCGAGCGCAGCGAGCGTCTCCACTTGACTCTTATGGCTCGAATGTCCGTTTTTTTTTTCTTTCTGTTACTGCTTCTGTACAGGTCGCACTGTTTCTTTGATCGACCTGAAATTTTGCACACATGTACATACCACCTAGGCGGGTTGCTGTATAGTTTTGTGGCAAAATCGTTCAAAAAGTTAAAAAGTTACATTAAAGTTAATCGAAAGTTTTTTTTTAAAACTAAACGGCGACAAAATCTGAGGTGGCCAAATCATTTAGAATGTCCGTCCGATCACGAATATGTTTTTTTATTTTGATCCGATAAGTAGTGTAGATGGAAATTACATTATAACAAAGTCCCGTTACCATGGCAACGAAAAGTCGCACAAGAATTCTGGTCACTATGTACTGCCACCTAGAAGAAATCAAGAGTAAAATAGTTTTCCCAAAGAAATGAAGTCAAGGTCCTCTAGATGGCGGTGGATTTTATCCATTCTCTCCTATTTTACAAATTTTCAGCTAAATCGGTCAAGACCTAAAAGAGTTATTGGTATGTAACATTATGGGAATGTCGTACTCGGGTCGTGTTGCACGTACCGGTGCTCGCTCAACAACGCGTCCAACTGAGCGTTTTCCTAGTAAGTAATACGTGATTGTCGAACATTACTAGGGAGTTCAAACAGATATATTCTACAATTGATTCAAGTGAAATCTCAATAACATCCGGGGCCAACTCTCCCTGACCCCATATTCCAAGTTTTAGGACTGTGAATTTGACAATAGGTGACAACCTCGAAAACGCTATAAAACACTTCCAATATTTACGACACAAAACACGTCCTTCTTTTAAGATGTCAGACTCATCAAAGCAAGCCGATAGAAAGTGATAGTTCTCATTTTCATCTCAATGAAATGGTGATTGATCTTTTGAATTGGAAAAATATTAATTGAAAATGATGTATTGGCGAAGTGAAAATGAAAAATGTGTCACGCAGAAATACAATGTATAGCATGTGTATATATATAGATATATATGCCAAGCACATACGGTAATGTATCCCAAATAAAAAATAGAACACAATTGATTGTTTCATTTCTTTGATCCACAAAAGAACATACCAAAGGGAGAAATACAAACAAAATTACATCCCTCTAATATATATTATCTGAATTACATGTAGATCGAGTAGAAGTATCAATAAGTTACGGATTTTCTTCTTTCGTAGTATGTCCATGCGCTGAAAATAGTGAAGCTGAAACACATTTCAAACCAAATGTTTAAGTTTAAATGTGTTACAACAGAATTAATAATGATCACATTTTAAACTTTCGTGGACCGTTAATATTAAATCAAAGGTGTATGCGTTCGGGTTATTTCGCCGCGTCGCCGAACGTTCCTCGACGTTTCGTTACCTCTGTGGGTAACATATTCTGTTTGTTGTTACCACACTATGTAACCAACTACTTAAAAATACCTTAAAACCTACTAATAATACTTAAAAACTGGAAAACTGGACTGTTATAATTAATTTTCATTTAGCTCTTTTACAAAATACTGTTACAATAGTTATTCATGTTTTAATTAAAAACCAAAATGCATATAGTTACATAATATTTACAAAACCGTTATTTTCTTCATTAGAACAAAGTTCGTTTTTACCAATTTTATACATTTTACTTTCAAAAATGCTATATGCTGTTACTCAAATTCACTACCTCTCTATTAGATAGTGCGTATGCCTCCTCTTAAAACAGTATAACAAACATGACAGATTATTATAGTGTAAGGATAATTGTAAAAGGAATGTCCTAGAGCTATTTAAGAGGACTCACTCACTCCCAAAACATCCACGAACAACTTTCAGTCAGAATAGTCGGTCTGCAAGATTCGGACCGTGACCTCCTGACCTGTCTCACACGTTACACATGAGCTAACTCTGTCAGTCACAGAAGTTCCTAGGTGTACACTGAAGCAAGTAAAAGTGCACTACTACTCTTATTACACCATAGCGTACCCTACAAGCGAACACTTACGACATCCCTGAACAACCAACAAGCTGAACCCCATGATGAGAAAGCCTTCTTAGCAATAAACACAGACGTGCACTTCTGTAAAAGGGTTAGCTCAAAGAAAGTAAAGCACCTGTTTGCATTGCACATTTCGTAATCCAAGACTCTCCATGCTGGTTCACGTACATACATTCGTTCTCACACGTCAATGTTCTAAATCTAGTTTAATAACGCATTCAGTTAATTTCACGTTTAATTAAGTTGGCTGCAATTCTTCGAGAGTAATTATAGTTGGATGTCTTCATTTAATCCAAATTGTGTGAATAATTGCTTCTGCAAGATGTTATTTAATATAATCATACACCATTGCATCACGTTGGAGCATATACGTGTAGCGGGAACTGACTCGTAAAGTATTTAAATTGTGCTTTTAAGGAGATAAATACTAAATGAAAGTTTCTGTAGCAGTATAATATGAAGAGCAGGCATGCATTTTTGTAAAAAGACGCAATAACATTTTCTACTTTCGCAAAAATCATTCCTCTAAGGACTTTTGTTTGATATAAAGTGTTAGATAATTATTTCTTATAATTATTATTTAATGATTGCATATGAAAATCGTAAGGAATGTAACAACAAGCATAGCCATCACAGATGTACTGTGTGTGATATCTCTAAAAGTTTTTTTTGTAAATATGAGTTTGATTTTTACCTAGATAAAATACAATTTGTCTATCCTGGGAGATTTTTCGCTCTTCCATCAATTTACTCATTATGAAGCAATGTAACAACGCAATGAGATAAACCAGCATGTTTATTATAATCACATTATAATTAAACAATGCGATTTCAGCAAAATAATAAAACATGCCTTAGCTAATTTTTTTTTATTTTTTTATTTTACCTTCAATATTGTAAATAAATAAATCGATACATTTTTAGATTGTTACATTCTAAACTTGCACGGATACGGAAGTACCCGAAAGGGGGAGCGAATATAATTAATCGAAAGATCGTCGAAGACGAAAACAAACAAAAAATACGTTTCTTTCAAATCAAAAATCTCGTTTTTGGTGGAGGTGCCGGGTATTACTATTTCAATTGTGGGTGACATTTGCCTTGCCTTCTTGACCTCTTGGGTCACCAAAATCATTCCGTTCCATCGTGGAAAAAATCGAATGTCAGTCATAGAGGTTGTTTGATTTTTATCGTGAGACGTGACACTATCTCTAACAGACGGACGGGCAGAAAAGTGATGAGAAGAGAGAACTTCTGACACTAAAAATTCAAATTAATTTTTCTGATTCATCGACAAATGAAAAGTGGAGAAACTATTTATTAATATTTTATGCTATATTATTTTATACCGGCAGATTAATCGACGTGTAACCTTGTTTTATCTTTTTTTGCAGTTATCAACATACAACTTTATATAACATCCCTGAATTGTAAATACAAATAAATCATTTGTTCCAATAAGGAACTAAATCTTATCAACACTTATGAGTTATGACACATCTTTACACATCAAGTAATTGCCTCAACAGAGATTACTAAACTACCAGGAAAATTAAAACCAAAACGAAACAAAATCAAATAACAAATAACAGCAATGCCTTACTCTCTACACTGAAAGGTTCACGAAATTGAAGTTGGAAATGCCTTTTTTGACTTTTTCGATGCGATTATTTTATTTGTGTGTGGAATGAGTATTGAGTATATGAAGTTTTTCTATGTTATTTAAGTTTCACTTTTAATATTTCAAGTTTTACTTTGAGTTTTGACTTCGTGCCAGTGCTGTGCCTATGTACAGAGACTGTTGTTATGGCATGGTTATTAGCTATAAATTCTGTTTTGTAGGTTTTGATTTTAAACATATTTTAACAAATTTGTAACATGTGCATAATTTGAAATAAAGACACACATGTAATGATAAATGACGAATTATAGTATTATGAACAGCCACATTTATTTTGAAAACTTCTATTTTTTTTCTTCTAAAGTAAGGCAAAATAATCAATAAACTCAGAGGCAGAGGCTATAGATAGATAGAGAGGCTATATGCAACAACATCCGGATCACAATCTGTCCTCGCCCCCCCCCCCCCCCCCCCCCTCCCCGAGACATCCTGTAACAACTCGTCATGATTAAATTAATTATATTATACTTAAAAATATTCGAGGTAGTTATTAACGGAAGAGGAGAAATGTAACAAAATGTGGTGAGCACAAAATATATACAATTACCTAATTTCTTGTCGTTACCATAATTTAAAAGTAACGTTCTTTAGAAAGGAAGATGCCACTCACTACAAATTTAAATTCCCAGAATTCAAAGTTATCTCCGACGTTCCTTATATATCACAACACACTGGAATCACCATTGCGAACATCGTTCTCAAGCTTTGTAGTTTTATCAATATCACAACTTATGTCATCATTCAAATAAACGTTATCTAACATTGTTTTCTGAGTACGTCCCATTTCTCTTCTTTGTTGAATCAATGAAATGACACAAGACGTCGCCAAATAATGTTAAGAAGTCAAGCAACGTTATTTATTAACTCACAAGGTGACAAACTCGTATCCCATCATTGACAAGTGAGGTGCTTGAAAGGAATCTTGCGGAAAGGCAGATTCCTCAATGACATAACACTCAGATGACCATTAATTGTATTACAATGTGTTACCTAATGTGGTAAAATCAACCAGTAAAACCGGTAGTATAGTGATATCTAGGACACTTTCGGTGGACGTTGAGGTCTGAACAGTTTACGGCCTGTGGAATGCGCACCGGTTATATTCATGTCAGCCGGCCTGCAGAACATAGAATATACCGACAACACAAGAGTATTAATGAAATCGAAAGTGGCGTCAGGGGCACTAATTTCATATCCATCCATACATAATAATATATTCGTATTGCATGAGACGACGACACATCTGGAGAAAGTGTGAGTTAGACTGAAGGATTCCAAACAGGAACTCGACAGAAGCATCTTCATCCAACCTTGACTTTTAGAATATATTTATTCTTATATACACGCGAAAACACTAACGCACGTGAACCACATCGTAATTATTAAATCACGATCTTCGCACGGTAAAAACTGGACGTACTTCGAATTGTTTCTCGTTCCTTTTAGCTAATTGTAAGCTGAGTTTTGTTTTATTTTGTTTCCTGTAGCACATCCTCAACGGTTGTCGTGTCGTGTTTGTGATCGCTGATTATGTCTGGAGGCCAGCAAAGAGTTTAGTTCGCAACTAGAATCCACCTCCTGAATACAGTCTTATTATCATCAATGACTATAATCATTAGAAACTGTAATGATGAGTGCATTAGTTTGTTTGTCACCAACAATTATTTTGATTGGCTTGAAGACTTACAACAATGCACAATGCCAATGCGAATGCAACCACGACTTGAACAATATTGCTGGTATGTCAAAGTGAATGATTAGTCTGGAATAGTTATTATTATGATGAGGCGTGTAAGTGTATGTAGTGTAGACGGTTGTCTGATTCTTGTATTGAGAAGATATGGGAATTATATAAGGATTAAGTCCATTTTGTTGTTACAGAGTTGAAGTTTTTTTTTGCTTACTTCTTGTAAGTATTTTTGAGACGATGAGTGGTGAAAGATGACGATGAAGGACGATTACAAAAAAAACATATCTTATGCGGGACTCGAACCCATGTCCTCGTACAGCTATCGACTCAGACCAGCGTCCTAATTGTATGTGTCACCGCGAACAACGACTAGGACTTCGAGTTTAAACGATTTCAATTTGAAAGATCAGAAGAACTTAAAACAGCAATCCATATAACTTCAGTTTTTATTTATTTTTACTAACTAATTTTTACTCAATTAAACAGGAAAAACGTCGGTTTTGCATAATTATATACACGTATCTTAATCTATGTTTCTGATAAATTAAGTGTATAGAAACACATCCCAGTGTTAAAACAGCTTTGAAATTTTTCTTCGTATTTTATTATTAAAATTTTTCATATTGAACTGTTAGAAATGTCATATCAAAATTAATACCAAATAAAATACATGATATTGATATTCCAAATATAAATATTCAACACCACCCAGACAGTAAAAATTGAACTCCAAACGGGATTAAACCCGGGTTTACCGCGTGGATCTTGAATAACCATAATATAGATAAATTAAATTAAACAACAATCAATAAAATACAAAAACCATTAATTTCATTGCAAATCTTTGTTGCAACTTGATTTGTTCGACACTGCTAACTCTCAGTAAATCATACAATATTGCGTAACAACACCAAGCCTACACAGTATTCGTTCATAAAACCAATATTAATAAGTCAATAGAAACCCCAATGGCTTACACAAGAAAGCGTTACCAGTGTTGTGTAAACTGTCAGAGTTAATTAGAAATCTATAAGTCAAACAGATTTGGTAAAACCACCTGACCAATGCGTAGTTTATTACCTTTTTAACATCAGTATTTCCAAAACATTGCAATTGATATTATCTGACAGCATAGACAATTTAGAATTTAAGTTAATTAACACCTTTGACCTTTTCGTTATTAGTAGGGCGTGATGCGTAAGTGAGTTTATAGAGCTTAACACGCGTGCGATGCGTGAGCTCGCATTGTCACGAGCTAGATGCGAGTGTGGGTTTTGCAAAGAGAAAATGCGTAGTATAAATCGCACGTGGATAAAACAACAATCGTAGGTATCATTTATCTTTTTGTTTATAAGCGTAGCTATTAATACTTTTCGAAACTAGTATTCGTTTTAACATGAAAATAAATAAAAGATAAAAACTCGAGGATATAAGCTTTGTCTAAAGCTTCTACAGATAAAGTAAAAGAGCTAATTTTTTTCATCAAGATGATTAATTCTAAAATTCGCTAATGTCTTCTACCAGATATTTGCTGTCCGTTGACTAATACTAAGTATATCTTCCCTAGTTAACAGCAGTGCCTGTTTCGAATAGAGTTATTACTACGTTCCAGAAAATTGCATTGTCGTTTGTCTAATTTTAAACAATTGATCTTTATTTTAAAACTATTGTACGTTGAAGAATTTGGGTTCAAATTTGGCACGTGAATCATACCTCACCGCTCATCTTATCAAAGACCTTGAATGAAACATTAGGTATTTGTTTTGACTTTGATGAAACCCAATTTTTCTAGTTTCTAGTTCCAAACATTATCTTATTTAATAATTGTGTACGATTTCGACTACAAACATGAAAATGTCATGTTTCCTTCTCGTTTACCAGACATTGACCTTCTACAAAATAATAAGACCCCTGACTCTACAATCCTCATTTTATCCATGTTCTATTATTATATTTAATTCCGGTTTTCAATATATAAAACGCAATGCATAATAATGAGCTTGTTATATATTTTGGTTGTAGTATAAATTCCTAACAAGAATCTTTTTGGAAATAGTCGAAATAAACCGAACAAAATGTTATGTCCCCTTGGCTGGCGTAGTTTAACCGAACAAAATGTTACGTCACCTTGGTTGGCGTAGTTTAACCGAACAAAATGTTATGTACACCTTGGCTGGCGTAGTTTAACCGAACAAAATGTTATGTACACCTTGGCTGGCGTAGTTTGTACAACCTCACATATTATGCAGGCCATTTATAGACCTTAACCCACATTACGATGTCGCCAAATGATAATGCATTATTTAATTGAGGTGCTTGATCTTAATCGAGTTCTTAATGCATGCAGTAAATCGTAATACATTTTTTTATTACGTGATTATCCATACCAACCCAAGTTTCAAGAGCAAATCTTACATGCAGAATATTATATAACACTACAAATGTTATTAAATGTATAAAGTAGGCCTAATCACGTACAATGTGTGATATTCTGTATCTTTATCGATAAGCGTAACAAGTAGAATAACAAAATACAAAAAAACTTTTGTATTGGAATTGCCTAACGATAACTAGGAATAATATAAATGTATAAGAATTGCTTAAAAGGTGGGATTGATAACATACACTATGGATACGAATAATGAAACACGTTCACAACTATTACATACCCGCATCTATTGTGTGTAAGCTCGCTGCATGAGGAAGAAATTACATTATTTTACATAATATGGGATGATAGTGATCATATTATTACAAACCATATTTTGTTTTTATTTTCTATGAATTCTGTCATTGTGTTGTTCGATCACAGTCGTGACAAATGTAATATGTACAGAGTGTAAAAATTAATCTGTGATAATAAGTTACACCCCACAAGAACTGGCAACTAATAAATGAGACTATAGATTATGTAGTTGGTAAACACATCAGTACAAACGTGCATCAAAGCAGCTGTTATTTCCATTTCAAGATCATAAATTCGAACAAATATATTGATTACGCAGTAAATTTATATTCTTCTTATGCGCAAAAATAATCCGACCTTCTGAAAACAACTTTCAAACTCGTTTAACAACAATTTTTCAAGATAATTTGACAATCTTCAACTAAGTGTGAGAACGGCCTATCTTCAATAAATTTAACGAACTACCTTACTTTGTATGGAATGTTTTCTAAGAGCACGAAATAAAAATATAACAAAAAGTCCATAACCTTCAGCTTAAAACGTGTTAAACTTGAAGATTCCACCGAAGTTGGGACTATCGAACAGAAACATCCGTTCGGAGAGCAAACCTTCGTCGCCTTGACCGTAATTCACGCATGCAGAAACGAGAAAAATAATCATCAATTCATCAAATAATTATGTTTGATTCTCATAATCATTTTTCAGCTTCCGAGAGCTCAATAGCACTATCCCTTCGAATATGTCTTAATAGCATTATAACCACTAATTTTAATTCATGATCACTTAATTTATGTCTGTTAATAGCAAAACAATCATAAATTTAATAAATGATTGCGTGTCATTCTTATAATCACTTCTCAGCTTCCGATAGCACACATAATAGCAACTATCCCTTCTTGTATAATATGTTAAGCATTATAATCAATATTTAATTCAAGATGAATTAATGTAAACTGTTCATTAAAAAATATAAGCCTTCAATTTTCTTTAGTAATACGTACAAACAATTTAGAAACATACCATCATACATATGTAAGGTTACCCGTAAAAATACACATATTTTACATCTCATAAAATAAAGTATATGCTAGATGCATTAACTTTATTAGAACAGGTATCTACATGAAATCTTATATATGAAATTTTTCGCTATTCTTGCGTGAAATTGGACAGTAATTAAACTTCATTTTGCACCCAAGAATATAGTGTCAAACTTCATTTAAAAATGCATTCAATTCCAGCATGAGTGTCAAGTTTAAAGGTTACACAGCGCATTACATAATGTGTGTTTTGATGCCTAAAATTAGAACATTATCACACTTTAGGCCAAGGTTCACTGATCTCTTTAGTTTTTACTTTAAATGCTAAGCTGACAACTTGTTTACATTGCCGATAAGAGGATAGCTCTGTCAACTATTGAAGAGAAATATACAAACTAGTGATTGTATGTTTAGCTCCATTAGCCAATTTTTTTTGGCTTTCGAGGCTTTAAATATAATACTAAAATAGTTGGGACTTTACGAATAATTTTATGCAAAGAATCAATTACCATGAATACTAGTTTTTGAGCATATTGACACGAAAATAATTAACTACAATTTTGTGTGTGCAATTATATGTATCTAGATTTTAAAAATGTTCTCATTTTTTTATGACCGCATATAAGAGTAAAATAAATAAATAGACAAAAGAAATAACGCTAAATAATTATATCAATAAATTATACTTATTTCGAGCGGTGTTGAATAATAAAATCCAAAGTACATTCCTAGGTAATGTACATTTTGTACATGATCGACCAACTAGGAAAATAAACTTTATTTTTACTTTAGCTAAACGTACATTGTATACGTTAAAACGTTAGTTTATATCCAACAAGTTAGTTCAAAAGTATAGTAAGACGATTGCATAAAGTTCGTTAAAAACAAGTTTTCTGTTGCACAAATAAAATTCTTTGTAAATATATTTAATAAAGACCCTAAATGTTCCAAACGGAATCGTGGTTGCTAAATAAACATGATTATTGGTATGCCTATGCCTACGAAGATTCCTGTGTTTTAGTTACACCGATAGTGTTGGCTTGAGCGCTAAGCGCTCGACTCTGATTCGGGAGGTCCACGGTTCGAATCCCGTCGAGACCGGCAATCCTGACTGAAGGTTTTTCCGAGCTTTTCCTCAGTCGTTAATGCGAATGCAAGGGATAGAGTCCTCTAAAACAGCCTTCGGACATCCCTTCACAATTGTCCTATCCGCAACATACCTAGTTCACCTGAAGAGGGGCATATTGCAACCTATAACAGGTTTAATTCCCACGATTTTTTTTTTAATTACAAGGTAGGCGCCTATCGTTGACTTAAGCGAAACGTGTTGCTACTCACCGGTCCCACAACTTCCCACGCAACTCGATAGCAAACTATTAACCAAATAGTGCACAGAATACATAATAGAATTCATTACCGCTTTCTACGAAAGTCTGTGTTGGCCGTGGTTAAACTTACGTTTGATAGTAGGCCATGTGTTACCCTTGACATCGTATTTAAATCGCTTATCATTGGGTCTCTTATTCCATACAAACACAAAACTTAGTTACGTTTGTGTCGTAATGTTAATGTGATGGGAATTTGATGTTATTTATTCATTTTGCGCTAAAAATTATACATTAATAATATACTTTCAACGCAAGTGAATAGTTTACATGTGTGAAACGTGACCTTCCATCTAATCACATAACAATTCTGTGTGGTTTCTTGAGTTTTGTGAACACATTGTTACAACACAGAAATTAAATACATAATCATTAATTTTGCTTATTTCATATTCATAATCTATTTTTAAAATTCGTGGAACTGTAAGCGTTACAGGGAGTTGTTTTAGATTGAATGCAAAGTTAAAATAATTGAATGTACTTTAGTTAGGGCTGGACAAAGAAATCGATATCTCGATACGATATGTGGGAATATTTTCGATATTGATATTTGGACTCCATATCAAAATATCGAAATTCAAGCCTAGAACGAGGAATGGAAGTTTTGGGAATATAAATGTGCAAGCCGTTGATTTTGTAAATACCTACAAAAAATTGATCTATTTATCAAATTCCGGTTGGCGTGAACATTATGGTAAAAGTGCCGAGTAGCCAATAGTAAATTCGTTCTGAATTTAACAAATGGAGTTGCCGGAAAGTTTATATTTAATGCATCCTGACTTTTAGAAATGGTGGAGGTGCAGGGTATAGTAAATGCGCCCTGACTTCTAGAAATGGTGGAGGTGCCGGGTATCCTAAAGTAAATGCGTCTCTTCTAAATTTTGATGCTGTTAGATTGTGGTTGCTTAGATTTGGTTGCCGGGTAGCCTATAGTAAAGCGTTCTGACTTCTAGAAAGGTGAGTGCGGTATGCCAAGTATGCGCCCTCTTCTAAATTTATGGGTAGTATATATGCCTGACTTCTAGATATGGTGGAGGTGCCGGGTCGGTCAAAGCTAGTTTGAGAACGTCAAAATCATTATTCATTTTAATCGATCCCTTGCCAACCGTTTATCGCCACACATTATTAAAAGTGGGCCTACTTAGAATTTTTATTTTGAAAACTTTGGAAATTGTTTTGAACAAATAACATTCCGATCGGTATCAAGTTTTACGTGTGATATCGATAATTTCATGATATGTATTAGCCCGGCCTTAATTTAAGCTTGTTGGAACTATATCATACCACATTATTTTAGCCAAATGTACGAAGATGGGTTGCTTGATTATTATGAATATTGTTTTGGCTTAACTTGTTTCTGTTGACAGATTGCAAAGTTTAAAATTTCAATATTATAATAGACAATAAAGATTGGAACAAATACAAAATTGATTGCAACAAAACACACAAAGTGACATTTGGCTCCTTTGAAAACTCAATTGCAGTTTCTAAATTGTACACTTTTACTTCCTAGTTCTTACTTTAAAGTTGTCACACCTACTTCACCTACGTTTTACTCCAAATTATCCAGAGTGTTTCCTGTTTGGCACACTATGCAAAATGTTTTAACAATGATTACTTTCTAATTTTTTCATCGATAACTGCATTGCCACTGATGGGTCTATGTATCAATGAATTAATGAAATGAAATCCCGCTTATAACAATGAATGATAAACCAATCCGTATATCAGACTTTGGAAAAAATCTAGGAAATGTCTTTGACAGTGAACTCACATTTGATCAACATATCACAGCGCAGTGTGCTAAGGCGTATGGAATTTTACGATCATTGTATATATTCAAATCAGTGTTAACAGAAAATATGAAGGTAAAGTTAGTCAGTGCTCTCATTTTCCCATTATTTGACTATGGAGATGTGGTGTATGTAGGTATTAAAACTTGTATTTCAGACAAAATTCAAAGAGCACAAAATGCAACTATGCGTTTTGCTTGTAACATTAGGAAATATGATCACATCAGCCCAGTATTTAAGAAACATAACGTGCTAAAAATAAAACAACGTCAATTTCTGCATTATCTCTGCACTGTTGCCAGAGTTTTGCATACGCAACATCCTACATACCTGTATAATAAACTCAAACATACAAATTCACATCATAACTATAACACCCGTCACAAAAATTTTGAAATCCCACTTCATCGATTGTCAAGCGCTGCCTCTTCACTTTCAGTCTTTGCACCACAATTATGGAATGAGTTACCGAAGTCCGTCAAGCAGTATGTCAACAGACCTAATTTGTTTAAGAAATATTGTAAACAACACATCCTTCAGAATAATTTGTTTGTTAAGTAGATTAAGGTTTGTATACTATATTTTATTTAGTCCGATTTATATTTTAGTTCCTACATGTAGCAATACGTTGAGCATTGCTTTTAATTATTTTGTATTTCTAATGTGTACTTTATTGAACCTGTCGATATTTATGTATGATACATGTATAAGTTGTGCTATGTAGGCCTATAATCAAATCTAAGAACTGAGTGAGTTATGTATAGTAACATGCATTTTTGACTCATATCACTGTATTTTTGTGTTTGTTACTGAATTTGATTTCTTATCAATTTATTTTTAGTTATAGTTTTAGGATCTTTTGTCTTTAATGTATGTATTGTATTGTTCGTGCATAATACTTGTGTAAATGTATAACATGTGCTAATTACGTAGCTATAAACACGAAAGCCGTAAAGACCTCGCCGTTTTGTAAAATATTTGTGTGTTTTACAAATAAATTCAATTATGATATGATATGATATGAATATCCAAAGGTAATTTGGGGTGAAACTTATCCCATTATTATAAAACAACATATTTTAAAACAACAGCAATTGAAACTCAAATTAATCAAACATCTTGTCAATAATGTGTTCAAGAATGACATGCAAATAATAAATCACTTCATACCGATGTAAGATATAGTTCAGTTGTATGGCAAAAGACTCCGTTACGTGATGTAGCAGGCTCGATTCCCGCCATCGGCAATCCTAACTGAATTTCCCCAAGATTTTCTTCAGTCTTTAAAATAAATTATGAGATTGAATAATCACTTAGACTGGAACTTTAAACCTTAGTTAGTCACCTGAACCGAGTAAAACTGATGTATGCACCCTATACCGAACATCCGCAAGAAAAGTTCTTTGTTATAGCATTGACTGTGTTTGTTTATCATTATGATAATATGCACATCAACAACCTATGAATTCGATGAACGCTTTATTTTAACCATAACTGCCTACTTTTGACTTAGAATAGTAACTTTGTAAATCCTTGATCAGAGGATGGACTTAGAATACTTAGTAACTGGCGTTACTGGACCTGCAACATTATTGGGCGGTGCGTCTGAGATTCTCATTTCCGGTTTTGACCTAAACCTTTATTGCCAATAACATTGCGGCCATTTTAGCCCATCAAAAGGTAAACATTTGTTTAAACAGGAGAAAAAGGCGACAACGTTTGACGAGTTTTTGTTTTTCGGGTCTAGTTTCGCAGTACACGAATTAACCAAGAGAGGCATATCCATGCGCCTTGTAAATCCATGATCAAAGCAAGTGTTGCATATTCCATATAGTCCACGTGCAATCCAGCACCCAATTACTAGTGGCATTTAAATTAAGAAACCAAGGACCTGTTCTCTAATATCTGTCATAAATACCTGATCCAGATTTTAATTCATCGTTTGTGTAGTTTTTTATCTCGGCTTGTGTGATATAATGTAGGCTATGCTCTTGTTGCCCATGTTTGGAAAGTGGTCTGATGACTTCAGACTGGGCAGCCAATACGCAACTTGCACCGACCAGACACACCTGGCATTCTTTACTAGACTGAGATTCCATGTCCGATCTCCAGCCATGCATTCTTATTTCCACCCTTCCATATCCGAATCGCAATCTATACATACTAGGACACTTCGCGAAAGCTTCCCATATAATAGTCGCGTTGATGGACAAGCTTATGGCATGTATTCGTGGGAAAAGACTAATAAGGAGATTTTCGAAAAAATACTACTTTATTATACGCAAATATACATAAGCCTAAAGCTTTTGAAGTTTCATCAAATCGGAGTAGCCGTTTGACTGACGGCAGTAGTCTGGGTTTAAAATTATTCGAGTGAGCTAGCAAACAAACAGATATAAAATTGCACAACAAATCGTAGAAGAAAGGTTGACTAAAGACAATTAATTATCGGCAAAAAACGTAGTAGTTCTACGTTTAGAGATTTTGAAGGTCCCCTTAAAAGTTCATCAATAACGGAGTAGCCATTAGCACCTGTAGATAGGAAACAAACAGACAGAAAAAAACAAATAACACAAATAACACAAAAAACACGGGAGCTATCCCATCCAAATTAACTGGAAATCTTGCCGACAACTTCGCATTATCGACCAATTTCTCATTCAGGCCTTCGTCAACGTCCCTATAATTTAATAACCATCCAACCACAAACACCGCAATTACTTCACCAACTACGCTTGTCATATCTTAGTAGCCAAACATTCTTCATTTGTTATCAGTTACCTTTTCTTTTGAAATGTAGAGATATTTGAAGATAATTTCATGCTGCTGGCTATAGCATTACGCTATATGTGTACAAATGTAAGGCCTCGTAGACTAGCCTTAATGTCACCATCTCTACCATAAATCCATCCATTTACTTTGTACGATCCATCAATACCACTTATTTCAACCCATCAATTCATTGATCGACAATGAAACTCTTATTTATTCCACCAATCAAGCTATCAAGCTATGCGTTCATCCATCAATCCAGTAATATACACACACTCGATAACCAATGGTTTGATCAATATCCATAGAAATGATATTTCGTCACTTAAACTTTCTTCAAAACTAGATCGACTTTTTGTTTCTTTCAATCTGTATCAGCACCTGTAGGATCGCACCCAGGAAATGGTGTTCTAACCGCAGACATGAGTATCACACTATTCGTCGTAAGCGTGCTCATAATGGATAGACTCGATGGGAGAAAACCGCCTGATCTAATCGATGCCTCACGTATCATGACGTAACAGCCAGTCTAGCCTGGTCTACTCCGCCCGGTACGTTGAGAGGGTCAGTGACGTCACGAAAATACAAGACCAGCCCAGACTGTGGGAATGAATAGTTTGTTCGTAAGATTCTTCGAAGTTGCAAGTCCTGTTTCTTGATATTATTTCGTAATATTTATGCATTTTAAAATAACGCAGAGCATACTCGAAGAATGTGTATGTTGTGTTAAAAGTTGACTGAAACCTTTAAGGCAATAGCCTTATTAGATATTTGCCTTGTGAAACAGATAACACGCAGCGTCATGCCATGAATAAGAATAAGACTGATGCAACATTCAACCCAGAACATTGGACAGTTCTCGTAACACGCTCTAGTATGCAGCACCCACATTGCACTGCATTCCTTAAACGTACTGTTCGTAAACTTGATAACAGTGTTATCATAACATTTTCATGTTCAATATTGGTATTGGTTTTAAAGTTATTCTAAAAATGAAGGATATCTCAATTTTCTACTAACGTATACTTTTAATAAATTAGCAATAAAATGGCCACTAATTACCGTGGTGATGTGTGCTAATAACTTACAGCTATAACTAAAATATTTAGAAAAATTTGGAGACCGTTTTTAAAACAAACAAAAATTAATTTAACACTGCTAAAATTGTAATTTTGAATTATTTTTTCCACTAATTCTCCGCTTTTGGAAGAAAAAAAACGATGACTATTAATTAACCCAAATTCCTGCCAAAGAATTTTCGTATCTCCGTTTTGATAGTACCTGCAAGTTCAACACGAAATTCCCAGTCATCTACCCCTTTTTAAAGAAGTTTTGGATTATTTCAAACAAAATCAAACATTGTAGTTCATTTTTGCCACTAATACCTGCGTCTCTGACAGAATGTGTTCAAAGGGAACGAACATTGTTTGCAATAATTGAATGTATCTTCACGTTTCTAACCTACACCTTTGTGTTTTGCAGACGATGTATCGCGACGTGATACGAGTGGTGGCAGCAAGAGGGTGGTCTGCTACTACACTAACTGGTCTGTATATCGGCCAGGCACCGCCAAGTTCAACCCCCAGAACATCAACCCCTACCTCTGCACCCATCTGATCTACGCATTCGGCGGTCTCACACGAGAGAACGGTCTCCGCCCTTACGACAAATACCAGGACATCGAGCAAGGCGGCTACGCGAAGTTCACCGGCCTCAAGACGTACAACAAGCAGCTGAAGACGATGCTGGCGATAGGAGGGTGGAACGAGGGATCCACGCGTTTCTCCCCTCTCGTTGCCAGCGTCGAGCGGCGCGGGGAGTTCGTCAAGAACGTGGTGCGCTTCCTCCGGCAGAACCACTTCGACGGGCTGGACCTCGACTGGGAGTACCCCGCCTTCAGGGACGGCGGGAAGGCGAGGGACAGGGATAACTACGCCCTCCTCGTCCAGGAACTAAGGGAGGAGTTCAACCGGGAGTCGTCTAAGACGGGGAGGCCGAGGTTGCTGCTCACCATGGCGGTGCCCGCGGGGATAGAATACATCGACAAGGGATACGACATCCCGAAACTAAACAAGTACCTGGACTTTATGAATATCTTGAGCTATGATTACCACTCGTCGTTCGAGCCGTCGGTGAACCATCACTCGCCCCTGTACCCTCTCGAGGAAGAAGGAGAGTACAACTTCGACGCGCAGCTGAGCATTGTAAGTATACGACATGATTACGCTTGTTGTTGCTTTAAAGTCTCTATTAATGCACTTAGGCTATTCGAGACGGTAAGTGCTGAAAGATAACGATGAAGGACGATTTAACAAAATCGTGCCTTATGCAGGATCTGAACTCACGTCCTCGTAAAGCTATACGCTTCCGACCAGCGCAAATCGTGTGTGCTAGTATACGGCATCAACACTAATCCATACGAATTATTTATCCCGCTATGCACTATTATCTTGATGTTACAAATTATTTAATATTTAATACTTTAAACATTCCAAAACAAAACATTATTGACTTTGTATATTTTACGTTTTAGTAAACTTAAAGCACAAAACTTTTTTAAAAAAAGCTCATAAAAGAAAATACTAACATGCATAGCACTGGCTTGGCTCGAATATCAATATAGTGTGATCCGGTTTGCAGAAACTACATGAGTAATACATAATTTACTGGTCACTTTAGTACAAATTATACATCTTCGTTACAAATTGTTAGTGTATTGCATGTACTCATGAAAATTATATGCTGGAGGAGAATTCACTATAAACATGTAATATTTAAATTATACCGTTTAGTGAGAGGGCATCTTTAACATGACGACATGTTTATAATAATATAATTATGTTATTACCTGAATTGATTGCTAAATAGGAATTCGGTCGCAAATAGCTTTTACCTACAACAACAATGTGTGCTATAAAATTGATGACAATAACAACAACACAATAAAAATAATGATGTTCCTCGTAACCAATATAATTGGTTGATTATTCAACAATATTAGCTGGCGTCAATAAAATTATAAAACACCTAAGATTTATTATCTCATTGGTCGAAAGAAAGTAAATTTATCATTTCACTTGATCGTATCGTCCATTCCGGTTTCTAATGTTCAAATTTAACAATGTTTATATATTGCTTTAATAATAATTTTATGTTATGTAAGTGAAATAGAAACACACATATATGAAAACTATGCAATAGTATAAGAGTAAGCATTATAGTATGTGATGTATTTTAAATAAGTTATCATGAATAAAATTATAGAAGACATAAAAACGCCCCCCCCCCCCCCACCCCAATCAGCACAACCACAATCAGTGTTGAACCCATGTGCTACCTAAAAACTTATTCTTAAACTGTTGTATATTTCATTTTGATTGTACATATCCTCATCATTAAAGTAATCTGTTGATTTGACTAGATTACTCAATTAGTATATTGTATGGTTTGATAAGTATAATCTTTAGGAACGATTTATGATAGAATGGTTTTGATCATTTATCAACATAATTTTTGTTTCGAACATTTTGTACTAAGCATTTAGTTTCACAAATCATCACAAATCACTTGTCACTTTCGAAATCTTCTCCTTGGGGTAAATTCACTTCTTGAATAAACGCACAGTGTAGGCGGCGCTTTCTTCTTCGCGTCATATAGTAACCTCCCAAAGCTAGAAAATGTGTTCTTAGAAGTGATAAGTTTAGCTGAATCCCTGGATTGTTTATTTGAATGGTGTTATTTGCATTCAATGAAAAATTTTGATTAATCAAACGTAAATCACCCAAAGCTTGATTTCCTTCAACACCAATATTTGTAATTTCACAAACTTATTTATGTAATTAAGAAAAATCTTGTTTTTAAATTTGACCTATAGAAATAATTCAGGCTAGGTCGATACATTCTAATTTTTGAAGATTATGCAAATTTGAATTCTAGTCCTTTCGAAATCCGTGTCCGAAATCAGTTCGTCATAAGAAGAATATTGAACTTGCTTCTTTCAAATTGCCATCCAAAGAAACGTATATTTTGATATTGTTCCATCTGTCCACTTGAACGTAGCTAGAAATTTTCTATGTGCTAGTGATAAAGAAACATTCAACCTAAGCCCAAAGCCCAGATTAGAAGTCGTGTCGTTTTTAACTACGTGTAGTTGATTGGATATTACCCAGGATTGTTAATGCCGTCAGCATTGGTTGAGATAAAACAGAGCCGTTCGTTTATAAAGAGCTTCTTCACAAACATATTATTATGTAAATTATCTGCAGACTGTCAAAGGAAAAGTCAGCAGACACTCCCAAGAAAAGATATTTGTTGCAGGCCTAATATGTCTTAATTTGTTTTTCATAATATACGTTGGCCATATTTTAACAACATAAATTTGCATTTAAGAGAACAATAGCTCAATTTGTCACACAATATCGAGAAAGGGCGATGGGATCATCAAAAAAACACGATAAAAACAGGCCCTGAAATTATTGTTGAATAGTTAGGCATTCTAAAGATGCAGGGTTTTTCATATAATTCAAAATCATTTTTAAACATTAAATTAACACGCAAAGCTAAGTACAAAAACACAAATTGTTGTTATTGTTGCGACTCCTGCATCGATACAAGAATAAGAAAATAAAAGTGTTTTGTAGATGCCGAAAATGTATGGGAATGTAAACAACTTCGAAGATGGATTCAAAAATATAATTCGAAACTATGTATGTCACGATTTAATATTCCCCAAGGCCATGTTACGTTGTGAATAACGTGTTTCATACATTGCCTGTGACAAAAACACACAGTGTGTGTCTTATAATTAAAACCACGTTTGCGTATGCGTAATAGTATTTGGAGAAATCTTCAATTAGCACAGTTGACCGATCATAAAAGTATAACTATTATGTGTGTGTATTTTGTATATAGCTTCCTTGTTCTTGACAAAATGGGTGTGAACATTGTTAAGTAATACTAAATAATAGTTTGAGCAAATAACTATGTTCCCGTTCACGAATACGTTTGCGAAATACGAGTTTGACAACTTGAACAAATTAAAACACAGATGGGCGTGCCGAGTCCTTACACACTAAAGAAATGAAGTATTAGAAAGTTTGTGAAGATGATTTTATAATGTTGTTCTTGAATTATGATTACAGGATTACACAATCAATCACTATCTGAAGCTTGGAGCGGACAGGGATAAGCTAGTGTTGGGCATCCCCACATACGGCCGGTCCTACACCTTGTTTAACCCTCTGGCAACTGAGATTGGGGCTCCGGCTGACGGACCTGGAGAACAAGGGGACGCTACCAGGGAGAAGGGGTACCTGGCCTACTATGAGGTGAGTATTGGTTTCGTCAAAATCAAGCGAGAGCACGCACGTCAACAATAACCGTTTACACACTAATGACATTAGGTAGGGCCTACCATATATGGTCATGTTATTCTGATATGCTATCACAAAAATCAACATTTTATAATTTATGAATGAAGCAGTTAATCCCACAGAGGCAGTATTTTAGTGAAATAACGATTTTAAGAAATTGCGATAACGAAAGTGTTTTTGCCTTGTTTGGTAATCGTGTTCCCAAAGTTCCCGCTCGTATAATGTCAACCTCACCAGATGTGATGTCAATGTTCATATGTTATTCGTACACTTCAGAAAAATCTAATTCTCAGGATATATTGGGCAAGGATTGGCTTTAAAATAGTCGTGTTCTTTTTCGAAACAGTTTTAGAGACTTGATGATCATTGATTTGATTTACTTTTTGCCGATCCTGTGGCCATAGTGCGTGAGCGACAGTGCTGCGATCCTCGGCGAGTAGGCTACCAACTTAACTTAGACCACATATTATATATGCACACATTTTGTGCGTGAGGGTGTTGGTCTACCCACTAAACTTCAATAGCATCGAAAAATTCGTTGAAACATTTCTGGATTTCATTAGGCGAGAAACACTCCCGTGGGTGTAATTGATTATATGGAAATCAATCCAGATATTACAATATCCATCTCAGTCTCCCGATTGCTGGTCGGACGCTGTAAGCTACCGAGACAGTAAAACTTCTGGATTGTTGGAATATAGATCTGTATTGATAGAAACAGTGCTACAGTCATCAGAATCTATTCCGATCTACATGCTCTTGTTGGGGAATTAAAAGTATATCATTTATTATTAGTATTAGTTAATGTTTTATTTGAATCATTAGTAATATCACAAGCAACGTTAAATAAGTCTAGACACACACTCAATTAAATTTTAAAACATTTATTTGATATTATGTACAAAGTTATACAATACACATCGTATTTGTCACGTAAGGCGATATTACCTGGTTAATAATACGTTTTCATGCAGGATACGTATACATGTAAAGCATGTAATTACGCCTTCATAACCCATAAAACTAAACACTTTTACTAAGTTATTTGTCGGCGTATCGCAAGGTGTTTGTAGGCGCGTCCAAACGTCAGGTGAAGTGACAGGTGACGCGTCCTAAGATATTTCGCAAGGGTTACCTTACCACAACTGCGAACTCTATACTTGCGTATTACGTGTTGGGTCAAAGTTCGGGCTTTGTAAGCTGGAACGTATTATTACTTCCTCCCAAGTTCATTCTTAGTAAGAAACACTGGCCGTCAAGAAAGCAATCGTCAAAATAAGGAAGATTACTAAATTGTACGATCAAAGGTGTGAGTTTAATTTGCAAAGAAAGTTGTTTTGATGCGTAATTCAATCAATGGGATTCAAAATGTTCCTAATATAATTTTTTCAACGTGGAACTTGTAGAATTTTCTACTTTTCATAAAGCATTATGTGTCCGAACAAAAAATATTTTAAAATCATTTAATTTAACATTTATATAATTAAGTGACAACACACAAACGAAATATACGACGTAAAGTACATAGTATATTATATTATAATTTTGAAAGTGACACGGTTCAACATTATTTTTTACTAGAAGGCAGAACTCTTAAGCTTCGTTGCCAAAAATCTATCTTTTTAAATTAAATGTAATATGCATTATTGAATTTAGCCAAAAGATAATAAAAAATAAAACAATACCGTGTTAATATCCGTTGCTGGTTAGACCACTTTGCAATATTAAAAGAGGTAGCCAAGTTATTACTAAAACGTGTACCGCTACACTCACATACGTGAGGGGTCAAAGAAAATATATTATATCCATTGAAGCGTATTTATCGAAATGAGAGAGGGAAGTGGGATTAGATTTTGCGTTTATGTCAGTCGTAAATTCATATTATAAATTCTTAGTTTCGCGTAATAGAAAGGGATATAAATGAAGATCGAAATATTAAACCCGAGAAAGTAGATATAGGGAATGTTCCCAGAAAGTAGGCACATCTGTAAACTTAATGGACCGGAGCTCCTAGTCGTTGAATGTGCGTCCTTTATTACGTGATGACTATACATCAGTCAGAGCAATCTTAACAAGGAATAATTAATTGCAACGAAAAATATTTACGGAAAGAGTGAAATAGTTGTGTTTACCCATTGATGGCTAAACCGCATTTTTATTTTATTACAAATTAGTATAGGCATATGTGCTTTAAATTAGTGGGGGTTTAAAGATAGTTCCCACACAAATTGTAGTTGCAAAATAAAAAAGTAGTATTAATGACAATATAAAAATGTTTCCTACCACAACCTCAATCAACCTCCAAAATCACTAAGGACTCATAATAATTGTAGAATCCCCCCCCACCCCCACCCCCCTTAAAAAAAGTATAATTGTGGGTATGACACAATCGTGCCCATAATAAGTATTAAATTGGCAATAAGGAGATTTCCACCAACCCATAGAGCATCCGATTGCTATTCTGATTGCTACAATAATGATAACGCGCACAAGGCAAGGAAGGATATTTAAATTCTCTGCACTAGAAAACATTATAACTTGGCAGTTTACGAAATTGCTGCGTAAACCATTTCCTTTCCGCGTTAATTGCCTTTCATAGTCTTGTTAACAGCATCCTGGTTCCGCAGCTAAATTATGTGTGTGTTCGGTTCGGCACTGGCTAAACTGACCATAAAATAAAATCAAGAGGAAATGTTCTAAGATTAACTCTTAGTTTCGAAACCATGACCATCTAAACTCTGCATTCCGTGCTTCAAACACATAAACAACCGCCTACTTTCTCGTACAGCGACGCGCTCGCTCCAGTAAGGCACTTTCAGTTTCAGTCCTCACTCTTTTTCACTCTCATCACACGTCCAACAACCAATCACACTATTGCGCATTACACAATTGCACGCCCAAATCAAGCTATGACGTATTCAGATAAATTAATCTAAAAAATTAATTTGACTTCAACGATTCGGAACGGGTTTCTATTAAATCGACATTAGTTGAAATGTTTGGTGTGCGAATGCGATTTTACTTGCGTGATATTTACAGCAAGGGCGGAGAAACCAGCATTGTAACATTCATTGCATTAAGTACAATAAAGGAAAATACAGCAACTGGTGCCGTAACAGGTTTCAATTACCAGTATGTGGTTTTCCTTGAATGTAATGGCATATTTTTATCGGTGAATTTTAACGGTACAGTAGCTTGCAATAAAGGTTTTACCCCCGGCTTCAAATTGAACGTGGTTTAATGTAACGCAGTTTTATAACCTAAGCCCCCTTGGCAAGTTTTAAAGGTTATCCTACATTAAACCTGCCTCGCGTGTTTTAGATTTGGATTCCGAACTTGATTGGAATTTAGAACATGTCGATTCACGAATCAATAATATGTTTATTATGTTGCAAAATAGTATCTTATTAGATAAGTTATCTATTTTATATATTTATGATTTGGTTAGTCGGGAAACACTCCCGTAAGTGGAATTGTTTAATATTTAATACAATTCAGAAGTTAAAAAATCCATCCCGAACGGGGTTCGAACCCGAGTCACCCATATTCCACATTCCGTCTCGGTGGTCTTGTTGGTGTATCATCTTTTCAGTTAGTTCTCGATGTCATAAGGCTTTTAGTAAAAGATGTTGCTTTAATTTCTTAATGCGCCTACCTGGAATGTGAGAGACTCGGGTTGGAACCCCGATCGGGATGGATTTTTAACTTCTAAATTGTATTAAATATTAACTTTATGTTGTACTAGAAGAATAACATAAAGGTAATTAAAAAAAAATGTGGGAAACCTGTTATAGGGTGCTATGTATGCCCCTCTTCAGGTGTCTAACTAGGTATGTTGCGGATAGGACAATTGTAAACGGATGTCCGAGGGCTGTTTAAGAGGACTCAATCCCTTGTATTCGCATTAACGACTGAGGAAAACCTCAGAAAAACCTTCAGTCAGGAATGCCAGTCTAGGAACGATTTGAACCCGGGATCTCCCGAAACAGAGTCGTGCGCTTAGCGTTCGGGCTAACATTGTCGGGCAAATAACAGCTCAATTTTTACAAGTAAATTATTTAAACATAATCGTATCGTAGAATATTATTTAATAAGTACGAAAATACAGTTATACAATAGTACGTAACGTCTATTGCACTTGCTCCACGCATGTATGATTCCCTAGGAGAAAACCCAGTTCATATACTTATATTATTTTGTTTAGTATCTATCGCATGTTCGTCAGTATATTTGTTTCGCATAACTTGCGTGTGCGGTGGTTTGGTATATAGCCCATCCATAGGGCATGCTGTCAGCTAGTGCAAACATACATACACACAAGCAGCGCAGACATAGGCGTGGTTAGAAATATTACTTTAAATGTGGTGCCGAATTGTTAACATTAGAGTTAGACAACGACTTGAGTTACTATTTGAAGAAAATGTACTGTAAATACACTGGTTATTTATGTAAATGTTCCGATATAAGTCTGTCAAGAACAATAACACGAACAAATTTCAATTGAGGTCATATTAAACAGACGGCTGGTTTACAGAATTTATTATTTGTAGTAAAAATAAAAAAAATATATCACATCTGACAAAAATGAATAATGGCTATTTTTTAAAAAGTCAAAAAGGATAATCAAACAAATCATAATATAATGTCGTTATTTTATTTATTTTTTAATATGAATGCTAGAATGACAGAAAGAGCATCTGCCCCTTTAGTACGTGTGTACCTGTTTTACTAGTCGCGTTGATGGGTGAGTTTTTTTGTTAGTTTTTAGAATGCGTTTGATCTCTTTACTTTTTCTAGTCACATTGCAAAATCATTTTTGTTAAATTATAATATTTGTAATAAAGTAGTATTAATTGCTATGGTAATACCAATTAATAGAATGTAAAATATCTGGAGGCCCGAAGATTTGCTTTTTGAACGCATTGTAGGTGATTGTTGTCAAATTTCTATAGTTACTTGTTACATTATTATACAACTCCAAAAACTCATATTAAAATCTTATTTCTATGGATTCTGGCTAACTTTTTCAACTTTTTCTTTCAAAAGGCATCATTACCTTAATGTCCATGTGAAATGTGAACGTTGTAGCCCCACCCGTTTGGTCAGAATCGGCACAAATATCACGGAAATATCGCATATCGTTAAAGTACAATAGTCATGAGAAATATTCCGTACAAAAGCGTATAACAGGTCTAAGTTCAGAGATTTCGAAGGTCCCCTCCAATTTTCATCAAGATCGCATATTATGCCGTTTGCCCGGTAGAGCGCGAACAGACAGACAGATTTTTTTTTTTTTTAAACAAACAAACAAAAAAAAGCTATTTTTTATTTTTTTGGGGGGGGGGGTCAGTGAAATTGAAGTCTTCACTTCGCTCAATCCAAATTAATTACAATAGGCCTATATGTAATAAACTTTGAAGTAATAGCAATATTTAAGGCGTTCCTAGCAAACTGACAAAATATTAATTGGTGTACAAGGGAGGAGAAATAAGAAGATGGAATATTCATGTGCGAGCCAGGGGGTTCAGCTGTCTGCAAAGATAGAAATAAGCTTCTTAGAATACCCATGGGTGACTTTATAATTAAAGGTTGTAATTATCTTATGTAAATTATGACCTACAGACAAATGATTTTGTATGAAACTATATGTAAATATACATTGTTTTTATTAAGGCTGATTCAGTGTTATAAGCTCTACTGTACACACATGTTTGTCGGTATAGTACTAGGCCCTAATTACCACAATATATTATACAATAAGAGTGCAGACTAGGCATGCTGAGCCGAGCTTAGCAAAATAATGATGATGATAATAAAGATGATGATAATGATATTTGTTGCTTAACGTCTCATAGTAATGCACTAGGGCTTTCGAGACGATGAGCGAACAGCGCTTTAATCGTATGTACCATCGCGGACGGCTTGGATACTAAACATACTAACAAATCGAACATTAGCATAATAAGTCTAATTTCAGAAACACGTCCATAATTACAAAGACACGGTATATAAAATATTAAATTAACAGCTATGTGCTATTGATATATAAAGTTATAACCTTACAATTGGTGCATTTGACTGTAAACTCAGGTATTTGCTGCCATGGCGTGAAGACTTCCAATCAAATAGCGTGAGTGATGAAAAAGTAAAAGGGATTGTGCGAGTTGTGAACTATATTGATTCATTGTTAGATGATTTCTTTTATCTCATTGGAAAATCAGTTTTATAGTTTCTGAACACAATTATTTCATTCTTCATTCCAGCGTACTACAAGTGATTTATTAGTTATATAGATGAAAGTTGCCTAACAGTGGGTGGGAGAAATTATATTGCGCTATAGAAGAATCTTAGTGTTAGATTCTATATAGTTTAAAATGTTGTATAAGAACACAATCAGAGCATCTGTTACGAGATGTGTACGCAGAAGCCCCGGGATGTCTTAAATAAACACTTTTCATCCAAATATCCGGGGGGCAACAAATTAATGATGCGAGATAAAACTTTCATCACGAGCGTTTTCAATCGTTTATATTTTGTTTTAAGTTATTGGTAAGAACGCTGAAAATGAAAAAGTGCAGGACTATCTTATTTCTATATTTAACGCGTTGTTTGAAAGCGATCAATTCCGATTAATGATGATTCATGACTGTTTTCAGTATGTTAAATAGGTTCTCAAGTTTGAATATATAAAGTGAATTTAATGTTTACGTATTTCTCACGGCCAGACCGCCCTCTGCAGCGGTTCTTTCTCAGTTATTGGCGTATTTATTTTATCCTCGGGTTTACAAAATTAGGTCAATAATAAAGGTAGTAACCACCAAAACAGCACCGCTATTTTTATGATTTTAAATTCATATTTTTACCAGGTATTTTCAAGCAACCATGTTAAGTTGTAAACATTAATTCATGGCTTTGTTAAGACTAATTTAGAGTTTTAACAAAAAATCTTTAAAATATAAAAAATAATCAGATCAGAGTATTTAAAAAAAATCAAAAACTGGGATTTCTTTAAATAAATGTATTCACGTTTAGTTTTCAAAATCTGCTAAAGTAAAAATGCAATTACCAGAACAAAAAATGATTTATATCAACAACAAAAAATTATTTTAAAACTTGACAGCACGGACGTCAGTTAGCCTCTGCTTGAGGAAGAGTAAGGAAGTGTTACTCGAAAATTCGCAATTGTTTTTATGTAAGTGACCTTGGTTAATTGTTTTTAAGTGTGTGTTCGTATTCTATTGACAGCACCTATTTCAATTCCAAATTTTCGAAAAGGATCTAATTTTGATATTGCAAAATTTAACTTACAGAAAATGTCAAAATTGTGTTTCAATGGAACACTTCAACTTGATTTTTGATAATGCATTTGTTATTCGTATTTGGTAGGCTATTATCATGTGTTTGTGTATTTGTCATTATTTTGTTGTAACCGCTATGTACTATGTATCTGTGTCCCATATATGTACAATGTACTTGTCAGTGCACTGCAATTTAAAAAAAAAACATATACAAGAGTGTTTATAAACTCTAATGCACTTGCAGATCTGCGAGAACCTGCAGAACTCTGACGAGTGGAAGGTGGAGAAGCCCAACGAGAAGGCGATGGGTCCCTACGCCTACAGGGGCAACCAGTGGGTGGGGTACGACGACGAGGACATAGTCAGGAGGAAGGCTCGCTACGTCACAGAGATGGGTCTGGGAGGCATCATGTACTGGGCAATAGACAACGACGACTTCAGGGGAAAGTGTCATGGCCGACCCTACCCGCTCATCGAGGCCGGCAAGGAAGCCATGCTGGAGGGCTCAGGGTGAGTTGTTGTTTTATGGGTCTAACTATATGTAGTTAATTTGATTATTTACTAGAAACGCTAAAGTCCGTGCGTTGTGGATCAGCTTTTTTTGGTAAGTTTGTAGTTTGGCGTGAGATCTCTTTACTTATCAAGTGCTTTTTGGACGCATTGTAGGTGATTGTTGTCAAGTTTCTATGTGTGACTGGTTAATTGTTATTAAATACCTCAAAACTTAATTTAAAACCTTTATTTATATGGTTTTTGATATTTTTTTTTACTTTTTGCTTTCAGAAGCTAATACATCATGAACGTTCTAGCCCCACCGTTTGGTCAGAATCGGCACCAAATGTCACGAAAATACGCATAAAGTTGCTGTAAAAAAAATCGTAAAAGTACGATATTCATGAAAATATTTCTTCGATTGTACCCAAAAAAGAGCAATTCTAAGTTCAGAGATTTTCGAAGATACCTTCTATTTTCTTCAAGATCGCATTATGCAGTTTGCCACGGTAGCGTGCGAACAAAAAGGCAGAGAATAAACAAACAAAAAAAACACATTGGAGCAAAATTTTTTGAGGGGTCAGTGAATTGAAGCCTTTCGCTTCGCTCATCCAATGAGCGAAGATTCACTTTACAACTCTGTACGTTATTATGTCACGATTCACGATAAAAAAAAAAACGGGTTTTTTTTGACAAATTGCCATTCAACAAAGTAATAATAATGGTTTGAGTGAAACCTTGGATTCAGGGACGAGGCTATCAAAATTCAAAATTGTGATTTATTTCAAATCGTTTCACCAAGAGATTTATAAGGAGGAATCTTAGTTTGTATCATTATTGGCAATAACCTCAAGTTAAGCAAGTTTCGATGCTTTCCAAAAGTTAAACCTTGTGTATTTAATAAAATCTTGCCTTGATGAGTACAAATTTCGCATAGACGCGTTTAAATTCTGACTCAGTTTCAAGAAAGAAAATTGGTCCAAAAGCCGTGCGGAAATGGTGCTCAAAGCTTCAGTAACTTCCGGTGTCAAGTCGTTTGGAAAACTTCACTGATGAGCGTACTAATCTACGCCATGCAACTATGTAGTTTCACACCAGAGACGATATTATCGTGACAGTTCCCTCCCACTATAACAAGCAGACTACAATAGGCTTGGTAAGAAAGTCGCTTAACTGCTATATAACCTTGGTGACACTTGCCTGAGCTGAGTGTGTAACCTGAAGTAATTAGGCATGGGTAAGGTTTGTCTTACACAACTTTACACGTCCACCGCGTTAAAAAAATAGAGAAATGCAGAAAATATAATAAATACTTGGACAAGGGAAAGTAATAAGTAGCAAGGGAGAAATTTCTGTTGATGATGATGATTGTGGTTGCTTAGCGCTTCATATTATTGCACTAAGGCTATTCGAGATGATGAGTGGCGATATATTACGATGAAGGACGATTACAAAAAAACATGCCTTATGCGGGATTCGAAACCACGTCCTCGTAGAGCCATACGCTTCGGACCTACGCCCTGAGATTAAGTATCCCGAGTTCACTGGCATTATCTTTCGAAGTAATATCGAAACCAATAACGATGAGCTTCAGTTTTCATTTGTTCAGTGATGCAATTCAACGTCCTCTCCCAAGTACGTTGTTGTTTATTTTGTTATCCTCATCTTAACAAGTCGATGTCACTTGTCCGAGTTAAACATGTCGATACCAGATTCATTTAATGTTTTGAACAATTAACACTATTAAGGAGAAAATATGGATATAATTCTTGAAAATTGGATTGAAGTTTGATGTTGAATTACTTTATTGCGCTTTATTGTTCATTATTTTTAAATGTTTAGATATATAGCAAACAATAATAATAATTAAGCATTGGTGGTGTAGCAGTCAAAAACGATTTACCCACATTATTGACTGCTCAATAGAATGTTGCAGCGAGCCGTTATATTTGCTTTTGCAACTCCATTTAACACATTAAACCACTCAAGATTTAAAAGTTATAATAGAAATAGTAAACATAAGAAAATCTTAATTAATATTAAAAGCTGACAATTTAACATTATCTCTTTAAATTTCGCCATTTGCAACACTTTCTTTTAGATTTGCAAGGTGGCACGAAGGACTCACCTTTCATCTTCACCTGGCAAGAATGAAAGGTTTAATTAGATATAAGAGTAATTCACGAGCTACGGACTGAACTGCGTTGAAGTCTTTCCATACAGCTGTGAGAAAGATGTCAGATGGACTTAATATTAAAAACCAAAACCATATAATTAGCTACGCAATGTGGTAGATTGTTTTATGAAATTAGGGCAGAGAACAATACACAATTTTAACGTCGTAACGATCATAATGTTATTATAATGTAATAACACTTATCGCAAAGGTGTTTCATTTTGTCATTACACATCTTTCATAAGCTATGATTGATTGAAATGTTATGTAATTAAATAGTATGGGAAATTGCTTCGACTGCTGTGTAAATAATAGAGGCGTGATACTGATGCCATGGGGTTAGTAAGGAGGAGGTAAAGCACTTATTTTCTGAGGTTTTTTGTTTCCTATGTGACGTCATTTTTAAGATATTGAAAATTAATTTGACCAAATTATGGTATTTGCACGGAAAAGTAGATACTTTGGTTACACCCCCGCGGTCCAATGGTTACACCTCTAGTTTTAATGTAGCATAGCTCATGTCATACCCTTTTTATTTGTTTCTCGTCATTCTTTTTCAATTACAAGAACTGACAAAGTAGGGCAACTAAATGAAATTATGTATAATGCTAACAAAATACTAATACACTTTTTTTACTCGCACCATAATTTACGGTAGTAATTTATTGTTTCATTCATTTTTTTAATAAATGAATGTAAAAACGTCTTAATTTCATTCGCAGTATTGCCTCAACTTAATTAGATTTAGGAAAGAAACAATAAAGGCATACGCTTTAGCCAATTTCATATACTGCTAAAAAAGTATTAGGCTCATAATCATGTCGTAATCAGTCACACGTTTTTGTCTCCTGAATAATAAGAATTATTTTCTGACCAGGAGTTTTTATGGTCAACTTTGTGTGTGTAATGTGTATATAGGTTAATGATGATCGCCACTATTGTACAACGTGTATTTTTATCTCGGTGATATAAATTTTTTTTTACTATTCTTTGTAGTTTCTAAAAAATTGATTTCATTTAGATTGAAATTATTTTCTTAATATCTTAACGTAACTTCACAACTTTTATTTTCTCTTTATAAGGCATTTCGTATACATCTAGGGCTTTGCAAATACGGTACACAATTTGGGTTATGTGGTAAATAATTATTTAGGTAAACAATTTTTCACAATATCAATCTCAAATCTAAATTTAAAATTCTCTCGGTACACATAACAAGAATGACCTGTTCAACGCAAACCGGAAGACAAACAAACAATATAAGTCTGGAAAGTGTTACACATTCTTATTTTTTAAAAGGTGGAGATGATTTAAAATTTCCATTCTCGTTGTAGTATCTTGTTGAACCAAGCATGAACAAGGTGTAAGTAATGCGCACCGAAAGTGGATTTTACGATCATTATAGTTTCGTGTGCTGCACTGGACACGATACGATCTTAAACTCACACTTCCTGCATAATAATTATCCAAAACCCACCCATTAAATCCTTCATCAATATTTATCTAGTGATTGTTGTTCGTTAAGTTTCGATCTTCTTACATCTATTAAGAACCAACCTCTACTACGATACACCCAACCCATCACCTCGCACCTGTAGTAAAATACCTAATGGTGCAACTTGGCAAATGAATTCATAAATCAGACAGGCGATTTCTCTATTAGGCCATTTTCCCATAAGAATTATTGTGACTCGTTTCAATTGAATAGCTGTAAGGATATTATTAAAACTTTCATCTTTCATTCGGTAAATATAGTTACCTTGAAGTACCAAACAGAAAATAATTCGCATCGCATGCACGCAGGTTTAAGTAATGTAGGCTAGGTTTGAGTGAGGTCACAAAAGGTTGCATCAATTGTGCGTCGTTCAGATGTTTTCTCTCTTGGATGATTAGCCATTTCATCGACTTTACGCACATTTTAACATGTGCCACATTTCCATATCCGTAGGCCCCGCAATTATCTTCCACGTCATCACCATCCTAAGTACAGTCTCTAAAAGAAGTTTGTGTAAAGAAAGAAAACAACAAAATACAATAATATGGATCTCTTATACACGAAATATAATAGGCATAATTTAAAATAACCATTCTTGTTCAGCCTCTGGCAGACGTTGTTTATCCACGATTTTTCCTATTAATTATTATCATTAATTGGTTGGATCGTGACTAGAAAATAGGAAACTAAGTGCATAAGAGATGGGAGGTAAATCCGGATTCTACGGACCCTTGGATTATTACATCTCACATGGTTTTTCGACCGATATTTCACCCAAAACATGCATATTATCCAAAAGTATGTTGTTTTCCTGGGATAGATAGCAAACCTCCCAAAGTTGCAAAAGTAAACTTGAAACTGATTTCTCAACACTTCAGTTGTTTTAACTTGCCTGGTTTCCAATGAGTCAAAGTTAAGCAACATCTTTAAGACGAGCACACAAGTGGGTGGCTGGTCTTCTTCGAAACAATAGGTGCACCATTGTGCTTGAGTGGAAGGTTCGGGATGACGAAATGACTGCTCTTACATTTCGCGTTGTTCTCTTATACAAGATGTAAAATAATTGAAACAATGAAACTTATTTCAAAATTCTACTTAATTAAATTCTTGTCTTCACACTTCTTTTTCTTCACTTTGGTCTGTTACAAAAACTATAATCCTATTCTGCGCTACACGGTTTGTATCAAAACGAATAACAAATTCCAATCATTAACGTTCTTAACAAATTTGTATCCTGTCAGATCTTCAAACAACAACAGGTTTGTAAAGTATTTGTTAATACAATTTGTATTATGTTTTATATTAGTTACTATTATTTTGTAGTACTGCCATGTATTGTCCCAATTGAAGTATAAACTGTCATGGACGCATAAAAATGAATAAACATACTTTACGTTTGGGAATATAAATGAATTGCAATGATGTGTTTCCAGCACCATACATGTGGTCCCCAGCAAGGCATAGGGACGTCCCCGGCTCGCCCCATGAAGCAAACCGTAAACAGGGGGCCAGCCAAGAAACGAAAAAAAACCGTCGTGCCAACCGAACCAGATGTTTCTCACTTGTCTTAAGGACTTTACACCTTTACCGTTCCCACCCTTCCCTTTTTTCTTTCCTTTTTGTTTTCTTTTTCTTTTTTCTTTTCTCTTTTCTTTTCATTCCCCACCCTTTTTTATATTTGATTCATTCATAAATTGCATTTAATATCCTTTTTATTTATTATCAAATTTGTTGAGTTTTAATGCATTGTTGTAATATACCTATTTAAAATATTTACTTAAATGTAGTTCATTGTTGTGTCTGCATCTATGTAATTAGATTTATTTGGTTGTCCTCCTTTGTAAATCAGTTTTTATAACTGAATAGGATAGACGTTAAATAAATAAATAAATAAATAAAAAAATAAATAAAATACCTCTAGCGTTCGGGAATATAAAATGAATGTGCAATGGTGTGTTCCAGCACCAGTAACGATGTGGTCCCCAGCAAGGGCAAGGGACGTCCCCGCGCTCGCCCCACTACTGAAGCAACGCCGGTGAGAAACAGCGGAGGCGGCTCCACCACACGGAAACCGAACAACAAGAGGCGGCGTCCGTCGTCCAAGCCGAGAGCGCAGGAGAAGAGAACCTCCACCTCGTCCACCCCCACCTCCACCACCCCCGCGTACGTCTACCCCGCGGCCACCCCCGAGCCGCCCACCACACAGACTTGGCAGTGAAGGTCACACGGCTGTGCACATACTTTACTTCAAATGAGGGGATTTAGGTATCACTAATTCCATCAAATTATTTGGGCTACTTACAATTCTTCTTGGTGATTTGTGTAACTGTATTTTTTTGTTTTTGAAGGAATTGAATATTGAAATTTAAGTTATTCAAGTGTACAAATATTTCTATTTTCTATTATATTAAACTTAAATGTGTAGGCCCAACGGGTGTTACTTTGTGTAAGAATTATCTAGCGTAGACGTCAATTGAAGTATTTAAGTATTTCGTTCCTCAGAAACAGTCTGTGCTCGACCTTGGGACTTTAAACGAGCAGAAAATAGTAATTTATGCAGTCGTCACAAAATGCAGAATTTTCCTCGCAGGAAATGCAAAGTTATTACTGTATAGAAGTCTAGTCTCCCGGAAGGTAGCCTATTCCTGTAAGATGATATATTAGTGTGGACAACCTATAAGCACTAAGGAACCTTTACGCATACAGGCAGTCGAGGACCTTGCACTAGCGGAATTCCAAATTAATTTGACTAAAATTAAATTGAATACTGCGAATAAATCAATACAAATTTAATCCAAAAGGAACTGGTAGAAACACGTACATATAAAACTTTTAAGAGTAAGAAGTGCCCGACCCAAGAGTGCGTGGCTCAAGAGTTGGAGTTTTCAATTTCTGGGTTTTACTGACTCTTATAACGTAATGTTTGAATTCATGAATGTTGTTATTATTTCACACTTCTCCTATGTTTGTTCCCAGACTTCAAGTGCGAGGACGAGGGATTCTTCCCCCACCCCCGCGACTGCAAGAAGTACTTCTGGTGTTTGGACAGCGGTCCCTCCAACCTGGGCATCGTCGCCCACCAGTTCACCTGTCCCTCCGGTCTGTTCTTCAACAAGGCTGCCGACTCGTGCGACTATACCCGGAACGTCGTCTGCAACAAGAAGACCAAGGAGACGACGACAACGACGACAACCCCAACCCCGAAGACGGCGTCGACGACCTCGCGCACCATCCGCACGACGACGACGACCACCACCACCACGGAGGCGCCCGATTACGAGGAGGAATACGAGGAGTACGAAGATGAAGCGGAACAACCCGAAGAGGACCCGAAGGCTATCAAGGAACTCATCGATCTGATCAAGAAACTTGGAGGTATTGAGAACCTGGAGAAACAGCTGCATCTGGACGACTCGGGTAAAAGTAAATCGAACTCTGTGACTCCACCTGCCATCATCAGCAAGAAACTGTACGACCGAGTGCTGAGCCAGGCAAACAGCAGGGCCAACAGCAACGCAAACTTCTACAACAACCCGTCGTCCAAGGCTACGACACAGTAAGAATATTGTGGATTTATTTTTTCCATTACATATTACAGTATATCATATTTTAATGGATTGCAGCGACAGTGCTTTTTAATCCCTTTCTCACGGTAAACTTCATTACAGATGCCAAGAAACGAGACACCGATGTCATCCATGGTAACACAAAGTAAATCTTCTATGCAGGAGAACTTCTATTTAATAAATACGAAGCGTGAAATTGTATTTTTTTACAAATCGGGATTAGATGTTTGGTAAATGGTTGGATAAATGGTTTACTCAAATGCAACATCTAGATCATCTTCGAAACATAAAGTGTTGTGTATAATGTGTGGTTGAAATTAAAGATTCGGGGTGAAGCAACGGCTTCGTTTAATGTATTGATCTCTGTTGTCAACATTGAAAACAAGAAATACTAGGATCAACAATACTTTTTGATTCCGTATGGTCATAGAAGAGTGAACGTCCTTCCTTCATAACCAGGCAAAGTTTTAAATGAATCCGATGCTATCTGTATCGATCAGCTCCGCCCAAAAATAGAATGTAATACATTAGAAGGTTGTTCCGAAATTTAGCTTTGTTGATTCTGGCGCCGCTTGCGGATGAAATAGTGTTCAGCTTGATTGTTCGGTGATTCTTACCTAAATATGCTGGTCTCTATAGTTGGTCTAGTTGGTGGCGATGGTGTCGGCACTACAGGGTTGGCTTGGTCTGCTTTAAATCTAGCGTCCCCGATTGAAAATCAGTTGTGTGACTGAGTGGGTAGACTCTAAATACGAATTTATTTATTCATTTATTTACTTTTCCCCAGCGCAGTGACTCCTGCAAGTCATTAGTAAGAATAAATAACAAAATATCGGAAAGTGCGACTGCCCCTTGGGTCCATACGTTTCGGCTTCATCCCAAACTTCTCATTCATCGCGAGAAATATTACGTGCATTACAAATTGATTTTATCATTCACAACCTTGAAGTGCAATATCGCGTTCAGCCAGGCATACAATATTCGAGACGCTCAAAGCTATTGTTTTGCAAGTATCATATCAGAACATGAATATGTATTTACTACGGTACGAGAGCGCTGGTTACTCTTATTTTCTTCTGCACTTTCTTGTGAAACCCTGCACTTCAATCAAAGCAATAACGCTAACAAGTCTGTCACAAGTATGGCTAACAATACAACTTTCTATACATACTACAATACGAGTGATCATCTTGCAATGGTATGGGCAAAGTCTTGGATGGCGTCACTGACTTATTTAAGATGTAACAAAGAACTGGATGATGAGCTAAAAAAGCGAAATATCGAATAACTTAAAAACAGCCTACTAGATGGTGCACAACTATATACTGATCTTGTTCCAAGGCATAATTTGTTTAGTCTGTTGTCATATTTACATTACACTTAATTAAGAATGATTAATAAGTATTTTACAATGAGGTCAAATTGATTTAATTGGGCCATCATCCAGAATTGTTATAAATTAATTCGTGTAAGAGTATTTTTTAAGAGTTGATTTTGTCTGCTTTTTTCAAAATTATAAAATTATTGTTTTTCAGATTAGTTACAAAAGAATCAGGGTCAACGTAGATAAAATTACATCGAAACTTAAAAATAGTCGACAAATATGAGTTAGCGGAAGCTAGATTATTTACCGGTTATAAATGGTGACAAGAGAAAAGAGATTTGGTAATAGGTACGTCCAACCTACGTTGGATTACGCAACAAAAGTTATTTAATGTCCATTGGCGTAATTCGAGAGGCCCAGCAGGCACGTAAATAAGCCTTTCGTAATTTGAAACTAAAAAATCGCTGAATTGTACATGAGACTTGTCATATTTTTTTCGAAATATTTCTTCATCACAGATTAAAGAATGTCGTTTGTTGGAAAAACGGATACACTTATTAAAATTAAGTATTATAGTGTGATTCAGATAAGGTGGCGGTCGCCGAGGGATCGCAGCACTGTCAACCACGCACTATGGCCACAGGATCGGCAAAAAGTAAATAAAATAACAGTCTCTAAAACTGCTTTCGAAGAAAAACACGACTATTTTAAAGCCAAGCCTTGCCCAATATATCCCAAAAATAAAGTATTTATGAAGTGGGACGAATAAAATCAAGACATTTTGATGCTCCTAAACATTGACATGATTGACATCACATCTGGCAAGGTTGGCATTATAAACAGCTGGAACTTTGGACACAGCATAACCAACAAGGCAAAAAACACTTTCGTAATCGTGATTACTTAAAATCATTATTTCGCTAAAATACTGACTCGGTGGGACGAACTACTTTATTCACAGCTTATAAAATGTTGATTTATGTGATAAAATATCACAATAACATGACCAAATACAGTAGGCCCTACCTAATGCCAGTTGTATGTAAATTGTCAACGTTGGCGTCCGTGCTCTCGCTTGACCTTGACGGCCGCCACCTTATCTGAATCACAGTATATTATCAAACTGTCCAGGGATTAACAGAATAAAAAAAATTTATATAAACTTAACCATTAGGTAAATAATAATCTTTTGCTGGCGTGGTACGTACTTTACTTGGAGTAACACATTTCGGTGGGGACGTAATTAGATACAAAAACAGTTAGTGTCTTCCTTATATTTTATACAGGCCAAGGCCTAAACACATATTATACAACATTTTAACAAATACCAAATACAAGCTAGTAAGTTTTACTTTTCTTGAAAAACATTATGTCTTCTGTCTAAACACGTAATAGGTTTTCTATGTAGATTTACGCAACATTTTATGATTTTGTAAAGTACAGTTCACATAATATTACAACCCTCTGTATAATTCACACATCAATAACATTAATAGTGTATACATCTCCGTATTAGTTCCTTCATGACGTAGCATCTGTGAACTGTTGTAAAGCTGTCTTCGCTCTGTCCTAGGCACACCTTGATCTACCGGAACCGAGGTCGTCAGAACGAGGGGCTTGACCACTTGGAGGAGGTCACATCACTACGTCACGAGAAGCCCCAGTACGTCACCATCAGAAGGAACAGGTATGTGTTGACATACTCAGAGCATCTAGCGGGTGGAACTGCTTTTTTAAGCTTTGAAAATACTCTGAAATAATATTTTTGACTAAAAGCGTATCCCTTCTGCATTGGCGCGTAGGAATGGGGTAATGGTGGGAATCCCCCCCCCCACTTCTTCCTATGACCACCCCGACTATTTCCTATGACCGCCTGCCCCCCCCCCCCCACACACACTTCAGGATGTTAAACACCACGGATGAAAAAAAGTAGTAGCACTTAGTATACCTAGCTAGGGCATGTTCTTACTTCCAAAGGATTGCTTTTACTTGTGGCAAGTTGGACGGATGCAAAACAAAAATAAAAGCTCATTAGCTCATCTACTACCCCATTCCCCGTCCCCCCATTCGAAAAATAGTTCCCACGCGCCGGCCTGTTAATTCTACTTTTAATGGTACTACCACCCGTTTCTGTATATAAAGTTATAGTAAATGTAGCTTATTTCACTCAATCTATAAAATAAAACTAAATATTGTGTTTGTATACCCACCATGGTAAAATATTTACCGTCAGTAGTGTTTCAAAAGAGATTAAATTTTAAATAAAAATATGCTTTGAAATTTGAAGACTTTATACGATACCACAAGGAAGTTTATTCAGTGTTACTTTCTGTAGTTCAAAAGGCAAAAGCGCAAAAGGAATGCTTTTGATGTAGATTGTATACACAAAGTTGATTGATTTTTTTACCAGCTAACATTGTAATTTTGAAACCAACCCTTTTCTTTCTAAATTCAATTCTCTTAAAGATTTGAGAAACCTATTATACAAATTGTGAAGGCAATGGGGGGAAATCAATATCCTAAACGTCTTATAAGCTAAGCTTTATATTTTATCAGGCCTACAACTCCCGCCACATCGGACGCTGAAGACGACGAAGAAGACGCCGATGACAACGAGGAAGCAGAGGAGAAACCGCGAGAGCGAGCGTACGTCAACATCCGACGCGACCGGCCTACGAAAGTTACCGAGGAAGCCACCACGACGCCTAAGTGAGTAACTGTGCACATACTCTGTTTTCAAACAAAGTTATACAACATTGTGAATACTAAAGAACTAAGAACTGGTAAAGTACTTTGTGAGACCTCCCTACTTCTAACATTGTTCTTGTCAACAGGTACGTGACGCTTCGACGTACCCGACCATCTGCAAAGCCGGACGTTGAGGAAGATGCCACCGACGCCCCTGTTGTAGTCTCCCAAAATACTCGATTATCATCTGCACTCGTCCAAGAGTTAACTCCAGTTGTTGCCAAAAAGAAATATAATTTTGCCCCTAGAACTCCCAAGAGAGGAATTCTTACCGAATCAAAGGAGACAAATGAAACAGATGAGGTAACTGTGGCAAACGAGAAGGATGAAAACGCCCAGGAAAGTGAGAAAATAACCACCGAAGATCAAAAGCCCGAGGTGAGTGGGTCCAGCCAGAAGAAGTATGTAGAGCTTGCTAGAGCGAGAGGCAGTGCTACTGCGTCCCCAGCCGAAGCTGAACTAACCACTGTAAATATTCCTTCGTCTTCTATTGTCGATGTGGATTTAACAGATCCACAGTCGATCACTACAGTCACGGACGAAACTGTGACCGACAAAACAGATTCCTTGCCTGTTCAATCTATATTTTCAACATCTACTTCACTAGAACCTACTTCCGCTCCTGAGAATGTGACTAAAAAGAGCAGGTTCTTCAAGTCGTCCACTTCTTCGACTCCATCGACGACGACGACGACGGAAGGGGACGACCTTATCGCTACGGAAACACCAGTTTCCACGTCAACCAGCCCGCCAGCAACCTCCTCAGCCCGAGGTGGCATCAAAAGAAACCGATTCTTTAATCCCTCTTCGTCGGTGACTAGACCGACAACAGAGGTAGCGGATTCGCTTACTCTTGATAACTCCACCTCCGCCGCAACCGAGGACTTATCAGCGCCTACAGTAGAGGTAAAGAGAAACCGATTTTTCCGTCCTTCTGCAAACAATACACAAACATTAGGTGGAAAAATCGATTCCTTTTCCTCAAATTCGTCCACACCTTCCTCGGAAGAAGTGACAAAAAGAAATCGGTTCTTCCGTCCTACATCAAACAAAACACAGCTTATTGGTGCAGCAGTAAATTCATTACCTGTAAATAACACTTCCTTGAAGACAGATTCTCCAACCCCCTCTCCTGATGAAGTAACAAAACGAAGCCGCTTTTTCCGTCCGTCACCGTCCTTACGACAACGGTTAGACGATCAAATAGATCCTCTCTCCATTGAATCACTATTTTCATCATCCTCTACACCCGATTCACTAACTTTATCACCCAATTCACAGCTCACAGATCAAGAAAAAGAAACAGGATCAACCACGGATCATCCATTGAACGGTACCCGATTAGAAACAATAACCGTCTCGACCACCACGCCGTTTACGCCAACAGTCACCCGAGTTGTGACGTCAGTTACTGAATCGGGTACGACCGAGAGACAGAGGATTTCCCTTAAGCAAATACAAAGGGTTCTATCTCACAATTAACCCCCCCGTTAGTAGCACCCCTCCACCATACGTAGATTCAGCTTACCAAGTGGCAACAGAACACACTACCACTGGAGGGGTTATCTTCGCCAATTTGACGGATAAAATGGAGAAAATAATGGAAGTAAACAGAAAAAAACAAGTTACAGTTACTGACGATATTGCTGTACCCTATACGAAATCAGTTTCAAGCAATGAAGCAACTGTACGACCAACAGTTGAAGTTAAATCAGAAAAGGCAGAAGACAAGATAAAAGAAATAACTCGGTTATCGCATATAACTGTTGTTGATGGAGAGCAAGTGACAGCACCGACTTTGTTTGACACTGATGGTAACTCCGCAGTGAAAGAAGACAAGACTAATGAGATATCAGTAAACGACCAAAAGGACCAAGAAACCACACAATCTTCCGAAGTGTCGGCATCAACACCGCGTCTATTGACCAGGGGTCGAACACGAGTCAGAGTGCGAGGTTCCACCACCAGAGCACCTTTACCAAATGGTTTGAGGTCGAGCCTTCAAAGAAGAAGGACAACAACGTTGAAACCTGATGTTGATGGGCCAACTGAAAGTTCTGACGAGACTTCGGGTAGGAAAGCGTTCGTACCACGAGGTAGGGGGGCATATCGTCCCATTTCGAAATCAGGCAGAGATGGAGAAACAAAGAGCTCTACTGAATCACAGGAAATTGAGAGAAGAAAGTTTAGACCACGTTCCAGAAATGACGAGTTAAATTCAAGTGCTGATAAAGATGCAGAAGGTGATTTTGTCCCGTTGTATAAGAGTCGAACTCGAAATAAGCCATTTTCGACAGAAAGGACCGATGATTATTCACAAGAAGAACAATCAACTTATGAAGACGACTCGAGCACCTCAACAGATTTTAGTGAAGAAGACGGAGAGAAAAGTACAAATGGTAACATTGATCGCGACGACGGAAGTACAAATACCTACACAAAGCTAACTCCGCAATTTAAAAGCAGAAGTCGTACAAAGCAAGTAACTGAAAATCCCGGGGAAACAAGATCCGAAAATGAACAGAAAACTTCCACGAGGTCACATGAAGACACATCCAGATTATTCCCTAGACTTAGAACCACTTCAAGGTCAGATGATAGTATCCAAGAACAGGAATTTAAAGGTGTAACACGATCACATGACGAAACTGCCAAACTATTCCCCAGACTACGAACCACGACACAATCAGACGAAAGTCTCCGAGAACCTGAACCTAAAAGTGTCACACGATCCGAAGATGAAAGTGCCAAACTATTCCCTCGTTTAAGAACTACTTACCAAGTCGATGAACCAGAGAAACCAACTGAAAGCCAAACCAGATCTCAAGAGGAAACCGATAAACTCTTTCCGCGTCTGAGAATAGCTGATGTGAAGACCAGTACTTCAATCCCACCTCGGTCAGGTTCTCAGCCGAGAAACCGAAGTCGTGGACAGAGTGTCTTTAGAATCCCTGGAGATGTCATCCAAGAAGACCTCTCTAATCTGACTCCCAGACGAGGTCAGGTCATTGCCGAAGATCTCACTCGTGGAGGCTCGTCAACTGAACGAAAACGAGGACGAGTCGTGAAAAAGAAAAGGTTGCGTCCTGTGACCACTAGCTCAACTGTTTCCAGCGACGAGACAGATTTTACAACATATGGTCTGACATCACCAGCAGCTGATTTGGAACTGAAAAGTGAAACTTTCGGTCAGAAAGAAACTGCAACTTTGCTCTTTTCTACAGATTCTTTTTCAGATGTGACAACGGAATTCTTCCTGGAAAGCCAAACAGACTCAAACACAGTATTTGATGATGAGTTCAAGTCTACTCCATCTCCTAGTGAATCAGTTCGAACGACATTTGGCGCTGACGTAAAGAGAACCAAAACCAAACTAGTCAGAGGTAGAGATGAACTTCTCGAGACTCAAGATTCTTCAATATCATTGGAATCTCCTCGACGGGGTAGCCAGAAGTTTACTTTTGATGAATTCTCCGACGAGGAAGAATCCAATGATGTTACAGATGACCCATTAACATTAACAGACAACTTTTTCAAAAAGTATCTACCAAGAACAAATGAGAAAGATCCTCAAGACGACTCGTCTGATGTTTTGTCGGGCACTGTGAATGGCTTGATTGAGGGTCGTGCCGGTGCCAAGAGGAGACGTGTCATAAAGAAGAAGCTTCTTCCTGCCCATGTTGACGACAAGTCCACGCGGCAACCCGAAGACTCGGGACTGGAATCGCTGCAGACTGAGGTAGGAACATTCCAGTGCTCCGCAAGCCAACTAATCCAACCGCTAACATACCGACGACTGTGCTAACTCACCGACCAGCTAACTAATACAACGGTGACACTGCACGGACAGAAAAAGCCATATGACAAACAAACAATGAACTGTATTAACAGGAGTGGAGTATTTCATTATGTTTTCTGTTTTCGCTTCATCAATCTAACACTTCTTCAAGCTAACAACTTCCTGGGAATTTGTAACACGATCAGCATGACAGAAAAGTTGGAATTTAACCATAAAATAACATGGAGGAATATGTGTTGGTGTATTGTGGTCTGTGTGTTTCTGTTCAAAATTGTTAAGTGTGTGAATGGAAATAATGGTGAGATCCATGATGTCAAGTTTCTTAATATTGTTTGAGGTATAATGGTTCATCCTCCTTTCTCAAAAGGAAACTGTATTGTATAAGATAACACTTATAAATAATTGCCCTTGCCATTAGAACAACCAAGATCGTATTTGATCTGATCTTGTCTTGTAATAGTATTCAACCGATAAATGAGCAGATCATCCTAAAGTGCCCAGAGATAATTTAACATTCAATCATTTTATGTAATGCTTAGGGCAAAATCAACATATTATTATTTATTTTATCAGTGTGGAGTGGACCTATGTCTAGTGTGTGGATGTGTTCAACAAGACTAATTGCGATAGTGAAAGATAAAACTAGTTGATGCCAACATCGGTGTTACTGCCAATGCGGATAAATTGCAAGGGAAGAGGAAGCGGCTCCTGTCACCATGACCAACATAAATGGCACCTCCAACTGATAGCACTGTTGGCCAGTCAGTCAATATTGCCGTTTTCTCCAAGGAAAACAATATAAATTGAAAAAGAAAAAATCCCCAATTATGTTTACCATCGCATCAATATCCCCACAACCCCTCTTTTACCCTCGTCAGACAAAACAAAACACATTATTATGTTGTTAATTCTAAATACACTGCCATTACATTTTCAATAAAATACATAGTGCATTCACACTTTGCCAATAATCTGATATGTTCTTTTAAATTATTATTAATTATTCGCGCCGACCGCGGTGGCACATACGATTAGGGCGCTGTTCCAAAGCGTATGGCTCTACGAGGATGTGGGTTCGAATCTCACATAAAGCATGTTTTCTTATCATTCATCGTCATCTATAACCACTCATCGTTTCGACAGCCTTGGTGTAACATGATACGTTAAGTAACAGAAATCATCTTCATTAAATATTCGTAAAAACATAAATTTTGAGGCATTTTGTTTACACTGTTGTTTTCGTCCGTTGATATTTAAAGAGGCCTAAATATTGTGACCAATGTTTTAACCGCGAGTTTCATCTCTCAGGTGTCGTCGACTGCGAGGCCGTCGCTTCGCCGCCCGGGAGGTTCGTTCCTCGCCAACAGTCGCCTCCGCACCCGAGCTACCTCGACCACGACGTCGACCACCACTGAAGCGTCGGTCGGCACGACCAGACCGACCAGGCGTCGCGGACCCTCCCTGTCGTCCAGACTGAACATCGTCCGGAGGAGGAAGTTTGGAGACAACAGCACGACAACCGTTGTACCGTCCGAGGAGAAGATAGTAGCGTCGTCGGCGACGCTGGCACCCAGGGAGAAGGGTGAGTCGGCTCGTTCGTCAGTGTCTGTGTAAAGGTCGATGAACAATCGTCTAGTAACGATAACGATGCACATTAATAACTAGTGAAGTAAGCAGACAGGAACAAATAAAATATTAGGTGTGCTAACTTTGTAATAGAATCTTGTTATTGTTCATATTTTATTTTATTTATTTTTCAAATTACTCGCGTATAAACATTCAGCCAGCTGATAAAATAGTGTACATTTTTAACAGGCCGCGGACAACTTAATTCATATTTCCAGAACAGGAATTTTCGTTGCGAGTTCCATTCCATTATCGTTACGGATACGGTAAGCAGGCCGGACAACTTTTCATATGTTCCAATAAAGGCAACGTTTTCTTGGCGATTCCCATTCCCATACGTTACCGGATACGGAGCAGGCCGCGGACAACTTAATTCATATGTTCCAATAAAGGGAAAGTTTTCGTTGGCGAAGTTCCCAATTCCCATTATCGTTACCGGGATACGGAGAGCTTTATTGTGCATCGTGTCGTAGGTTAACAGGATATGAGAAACTTCCTTCGCGTTATCGTTATCGTTTCCGTTATCGTTACAACGAAGTTTAGAACCAGAAGGCATAGAACCGGAATATACTAATTACTATTGATTTATGTTTTGAAGAAAAATTTTAGTATTTAGTATTTCTGCCTTATTCTTACCAGTATTTATATAATTATCGTTCGATTAGTAGAGATGTGCAAAAATGTTTTTTTTAAGTTTGAAAATTCGCGCCTTAAAAATAAAAATTCGTGATTTGTCGCGATTTACCAAAAAACACAATTTTCTCATGCACAACTTTAAAAAAAAAAGTTTCAGGATAATTTGATTGATTTTAATGATTTAAAAGAAAAACAAGCTCATGAGAGTGAAGTTCAGAATCAGTTTTTAAGCGAGCGAAGCGAGCGTTTCCATTTGACTCTGCCGGAAAAATTAGTCACTGTTTTTTTTTGTTTGTTTTTTGTTTTTTTGTTTGTTTGGTTTTTTTTGTATGTCTCGCGATAACGTTCGAACGGAGACTCGGATCGAGTTGAAATTTTCACCATCCGCAAGTTTCGTTCTCGATTGAATGCCATTAGTTTTGTGGCAAAATCGTTCAAAAAGTTAAAAAGTTACATTAAAGTTAATCGAAAGTTTTTTTTTCAAACAAACGGTGACAAAATCTGAGATAGCCAAATCATTTAGAATGTCCGTCCGGTCACGAATATGTTAATTTTGTTTTGATCCGATAAGTAGTGTAGATGGAAATTGCATTATAACAAAAGTAACGTTGCCATGGCAACGAAAAGACGCGCGAAGTTTCTAATGCACTGCCACCTAGAAGTAATCAAAATACTTTCGAGGAAGCAGTCTATTATTTGTCAACAAAGAGTTTAAATAGTTTTCCCAAGGAGTCAAGGTCCTCTAGATGGCGGTGGATTTTATCCACAAAGTAAAGGTTTACACACGGGTTTACCCAAATACCTTGGCAATAATTAAGCGAGCGAAGCGAGCGTTTCCATTTGACTCTGCCGGAAAAATTAGTCACTGGTTTTGTTTTTTTTTTGTTTGTTTGTTTGTTTGTTTGTTTTTTTTTTGTTTGTTTGTATGTCTCGCGATAACGTTCGAACGGAGGCTCGGATCGAGTTGAAATTTTGACCATCCGCAAGCTTTGTTCTCGATTGAATGCCATTAGTTTTGTGGCAAAATCGTTCAAAAAGTTAAAAAGTTACATTAAAGTTAATCGAAAGTTTTTTTTTCAAACTAACCGGCGACAAAATCTGAGATAGCCAAATCATTTAGAATGTCCGTCCGGTCAAGAATATGTAAATTTTATTTTGATCCGATAAGTAGTGTAGATGGAAATTACATTATAACAAAAGTAACGTTGCCATGGCAACGAAAAGACGCGCGAAGTTTCTATCTAATACACTGCCACCTAGAAGTAATCAAAATACTTTCGAGAAAGCAGTCTATTATTTGTCACCAAAGAGTTTAAATAGTTTTCCCAAGAAGTCAAGGTCCTCTAGATGGCGGTGGATTTTATCCACAAAGTAAAGATTTTTACACACGGGTTTACCCAAATACCTTGGCAATAATAAATAACATTGGAAACGCAAACGCCATAAATTTTATGTGCAATGTGGGTCTAGCTTTAGCACGTGCTCGCTTATCAACGCGTCCAACTGAGCGTTTCCTAGTAAATAATATTGGAAACATGGCCCTGTGGACAGCGAACGTCGCAAATTTTTAAATTTAAAAAAATGTGCAATGTGGGTGCAAAGCTATAGCACGTGCTCGCTTATCAACGCGTCCAACTGAGCGTTTTCCTAGTAGTTTTAAGCTCAATTTCAGCCTTCAGTTTTCAAAGTTTCCGACAGTTTTTACCAGAATAAATTTCGTCTACCCGGCACCTCCACCAAATTTACGAAATTATGCATTTTTTATTAAGCGAGCGAAGCGAGCGTTTCCATTTGACTCTGCCGGAAAAATTAGTCACTGGTTTTGTTTTGTTTGTTTTTTGTTTTTTTGTTTGTTTGTTTTTTTGTTTGTATGTCTCGCCATAACGTTCGAACGGAGGCTCGGATCGAGTTGAAATTTTGACCATCCGCAAGCTTTGTTCCCGATTGAATGCCATTAGTTTTGTGGCAAAATCGTTCAAAAAGTTAAAAAGTTACATTAAAGTTAATCGAAAGTTTTTTTTTAAAACTAAACGGCGACAAAATCTGAGATGGCCAAATCATTTAGAATGTCCGTCCGGTCACGAATATGTTAATTTTATTTTGATCCGATAAGTAGTGTAGATGGAAATTACATTATAACAAAAGTAACGTTGCCATGGCAACGAAAAGACGCGCGAAGTTTCTAATGCACTGCCACCTAGAAGTAATCAAAATACTTTCGAGGAAGCGGTCTATTATTTGTCACCAAAGAGTTTAAATATTTTTCCCAAGGAGTCAAGGTCCTCTAGATGGCGGTGGATTTTATCCACAAAGTAAAGGTTTACCCACGGGTTTACCCAAATACCTTGCCAATAATAAATAATATTGGAAACATGGCCCCGTGGACTGCGAACGTCGCAAATTTTAAAATTTAAAAAAATGTGCAATGTCGGTCTAGCTATAGCACGTGCTCGCTTATCAACGCGTCCAACTGAGCGTTTTCCTAGTGTAATATCTTTTGATATGGATATGAAGTATTTTGAGCTTAATCTCGTTCAAACGATTGTTACGATCTCACAATCGCGTTGTATGACCCGGCACCTCCACCATATTTACCAGCCAGTATTATTTAATTTCGACTTCGACCCGGCACCTCCACCAAAACTTTGATTTTTTTTTAAATTTCGTGACCTAATTCGCACTTAAGGACATAATTGCTAATTTCGCCACTAGTTCGCGGTATCAACTAAAATTTCGCGAAAATTCGCGAATTGGAAATTGGTACCATTCAATCACAATTCATGAGATTCATGTGCAAACTGAATTTGAAGGGATAATTGCAACTTAAAAAAAATCACGAATTTCGTTGTCACCATTTTTGCACATCTCTATCGATTAGTCACTATAAGTACATTAATTTTAATGCCATTGACAATGTGAATGCAGATGACATCGAATCCTAATCTGATTTCAAACTTTCAAGTTATATTTGCGTTTTCCTTCTCCTGAATTAATCCAGTCTCCAATCAGTAGTAAGTAACATGTACGAGAAAATGTGGTACGTTTACTAATTTAAAATTGCTAGATTTGGCTTTCGAGAACTGTTCTTTATTTTTATCTACTGGCATTTTGTATACAGTATAAAATTTTATACATAAATCAAATAATGTCATTTTTTAGAACTGGATGCTGCCACTATCGAACCCGCACGTAAGTTCAACTTCCCGCGACGCCGAACGAAGGTCGTCAGCAGAGGTAAGCCGGTCGTCACAACTGACAAGATATCGACCACCCTACGCCAGGTGAACGATTCTCAAAACGAACCCTCGACCATCGAGGACGTCCAGGCCCTGGAGCCCGAGGAGAATCTAGCCGACATCGCCTTGACAACCCCACTCCCCGACCTGGCCAACGTCGCCGTCGTCGCCATCCAACAGCTCGCCATCCAGCCCTCGATCCGACCGTTCAAACGTGAAAAGTCCATCGTGGGGACGAAAGCAACGTACTTCGCCCAGCCCGTGACTCTACCGACAACTCCCAAGATATCCACGACGGTTGTGCCTGCTTTCTCAACGACGGCGACGCCGTTCTACCCTCGGAGAGGGACGGCGTTCTACGTCTCGTCGACGGCGGCACCTATACTCCCCCAAAGAGAGTCCGACCCTTTCAAACCGAGACCCTTCTCGAAGATAACCGCGGCGGTTCACCCCAACTCGCAATCGGGTTCACTAGAGGACTACGAGTACTACGACGCCGAGGGACTCCTCGACACGATGCCGTCAGCCGGCAAGGTCAAGATCCACGGGGATGGATACATCGAGTGCCTGGACCAGGGCAGCTTCCCCCACCCCTTCTCGTGTAAACAGTTCATCTCGTGCGCCAAGATGGAAAACGGCGAGGTGCTAGGGTGGGAGTACACGTGTCCGAGGCATCTGTCGTACGACCCTATCGGCGGCATCTGCAACTGGTCGGCGGGACTCGGGTGCAAAGAGTAAATGTCAACTATTACACATGTGACAGTGTGGGAATAAGTGAGTGAATGAACTTTGAGAATTTCATTTGTAAATGTTAACATTTCCATCCATTCATAGCATCTAGAGGTCAAGTATTTAATTCTGTGGCGTTAGTTTGGTAAGAAAACGTAACGTTTAGTATCGCAGCCGAGTTGCATAATTGGCCTCCAGTACATACGACGGTCAACTACTTTTTTGAGTAACTGACAACTCAGTTTCAAGTATTTACATTAAATAAACAGCTTTGTTGACAATTATTGACTGTAATTACTCAGTAAAGACGTCAAAGAGCCTTACATTTTGTTATAACGACAGATTATTTACATCTTTTGTTATAATCAAATATATTGAAATTTGATAGACAGGACAATTGGTTGAAAAACTCTAATACAAGCACACGTCTGTATCCAGATTGATAAGTCCATTGTTATTTAATATCGTATATATTAATGATTTTCTATTGGAAGCTTGTTTCTTATGTCCAGGACAATGCTCTGTACAAGATTGCAACATGATATTACAAATCGGATTGTTCTTCCAAATAGAAAAAAGAAAGTCTGTAATAATTGTGACAAATGTATAATTCGTTTCATATGTTTCTTGTTTAGATTAATAGGATAACTTAACTAGTGTTTTATATGTTATAAACCTGCCAAAATTATTGTATGTATATATTATTATAGTTAGTGTATAGCGGTATCCAGTTATGTATGCAGGATTTGAATCAATTATTGAAGAATTGAAAAATAGGTAAACAAATATTTTACTTGATGACCAATCTACAGTAAATTATTTCAGTTTGTTTAAATTTAAAAATTTATGAATCACTGTACAAAATAATAGCTCTTTAACAAAGGTCAAATTACACCTTTCCGTTGTTAAATTTTCTATCAAAATAATAAAAATTTATTTTTTATCATTGTACATTATCGTTTTTAACATATTATGGATTTAATTAATAATGACTCCTGAAGAGTTTATATTTTGGGGAATTACATTTTTTATATGACGTGTAAAACAATGAGTTCATGGCAATGGTTTTCATTTTTACGACACCGAAAATGTTAATTGCAAACATAAAAAATAAAATTATGTTTAAGTAAAACTCGTTTTTCGAAACTAATGTTTGTTTGCAGCACATTTTCTGTGCCTTATATACAAAGAGCATGCATTATACGTATATGTGAATTAGATTATTGCAAATATATGTTTACATTTGTACAAAAAATAATTAATTCAGGTTGAAATCTGTAGCAAGAGAGCTAGTCATCAAAAGCTACTTTCTTAAAAACCCAATAAAAAACTCTTAAATATATTGCAGTCTTAACTTATTACAACAATATAATATTAAGTTTTGTGTCATAATTTGTACAGGAAAAGCGTTATTTTAAATTTTGTTTGCAAGGACACCTAAATCGCACAAGGACGCAACTTTGCAAAGTTTTCATGTAAAACATTTTGTTTTTAAATTAACAGTAAACATATTTCTATTATGATTTTTTTGAATTTGGTTAAAAGGTTAATTAACTTCTATTTTTTTATCATTTGTGTCCTAACTTACCAACATAGCTATCGGATTACCAACAATATATTATATTGGTCTTAACGTGGGTGATAGCTGATGGTTAGAGACCTGCTTCAATGCAGAAGGTCAAAGGGTTCGATTCCCGCTTTTAGCAGAAGTACTTTAACTTCTGATATTAACTTTATTTGTTAATATTTATTATGTGAACTTGCAATATTTTATTAAAAAAGTATCAAACCGTCCACATAATAATATTAAGTACGTCGAAATAGTAATGTAATGTTTCTCGATTTGGTTAGTCGGGAAACACTCCCGTAGGTGAAATTGTTAATATTTAATACAATTCAGAAGTTTTAAAAAAGTTACCGTCTCGGTGGTCTAGTTGGCTAAGGGGGGCCTACCTGGAATGTGGAGACTCGGGATCGAACCCCGATCGGGAAGGATTTGTTTAACTTCTGAATTGTATTAAATATTAGTAATGTAATGGATACAACTTTAAATTGTATTTCACATAAAATATCAAAAACAGATGTTTATGGCCAACAATGGCAAAGAAAATCGTATTTTCCAACAAAATATTTAAAACAATAGTAATATTAATATGTGACATAGAAAATCGTATTTACCAACTAAATAATTTAAACACTAGAAAAAAATCTCTGTGATATGAAATTAATATGGAAACGATATTTTAAATTGTGTTTGTGATAATATGTCAAGAAATAATTGTATTTTTCTAACGTTTGGCAATCGCGAGAAAATGTCGATAATACAAACAAAACATCATTCCAAGTTCCGTATCTCAACTCTCGCCGATAAAGTTGGCCACCTTATCAGCTGAGCAGATGTTGCTAGGTCATAATAGTTCCTCGCTTTGACGACTGGTGGCACTCCATACACTCTTCCCAGACTAGATCGATTGTCTGTTCTCTGTCTGGTATCGCGCGCATTTCCATCTTCGTGCTTGTTCGTACGTACTCGTAAGCTTTCGGCTCCCTCAGCAGTTCAACCAAGCAATCTCACGGGTTTTTAGTTTGCTTAACACTCATTTGCTTAGCAAGTTACTTATCTCGCTATATTGTGACTTAAAATGGCTAAACAGGCAAAGTGGAAAGTATGGTCAGATCGACGAACATGCAGGAATCAAAATTGGTCTGAAAGCGAGACCGCTTCACTAATAAACGTGTGGTTGAAGTATTTGGACATTTTGAGGCTTCATCGACGCACTGGGAAAATCTATGAAAAGATGGCTGTCGAGTTTGCGCAGTGTGGCTATAAGAGAACATCTGTTGAATTGCAGAAGAAAGTGAGCAATCTGACACAGGAATACAGGTAAGCCACATGTTTTAAAAAATAAAACCTGGTACCTTTTTAGACAATCAGGTCGGCCCCCAAATACCCGACCCAACCCGAAATTTAGGGTTCCCGCACAACATAATATTTCCACAGTCACAACTCAACAGTGTATATAACTAAAATGGGTATTTGTTACCAAAATTACAGCCTATCTTATTATACATTGTTGACGTAATATTGCTAGTTTAAACTTTAGGCTCTAGGGCCTACTACTTATAGTTTATTAATTATTTATTTTTATTATTATTCAATGATCAATTGGTAGCCTACATTATCAGGAATAGCACAAAGAGCCCAAACACAGAATTGTGTGTGATATCTCTAAATAGAAAAAATATAATAAAATTTGTGTCGTCTGCATTTCTATTATAAATTTTATATTATAGTTGTTTTCTTTTGTAAATTAGTTTTTATAACTGAATAGTTAAATAAATAAATAAAACATCAAGATCATGTTTAACTGTTCAAACTGCTCGGTTTAGGTCTGGATGCAACACGCACTCAACGCCCACTGACACGTAATTGATCGAACATTGTTATGTAAAATAATATGGGGGTTGAGTGAGTCACACAAGGTGTAGGCCTACTCTAGTATTACTGAATTGTAGGTGACTGTTGTGCATCCAGCCCTTACTTGCATATACTGCTGATGTAATCCTTAACTAGGCCGCTTCGCGAACGCTTTTTCAATTTTCCAGTAGCGTTGCGGATGAGCTTTTTTTGAATATTTCTGTCCAATGATTACTTTTTAAGTGGGATTACATTACTTTTTCAAGTTCTATTTAAAAATTAAAAATTGGGGAAAAAATCGTAAAAGCATGAAGTATGGTGTAAAAGTACGATTTATATGAGAAATATTTCTTCAAATGTCTCTAAAATCATAACACAACATAATTTCAGTGATTTTAAAGGTCGGATAGCCGTTTGCCCGGTCGCGGGCCGAATATCTCGAAAACATTTCATTAAAAATCGAAAAAATCGTAAAAGTACGGTCATCATAAGAAATATTTGATCGATTGTACCAAAAAACGTTGCAAGTCAAGTTCAGAAATTTCGAAGGTCGCCTCAAATTTTCATCAAGATCGCATTTGCCGTTTGTCCGGTAGAGCTAGAAACGGACAAAAATACAAAAAGCAAACCAAAAAAACACCCGAGCACAAACTTACCCCCCGAACACCCGATTTAGGGGGTTCAGTTAAGTTGAAGTCTTCGCTTCGCTCATCTAATCACACAGTGCACACGACACAAAACATTACGGGGCCCGTGTACGTAATGGATTTTTTGGTTACCTCCAACCCTACTAGTTTAGAAGAATTAAAATAATAGGCCTATATTATAGGTTAATGTTACTTCAAGATCTAAAGCACAAAAATTACGTGTGTGACGTATCTTTGTGTTATGTTAACTTTATTTTTATAACAATAGGCCTACAATTAGCCCTATGCTGGAATACTCTTGATCGTTGGCTGCAGCAGCAATTTTTTTATGATTGGTGCTCTTTATAACGGTACCGGTACTCAAAACTGTTAACCCCCTATCTTTCTTGGTTCACCGTAAATTAGCTTAGGAATAACGTAGGCCTACTATCAAAGCCACTTTTAAACAGAAAACTGAGAACTAAAGGACAACAATCGGTGTTGTAAAGAAAGTGAGTAAAAGAAATTGAGAAAAAGTAAATATAGTTACTTTTTGAGTGATTGAATTACTAGTACTTGAATTACTTATTTTAATGTAACTGTAACTGAATTACTTTTATAAGTAATTATACTGTGATGGATGGTGGAACGAGAGGAACGATTAAGAAATGTCATATAAAGTAACTTAAAGGTAATTCAATTACTTCATTAAGTAACTAAATGTAACTAACTTACTTTGGTAAAAAAGTTAATTGTAGGCCTAACTGTATTTGAATTACTTTACAAAAGTATCTTTTACAACACTGAATAGTCTTCATTTCATTAATTAATGCTAATACTTCTCGATTGTTAGTTGAAGGCCCTATAGCTCGCAGGGCCCGTGTGCACGGTATACTCTGAATTTCAGCCAGTTACGCCACTGGAATTAAATCAAATATAAATTCATTTTGCCTAGATAGACGAAAGCGAACGCAAAATTTAAAATTTCGTGGCTGTGCGCCCCAGATCCGCATTGCGTACACCCATAGATTATTTTGGGACTAAAGACTACGGTCTATATTATTAAAAAGGTTATACTGTTATGCCCCACACGAAATTATTTAATTTCGCGTTATTGGATAAGCCAGTTTTGTTTTATTTATTTTGTTTACTTGTTTATTGTAATTTATTTATTTTTTATTTTATTTTTAAGATGCATATTACAACAGAGTACAAATACTCCACAAGTGCAAATCATAGCATAACTTAATGGATAGTAAACATACTAATAGACATTAAAATATACAACATACACAAAATGGATAGTAAACATACTAATAGACATTAAAATATACACTATACACAAAATAATACACTCATTAAACATTTGAAATTATCAATTTAAATGTGAAACTATCAAAATTATTAACAATGAAAATGAATTAGAGATATTCTCGAAAGAAAATAGAAGAACAATTTATATGAAAGAAGAGACTAATAGAAATAAGCTAGTGAGTAAATTACGTTAATATCCTAAAGCTTGAGTGATCACAGATTTAAATTTAACTAGGAAAACGCTAAAGTCCCGCCGCGTTGATGGATGAGCTTTTTTTAAAAAGTTTTTGGTTTACGTGGGATATCTTTACTTTTGCAAGTGCTTTGCTTTGCTGCCTGTGCATTGTAGTGATTGTTGTCAAGTTTCTATTGTTACTTGTCAATTGTTTTTATTTACGTCGTAAAAAACTTATATTAAAAGCTTTATTTCTATGGATTCTGGATAACTTTTTCAACTTTTTCTTTCAAAAGGTACTACATCACCATAATTTTAATGTCCATCTATAATATGAACGTTGTAGCCCCGCCCGTTTGGTCACAATCGGCCCAAATGGCACGAAAATATCGCACTAAACCGTAAAAAACTTATATTAAAAGCTTTATTTCTATGGATTCTGGCTAATTTTTTCAACTTTTTCTTTCTAAAGGTACTACATCACCATAACTTTAATGTCCATGTATAATATGAACGTTGTAGCCCCACCCGTTTGGTCAGAATCGGCCCAAATGGCACGAAAATATCGCACTAAAAATCGAAAAAAAATCGTAAAAGTACGATATTCATGAGAAATATTTCTTCGATTGTACCCAAAAACAATACACCTCTAGGTTCAGAGATTTCAAAGGTCCCCTCCAATTTTCATCAAGATCGGATATGCCGTTTGCCCGGTAGAGAGCGAACAAACAGACAAAAAAACAAACAAAAAAAACAAACAAAAACAAACAAACAAAAAAACACCCGAGCTAAATTTTTTGGGGGTCAGTGAAATTGAAGTCTTCGCTTCGCTCATCCAATGAGAGTTACAGAGATCAATGTCTGTTCCTTCAAGAGGTTTTAACATATTAATTAAACTTTAAATTTAAAGTTTAATTAAAATATTTGACATTTGACTCAAGAGAGGTGTAAAAGTTCTCAAAATGTATGAAATGTAATGAAATAGGCCAAGGCCTAATTATATTTGACGTTTGTTCATAAGGGTGCGCAGGGGGATGGGAATCGATAGACACAGATGAGTATTTTTAGTTTAATTGGGTATGATTTGAAATTTTTTTAATTCGATCAGAGCCGAGTATAAAAAGCTTGATTTTCGAAGGTTCACCGTGTGATTAATAAATTTCAAAATATAGGTATAATCGACTATCTCGTCTTCTACGTCCACTACTAACTAGGAAAACGCTAAAGTCCCGCCGCGTTGATGGATGAGCTTTTTAAAATTTTTAGTTTGCTTGGGATATCTTCACTTTTGCAAGTGCTTTGTTTTGCTGCCTACGCATTGTAGGTGATTGTTGTCAAGTTTCTATTGTTACCTGTCAATTGGTATTATTTACCGTAAAAAACTTATATTTAAAGCTTTATTTCTATGGATTCTGGCTAACTTTTTCAACTTTTTCTTTCAAAAGGTACTACATCACCATAACCTTAATGTCCATGTATAATATGAACGTTGCAGCCCCACCCGTTTGGTCAGAATTGGCCCAAATGTCACGAAAATATCGCACTAAAAATCGAAAAAAATCGTAAAAGTACGATATTCACGAGAAATATTTCTTCGATTGTACCCAAAAACAATACACCTCTAAGTTCAGAGATTTCGAAGGTCCTGTCAAATTTTCATCAAGATCGGATATGGCGTTTGCCTGGTAGAGAGTTAACAAACAGACAAAAAAAAAAAAAAACAAAAAAAACACCCGAGCTAAATTTTTTGGGGGTCAGTGAAATTGAAGTCTTCGCTTCGCTCATCCAATTATACTAGCACTCGTCAAATGCTCGAATCCGCACGACACGAGCAAGCCTTCTCAAGTTCATCAGTCATCACTGAACCATGCCTCTGTCTGTAACGTTATCAAAACAACTAATCACGTTTCATATCTTATAAATACGATGAAAATTCACTAAAAATAATTGATTTAAACAAATTAAGAAAAATATTTACTTAGATTTCCAAATCCTTTACCTAGTAGGCCTACCTATACGTGTTCCTCTCATCATTACACACTTTTAAGTACATTTTATAACAAAAATGCCTTAAGGGGACACTTAAGTGAATGAAAAAATCTACCAATATGAAGCAATCAATCTGAAATTTTGATACAATGCTCTGATATCATATTTAAATAGTTTGCAATTTTCTTTAAATAGGACAATTTTTTGTACGATTTAGCAAAAATGTCGTTTTTTGCCGTACTGCGATGGGAGAAGTAGAATTTCTAAAAATAAATATATTTTTGAAAATTCATTATCTATCCATGAACCGGTATCTAGTAATAATTAAGAAAACTAAGTTTGCTTATTTGGAAATAAATAAAAATTGTCAGAAAAACAGATTTGAAAAAAATATATACATAGGCTATTTATATATTTTATATTTCCCAAAAAAATAAGATTGACCACAATTTTCAAACATTTTAAAAACCGATACTTGAGTTACGAAATCGGTTTTAAAAAAATGGCCGAGTTCGCTCTTTCCTAGCTTAGAGAGAGTGAATTTCAACTTTGCGGTATGGATAATAGACTATCGCTACCTTCATGCCAGTTTAGCTTTGACTGCTATAATATTATTGTCTTGATTACTGTTCTGCACTTAGAATTATCTCTGCGCCCGCCTATGCGTTTGTTTATGTGTTTCACTGTTGAGATAATGTTATATAATGCCTCCCTATTTGTATTTGTATTTGTATTTCTTTCTTCCCCTGCTAGTGACAATTTGTCGGTGGCAGGTTTTTCTTCGTTAATTTCCCTCACGATTTCTTCTTCTATTCTTCCTGGTTACTAGTTTTCCCCTCCTTTCTTTTGGTTACCTTCCATCCTTTTGGTTATATTTATGCAAATATTGTTACTTATTGGCACTCATATCCACTTCTTTCAGTTTGCTTCTGAATACCTTGATATTTTCAGCATTCACTGTCTCCTTTGCTAGTTTGTTCCATTCGACCGTTGTTCTGGCTATGAACGAGAACTTTCCCACGTCCGTCCTACAGCTTCCTCTTTCAAGTTTCCAATCATAATCTCCCCTTGCCAAGTAGTTTGCTCCCCTTGCAAAACTGTTTAGTTCCTTCCATCCTTCATGATTTCTGGTTACTCTGTACATTTTACCTAGTCTGTCATTTTTCCTCCTATCCTCCAGATTTTCCCATCCCAATTCCTTGATCATCCCTGTTACGCTCTCGTACGTTCTTACTAGCCTTCCCTTTACCATCTCCTCTGTCCAGCCTTTTCCTTTTTGCATTACCCTCCTTGCTGCTCTCCTCTGTACAGCCTCCACTCCTGCTATCTCACCACGCCTATATGGGTCCCAGGCAGCACCAGCGTACTCTACCACTGGTCTAACCAAGGTTTTATAGGCATGTCCTTTTAGTTCCCCACTAGCTCCCCTTATGTTTCTCATTACAAAATTCAAACTTCCAAAACCTTTCTTGGTTACCTTACTAACCTGTTCCTCCCATTTAAGTTGTTGATGGAGCTACACCCCCAAATACTTTATTTTATCAACTTTCTCAAGGAGTTTACCCATTAGTGAGTACCCTTGCCCCGCAACTCTATCGTCTCTTTTCTTTGAAAACCTAATATATTTGCATTTCTCAAGATGTAGGCTCATTGAGTTCCCTACCACCCATATGTCAAGTGCTGCCAAGTCATCTCTTAGCCGTCTAACATCATCGTCCCCTTGAACAATCCTATATATTACACAATCATCTTAATCTTAATTATGGTCGGAAAACTTTTGTCTACCATGTTAATTTCAGGAAAGAAAGAACCAAGATAAAAAACAACCGTGGGCCCTCGAAATGGAAGTTCTTTCACTTAGTCGAAGACATCGTCACCCAGCTTGCTGTCAAGTTGGAGCCTCAGCCTTCCTCGTCTGAGGACGCGTCACAGTCACAGTCCCAGTCTCAGTCGACATCCAGCAAACCTTCAGAGTCGGACGCGGACAACATGTAAGTATATGGAAGTTCTTTCACTTGTATTTATATTTATAAATAAGTTGAACTTAACACTGTTCTTAGGTGGGAAATAAGTTTTTATTTTTTATTGTTTTGCAATATTTCGAAAAGTTTCTTTTTTCTTCAACAAGCAGACATCTACAAAAATACAAACATCTGAACAAACAATAACCACAGCTATGTGGATGAAAAATTACTTGCAAAGAAGTTATATTTGGATGAACAAAGCGAAGACTTCAATTTCACTGACCCCCCAAAAAAATTAGCTCGGGTGTTTTTTTTTGTTTTGTATTTTTGTATTTTTGTCTGTTTGTTCGCTCTCTACCGGGCAAACGGCATATGCGATCTTGATTAAAATTTGACAGGACCTTCGAAATCTCTGAACTTAGACTTGCCACGTTTTCAGGTACAATCGAAGAAATATTTCTCGTGAATATCGTACTTTTACGATTTTTTTCGATTTTTTGTGCGATATTTTCGTGCCATTTGGGCCAATTCTGACCAAACGGGTGGGGCTACAACGTTCATATTATACATGGACATTAAGGTTATGGTGATGTAGTACATTTTGAAAGAAAAAGTTGAAAAAATTAGCCAGAATCTATAGAAATAAAGCTTTTAATATAAGTTTTTTATTTTTTGTGCGATATTTTCGTGCCATTTGGGCCAATTCTGACCAAACGGGTGGGGCTATAACGTTCATATTATACATGGACATTAAGGTTATGGTGATGTAGTAACTTTTGAAAGAAAAAATTGAAAAAATTAGCCAGAATCCATAGAAATAAAGCTTTTAATATAAGTTTTTTACGGTAAATAATACCAATTGACAAGTAACAATAAAAACTTGACAACAATCACCTACAATGCGTAGGCAACAAAACAAAGCACTTGCAAAAGTAAAGATATCCCACGCAAACTAAAAACTTTAAAAAGCACATCCATCAACGCGGCGGGACTTTAGCGTTTTCCTAGTTTTAAGTAATTTAACAAGGTGAAAGACAAACATTTACAAACGATCTATCCCTAGCTTTAATTTATGACAGAACAACTAGGTAGGTGTGGTAACTAGGTGTGTGGCTCGTTGGTCTTGTTGTGAGCGTATCTGCATCCAATGCAGAAGGTTCAGGGTTTGATTCCCGCTAAAGTCGGAAGTTTTTTAACTTCTGATTTGGACTAACGTCCATCAGTTCTTGTCTCAGGAGTTTGTAAACGGTGACTTTGGAGCCGTCCTAGCAACGAAGCACATAATAAATTCAGAGTTGTTCTGAATCGGCCTTGTTGATTCTGGCGTTGATTCGCGGGTGTTCGCACTGTCCATACCACTGATTGCTATATTTCCTATTGTAAAATATCGATCTTTGGTTGGTTATCGCTCACTCGTCGAATGCGTCGGGGCCTACAGGGTTGGCTTGGTCGCTTTGATTTAAAGTCCCCCACTGAAAATCAGTTATATATCCGAGTGGGTAGACTCTAAATACAATTTATTTATTATTTATTATTTATAGTAGTTATAGGCTTGATAAATAATTGGCTGTTAGTTGAAAGTTCTTTGTTTATAGTTTGAGTTGATAGTTTTAGTTGGTAGAGGAAAAAAATATTATAATAAATAAATAAAATTTCACTTGGTCCAAGACATCGTCACCCAGCTTGCTGTCAAGAAGGTGTCTCAGGCCCAGTCGACATCCAGCAAACCTTTTTTTCAATTATAAAGCGTAGATAGCTATACTTACTACCCGACGTATCCATACGTGATTGAACAGTATTTTGGGCTAGATTATCAGAAACGTGGTTTATAAATATTAAGGGGAGTCACTAAGAAGAGTCGGATAAACGGTTTATAACACTTTTATCAAATTTCACACTAAAGTTAAAGAATAAATCTTTGTTATATATTATCCAGTATGCGTATTCCTGAACGAATTCATTGTTTTTTAATTTAAAAAAAAAAGTGAATCACCGTAATTTACTTCATTTTGGTCAACATCGGGAATTTATTCCAAGTGTATAGATTTTTTAACGCAAATTTTCTTACTGGGTAACAGCGTTTAAATCAATGTGAACGCGCAGGTTAATTTGGTTTTATCGTTAGATAAACTGTTTGATGGGTATTTCTAAAATTGGAATTCATGTTTTGGATTTTCCATTTTTTACGTTGCCACAAAAGCTCTGGCTAAAACAGATGCGTCGACGTCAACTTGAAAGCAGGTGCGGAGCGGTGTACTGTTATTGACACCGCGGCCGTAAACCGTAAGCTTATTAAGGAGATTTGTTCCTAACGATTACCGACGAGAAGTGAGATAATACGGTGCCCTTCCCCCCCCCCCCCCTAGATTGTATTAAAAATGAATTAAGACCGTGCCCGTTTCTACGACACTTTTAAAAAGTCGAGTAAACTCGCGGCGCTCTGGGGCGTGCGCATATAGTGGCACCTCACAAGAGAGGTGTTTGTAAAAATACACTAGGAAGCTTCGCAAACGCTTTTTCAGGCGCGTTGTTGGATGAGCGTAATTCGTGCATTGAGCTGCCATGTGTTATGCGGATTTTCTGTTGTTCTGTGAAAAAATCATTACTAAGTCGATTTTTTTATTTTAATTAAATTAAATTAAATAAAAAATTAACTTAAATTTTGAAAATTTTAATTAATCGTAATTTAAAAAAAGAAAAAGATCGTAAAATTGCAATTTTCCTAAGAAATAAATATTCGATTGCGCTCAAATTTAAGACGAATATATTAATTCATAAAATGAAGGTTCTGTGAAAAAATCATTACAATATGATAAAGCATGTTGGTGTTATAAGTCGAAGATTTTTTTTTAAATCGAAAAAAATCGTAAAATTGCGATTTTCATGAAAAATAATTTTCCGATTGTGCTCAAAAACGTGGCAGTTCTAAGTTGTGAGATTTCGAAGGCCTCTAGAAAATTTCATCGCAATTGGAGTATCGGTTTAGCCGGAATCGTGCTGACAAACACAAAAAAATACAGAAAAAAAAGAAGAAAAAAACATTCCGGATTTTTTTCTCCAGTGTAGTGAAATGGAATCTTCGCTTCGCTCGCTACGTTCGCTACGCTCATCCAATCAATAGGTCTTAATATTAAAAATTGTCTTTGCCCCACCAGGGATGACGTCCCGTTCATGGCAGTCTACCTGAACGAGCAGTCGATGTCGGAAGAGGAAGAAGGTCCCCCCGAGCCCGGGCCAGTGATCGTATCCGTGGAGAGCCAGCACCCTAGCCAGCGCGCCCTCGTCTTCCATCAAGCCCCTCAGACCAAGAAGATCCTGCAAGGCCTCAACACAGACCTGCATCGGGTCATGGAGGCGAGCCGGCAACCCGCTCAACGCACGATCATATTCCGTCCACACATACAAGAGTCTGGGAACAAGAAGGTCCTCAAGAACCTCAAGACAGACATGCACAGGGTACTGGAAGAAAGTCTGGACATCCACAGGCAGCAGATCACTTTACAGCAACGACAAGTTGTACTGCAGGAAGATATGCTGAAGATCATGGCGAAATTCATAGACAATTGCCCGTAGAGACCAGTTGTACTGCAGGAAGATATGCCGAAGATCACGGCGAAATTCAGACAATTGCCCTCAAGGACATTGGCATTTTCTCGCGTTTCCAGGAATTTGTAATTTGATCGAAAACGTTTTTTGTTTTTCAATTATTTTCAATTAATTAGTGCGATTCAATTTAACTTTTACAAGATAGTATTAAGAGCGTTTAAGTTGCGTTATAGGGAGTAGGGCCTAATGAAGATGAAGAAAAATCGAACTTTAGTGAAAACGTGATAGTGGTCTCTGTTGACTTGTTTTCTATTTACACATGCAGATATGATTTTTTCTGTAGATCTTATTTAATTATTTTTGCAATGTACGTTTCTCAATCAAGCCATTGATATAACTATTTTCAATTTCACATGGGAATGAAAGGCAATTAATAGAATTTACGTACATAAAAATAATTACTTTTGTTTAGAAGTTTGGACAGATACAAGAAACGCAAATCAAGAACAATAATTTTCTGAATGAAGCTATAACCAAAGCTAAATAAATACTTTCCATAATAATTCGTCATTGATTCTTGTAGCAGTTTTGGGCTTAGAACAAGTCAATTTATCAATGTTATTCTATATTTCAGTAGTTCACGTTCCTATTGTTGATACTCAAAATGTTGCTCATTTAAGAGTACAATCACTGTCAAGTACCGGTAGACAATTGTCTGCTTGGAACAAGTAACAGCTCCTATAGTCTCATATCATTCATGTAGCCTAGTTATTAAGAAAACTACGTGTAACTTACAGTGTACCAGACGTATTTTGTTGTGCATTGACAAAGGTAGAAATCAGATTTAATCCACTTTGTTGGTGATACTGATACCACACGTGTTCATTAACTCTTTTGTAAATATGTGTTATACCTTGCCTAGTCAGCATAGTGAATAAAGTATGCTTTAAACTATGTGATGCTAATAATTGTAATGATTTTTTATTTTTAGAAATAATAAGTTAAAATAATTGGATGAGCGTAGCGAGCGAAGCAAAGATTCCATTTCACTACACCGGAGAAAAAAATCCGGAATGTTTTTTTTTTGTATTTTTGTCTGTTCGTTAACACGATTCCGGCTAAACCGACACTCCAATTGCGATGACATTTTCTGGAGGCCTTCGAAATCTCTGAACTTAAAACTGCACGGTTTGAAAAATCGATCGAAAAAATTATTTCTCATAAAAATCGCAATTTCACGATTTTTTTTCGATTTTTAAAAAAATTCTTCGACTTGTAACACCTACATACTTTATCCGATTGTAACGATTTTTTCACAGAACCTTAATTTTACGAATTAATAAATTCTTGTGAAATTTGAGCGCAATCGAAAAAAAAAATTCTTATGAAAATTGCAATTTTACGATTTATTAAATGTTTAAAACATTCTTCGACCCTTAACACCTACATGCTTTATCCGATTGTAATGATTTTTTCACATAACCTTAATTCTATAAATTAATTTATTCGTGTGAAATTTGAGCGCAATGAAACAATTATTTCTTTAAATAATTGCAATTTTACGATTTTGCTATGATGCTGCGATAATGCTAAGGCTTTTACAATTTTCATTTTTTTTAAAAGTAAAAGGTGTTTTAGATTAAAAAACAATACATCTAAACATTTACCAGACGGATTTTATAATTTTCGTTTTGTTTGATAAATATGATTTTTTTCCTTTGCATTGTTGGAAAATGTATGTTTTTTGTAACAAATCTATATTTCCCATATTTTAATTAAAAAACTATAAATCTCATCAAAAAAGTGTCTGGTGAATTTGTCAGAATAAGACTTGTGAGCATATTAAAAAAGAAATTATCCTTTTATCTTAAAAACTGTAGAAGAAGTAGGAAAAAATGTTAGCAAATGTGCTAGAATAAAAGTTTTGAGATAATAGCATTTAAAGTTTATTTATGTTGTTTTTTGGTAAATTTGAGTGTAACATAGCCTAAGGTTCAGTTTATTTATTTTACAGCATTAAATAAATTTATGTAGTCAATAAATAAAAAACTAAACTTAAAAAACAATTAAAACAATATTAATGGAAAATTGCTGGTTTTTCATACATTTTCAGTGAAACAACCCCTAAACAATTACGCTCATCCAACAACGCACCTGAAAAAGCATTTGCGAAGCTTCCTAGTAATGACAACAATTATGTTGTTGTTGTTGCTGTTGTTTGTTTGTTTGTTTTTTGTTTGTTTGTTTGTTTTTATGTTTTTTCGTTTGTTTTTTTTTTTGGGGGGGGAGGTATTTTTCTATAGTGGTGGGTTGGGGTTGGCTCAGTGTGTCTACTAAAGCCATCCTCCCCCCCCTCCCCACTTACTAACTGATAATGAGGTTGCCCAAAGAAGTACTCGAAAAAAATCCTCCATGGCGTTGCTGTTTTTGGCATCTTTATCAGGATGGAAGTTTGCAAATTTGAAACAAAAGTTCATTTCATAATTTAATAGAAAGAAGCACGAGCAATGTGATCGAAAATATTGTTGTTTTCGAGTTCCATTGGATTGGATGAATCAAGTTAGTGGTGACGTCACGCAACTTCTTGGTTTTTCAATGGAAATAAAGCATTATTCATTCATGGTTTCAACCAATTATATTTTTCCCTCTTTTGATTGGATATTGCTTAACGTCTCATATTAATGCACTTCGGCCATTCGAGACGATGAATGGTGATAGATGAGGATGAAGTATGAATAGAAAGGAGGAAGGGAAACCCGGTACCGGCACGTAGCCTACGCCTTACGAAAAGTACCAAGGGGACCAACGGCTTTACGTCCCATACAAAAGGACTGTGTAATCTTGACAGTCATATAGGTTCCTCCACTAACCCGGTCTGCCGAGCAGACGTCGCGGAGAACGAAGCCGTTACACTAGCTCTCGAACCCCCATCTGCTCTAACCAGCGGTATACGCGAGTTTCAGGGCATAGCAGTCACCCACTCTACCCCTGACCAAGCCCGATTCTGCTTAACTTCGGTGTTCGAGTGGGAACTGGAACCGATAGTGTCGAGCTCCAGCTCATTGGGTAAAAACACGGGATTGAGAAAAGTTTAAATACCTTTGAGAGACTTGGTTGGTTGGTTGGTTGGTTGGTGGTTTGGTTGGTTGGTTGGTTGGTTGGTCTTGTGGTTAGCGTATCTGCTTCCAATGCAGAAGGTCCAGGGTTCGATTCCCGCTAAAGTCAGAAGTTTTTTAACTTATGATTTGGACTTAAGTCCATCAGTTCTTGTCTTAGGAATTTGTAAACGGTGACTTTGGAGCCGTCCTAGCAACGAAGCACATAATAAATTCAAAGTTGTTCTAAATCGGCCTTGTTGATTCTGGCGTTGATCCGCGGGTGTTCGCACTGTCCATACCACTGATTGCTATATTTCCTATTAAAAATATCGATCTTTGGTTGGTTATCGCTCACTCGTCGATTGCGTCGGGGCCTGCAGGGTTGGCTTGGTCGCTTTGATTTAAAGTCCTCCACTGAAAATCAGTTATATAACTGAGTGGATAGACTCTAAATACAATTTATTTATTTATTTATTTAACCATGCCCAGATGATATGTTCAATACCGGTACATAACTTTTCATTATCGTCTTATGTTAAAAGTTTTAAAATTTGCATTGGTATGTTAAGTCTGTTATCCATCCATGTTATTAATATCGTTGACTGGTCTGGGGGATGATTATTTCATTTCCTTGTCATCACATACGCTCCAACTCAGGTTGGAACTAACCTGAACACAAAAATAATATTTTGTAATAGCTGTAATAATGATGACGTTTCGGTTATACAACTGAGTGGGTAGACTCTAAATACAATTTATTTTTTATTTATTTATTTTTATTTTTTAATACCACCCATTGGTTTCTAATGGGAACGATACTGTGTGTGTTTGGAATCAAAACTGTGCATTGCCATGGGCGGCCATGGTGGAATGACGTCACATTAATAGTGTATTTTAGGGAGCCTATGAATCACTTTTCTGCCCGTCTGTTTTGTCAGTTATATTATATGCGTGTCGTCAGAGACGGATTTACACATATTAGGGCCCTATTGCAGTGGCGGATCTAGTACATAATCATTGGGGGCAGAGCCCGCCACAGCGAAATTTTTTTGAAAAACAGGCTTTAGATTGCATTTGGTGCGTTTTAGAAAAAAAGTTGGCTGAATGCAATACCGAAACAATGTAGTTTAGTTTGTGTGCGTCAATTTGTTTTGTCGTCATCTCGAGCTTACAATTCACAGCATACATGGCAACATATTAACTTTTTATTTATTTTATTTTTAATTTAGCATATAGCACACACACTTTAGAGGCAGACTGATGATTTCTGACACTATAAAGGAAAGGTGTTTTTTTTTTTACTGGGAGTAAATAAGGATTCAAAATACATTGTATAAAACTTGTATTCTATGTATGGTATAGCTAGCTCCATTTGTGTACATTGGTATGTATATAGTATATTGTTTAACTTCGGTTTTTTAGTAGGAGACTATGACGCTGTTATGTTAGTACTTTAGAAAGAAAATTAAAAAAGTGCCTACACCGTACAAAACAAAACAGACCAAGATTTTTTTTTTTAATAATAATGTGTTTGTGTTGCTCGTTGGTTTTGATGTTAGCGTATCTGCTTCCAATGCAGAAGGTCCGGGGTTCGATTCCCGCCAAAGTCAGAAGTTTTTTAACTTCTGATTTGGACTTTTAAGTCCATCAGTTCTTGTCTTAGGAGTTGGTAAACAGTGACTTTGGAGCCGTCCTAGCAATGAAGCACAAAATAAATTTAGAGTTGTTCTGAATCGGCCTTGTTGATTCTGGCGTTGATCCGCTAGTGTTCGCACTATCCATACCACTGATTACTATATTTCCTTTTAAAAATATCGATCTTTGGTTGGTTATCGCTCACTCGTCGATTGGATCAGGGCCTACAGGGTTGGCTTGGTCGCTTTGATTTACTGTCCCCCACTGAAAATCAGTTATATAACTGAGTGGGTAGACACTAAATACAATTTATTTGTTTATGTTATTCATTAGACAGAATAAAATTGGGGCTGCATAGCTCAGTTGGTAAGAGCATGACCCGGGGCCCCTCAGCCACATGGGCCCTGCTCCTGCGCGCACTGCGAGTACCTGGCGTGTCATATCCACGATAAAAACGGTATTTTGTTGACGTTGGATAATACAGAATGTTTTTGATGACTTTGATGGTCAAGGGGCTAGGGGGACATAGGAATTAGGGAATGGCAACCCAAGAAGATGTATTGGAGGACCCATCCCCCAAAGATCAAAAATATAATTTACATGTTATCATCACACTGTTATAATATCCCCGTGTGTATTAATAACACTGATTAATGTTTTAGTGGAATAATTTTATAAATTACTCTGAAAAAACAATTCGTCAAAAATCTGAAATGTAGAAAATTATAATGTTTGCAGTTAATGGAAAATATGGGAATTTTAAAATTTTTAAGCAGTTAAATAAATAACTTTGATAAATCATTAAAATGGGTGGTGAAGTACGTGTAACTTATCAAAATATTCTATGACCAACATCGCGTACACAGCGAACTTTTTGAAGAAGCTATGCAATTTTAATTGTGCACCAGTATAAAAAATAAGAACTTCCAATTGCAAAGCTGAATACAAATTACAAATGGTTGAAGGTTATTTTGTAGTTTGTTTTCCTGTTGTCCCGGACAAATAAGCTATTTCAAAGGAATAGTTTGATGTTGTAACTTTCATTATCCTATTTTTATTTCACACTTGCAACGGTAGCTAGTGTTATCACGATAATAATTCAAAATATGCTGATTATTGTAAACTTTTTTATTTTCAACTATAACTTTACAAATAACTATAACATGTACGAAGAAAACTTTAATCATCAATCAAAAATTCGTATCGCATTGTAGTAAATTATATCTTTATTCGTAGATATTTTCGGCAAAGAAACTAAGTTATATAGTATATAATACTAGGAAGCTTCGCAAACGCTTTTTCAGGCGCGTTGTTGGATGAGCGTAATGTTTTAAATACGAAAAAGCGTAAAATTGCGATTTTCACGAGAATTAATTTTTCGATTACGCTCAAAAACGTGGCAGTTTTAAGTCCAGAGATTTCAAAGGTCTCCACAAAATTTCATCGTAATTGGAGTACCGAAATCGTGCTAACAGACACACAAAAATACAAAAATAGAAAGAAAAAGAAAAAAAACATTTCGTTTTTTTTTCTCCGGTGTAGTAAAATGGAATCTTCGCTCCGCTCGCTACGCTCATCCAATAAGTTCTTATGATACATCAATAAATGTCTTTAAATTAAGAACTTTATGATCATTTTCTCCTTAGGCCTAGAGTTTCCACGAGGTCCTCAAAGCACAGATTTGAAACACGGTCAGACACAGGCTTCAACAAAAAATCCAATTGTGTCCTATTACGATGATTAGCAATTTCCCGGATAATTTCCGTTTGTACCGTGGGGTCGCTGATTGCATATTCAGCGCGGGTACGCAACAGAAGTAGGGGGAAGGAGGGGGAGAGAGGGGGCACGTGGTGAACGACGCTCACGACGGCATCAATTATCGAAACACTAATTACGAAAAACACTCACTGTTAAAATTAGCTCGATCCTAAAGAAACATTATTAGGCGAGTAAAGACTGACAATGACAAACGACGGTGACATGGCCTGACTGTTGGTGTACCTTCTCTTGTGAAGTCATCACACATAAATATAACCTCGACAGATCGGAGCTAGATCAGACGATCAATTATTTTCATTTGTCTTCTATAAGTAAGGTTATCATGGTAGGCCTATCAATATCAGCTATCAGTAAGTTATCAGGGAAGTCTCTGGTAGCAATAAAATACTCTTAATAAGAAGAGCCTGCGGAAGTAGATTCAACATGTACCCCTAATATATTCACTAGAATCGTAATATCATTATAAACCTTGGTTCAAGATCAATTCAATACTAATTAAAATAGCAACTGAATGAACAACACCATTTGATAAACGTGTCCAGGCACGCACACGCACACGCACACGCCGACAGACTTGGCTCAGCGCTGACATGCGTGACCTGAAATCAAAAGCTTGTAGTTTCGATTCCCGCTACCGTCAATCCACTAAGGATATTTCCAAGGTCTTTCTTCGGTTTGAAGACAATTGTTTTTCAGTTTTACAAATACATGCAAAATAGAGCAAAATAGAATTTGCATGACCATTACGCTTAAATTAATTTTTTTTAAATGGATAATCTATTTCGTTTAAATTAATAATTTCAAATTCTATTTTGCCAAGCTTTTCATGGATGTTGTTAAGGGACACTGTATGCGCAACATGTGAAAGGGTAGATGAGCTATGGCCATTTTTTTAGATCTCATTTCATTTGAGTGTGTAAGGTTTGGCTGTATTTTTACAAGTTTTTGTTATGTGTGGGTCTGGCTAACTTTTTCAATTTTTTCTTTCAAAAAGTACTACATCACCATAACCTTAATGTCCATGTGAAATCTGAACGTTGTAGCCCCACCCGTTTGGTCAGAATCGGCCCAAATGTGACGAAAATATCGCACTAAAAATTGAAAAACTTACATTAAAACCTTTATTTCTATGGATTCTGGCTAACTTTTTCAACTTTTTCTTTCAAAAGGTACTACATCACCATAACATTAATTTCAATGTATAATATGAACGTTGTAGCCCAACCCGTTTGGTCAGAATCGGACCAAATGTCACGAAAATATCGCACTAAAAATCGAAAAAAATCGTAAAAGTACGATATTCATGAGAAATATTTCTTCGATTGTACCCAAAAACGTGGCAAGTCTAAGTTCAGAGATTTCGATGGTCCCCTTCAATTTTCATCAAGATCGTTAATGCCGTTTGTCCGGAATCGTGCGAACAAACAGACAAAAAAAAACGAACAAAAAAACACCCGATCGAAATTTTGAAGTCTTCGCTTCGCTCACTTCGCTCATCCAATAATACCTTTATAATTATTATCAAACCTAAATGAAAATTATCCCGGATAATCAACACATGACCCGCTCACTCGTCTAACAACGACTTTGGCCTTTTTCTAGACTAGTTGGCTAAGGCGCCCTTTATACCTGTGGAAGACCTAGAGGTTCAAGCCCGCGTAATCGGGAAAGATTTTCTAATTTCTAGAGTGTATTTAAAAAAATATAAAAGATGTTTTGAAATGGATGCATACTATGGAAAACATAGCCAGTACGAAATACGAGTAAAGATTGCAAGGTTTACTCAATCTCCCAGCGAAATTTTGGGGAGCCTTGAGAGTTCAAGATTCGATACACTTTGGTCACTGCATTTAATCACGGCCTGACAAAAATGATTCGATAAAAATGACTTCTTCAAAAACAAAATTATTGTCGTTAAAATAAAACTACACATTTCCAGTATGTTGTTAATTTATTATTTCTTGTGGGTTGAAAATCGCAACTGATTTTTCTCATTTTGTTAGCAGTTCTCAGTTCCCTGGTCACGGATGTTGTTTAAAATTTCAACTCAATCTATTTGGCCGTTCGGCCGTATGGGACCGGACAGACAGACAGATGGGCATATATATAGCATACAGACAAATTAATCACGACGAAAGTTTGTTTGAGTTGAATTGTTCCTCGCAGTCGCTCCGCTCCCTCGTCTAACAAGATACACCATGGTTACACATAAAGTCGACGCAACGGGAACAAGAAGAGGTTGCTCCAGTCGCGTTGACTTTAAAATGGTGAATAGTAGGGTTTATTACATAAATCAATTCTGTGTATATATAATTCAAAAATGCAAAAACTTGCAAAAAAAAAAGGGGGCCGAGCCAAAAACGAGGAAGATACAAGTGGCTCAACTGCATAAAGTGGTGATATCTAGAAGTGTGGCGAAGCCCATTATTTTGCTTAAAATAATAAATATATTTATTAATTATATAATAAATTAATAATATATCAATATCCATATTATTATCTAACTATAATTATGAAATAAATAAGTTAACAAAAATAACATAAACATTAAATAAATTTATTGAATCATTTACATGTGGAAATATCAAAATTAACAGACGCCATTCAAAATTAAAAGCTTGGTCGATGGATTTGGATTGGTTATGTTTTGGTTAGTCAGTAACGACAACCAAGTTAAAAATTCATCGACCCGTCTGTTAATTTTGATATTTCCGCATGTAAATGATTCAATAAATTTTTTTAATGTTTATGTCATTTTTGTTAACTTATTTATTTCATAATTATAGTTAGATAATAATATGGATATTGATATATTATTAATTAATTATATAATTAATAAATATATTTATTATTTTAAGCAAAATAATGGGCTTGGCCACACTTCTAGATATCACCACTTTATGCAGTTGAGCCACTTGTATCTTCCTCCTTTTTGGCTTGGCCCCTTTTTTGCAAGTTTTTGCATTTTTGAATGATATATCAATAATTTTTTTAGAACGTACACGGTATGGATGTTAGAGTCTAAGTAGAGAAAATTACTTTATTTACAATGATTCAAAATAAAATCGTTTTCTTTTGCATTATCTAAGCTTCCGGTCATCTAATCCTGCAATTACCGTTTGCCAAGCACATGGCCACTGTGATGACTGACATCGGTGCAAATTTTGACTTCTCTAACATTATCCATTGCTTAGCAAAACACTAATTAAATAATTTGTTATTTTTGCATTATCTAAGTTTCCGGTCATCTAATCCAATTACGGTTTGTCAAGCACATGGCCTCTGAGATGACTGACATCGGTGCAAATTTTGGCTTCTCTAACATTATCCATTGAGGGCCCACAAACTGATACATAATTCGTCAGCCAGCCGGCCAGCCCAAGAAGAAAGTTATTTTGAACGATCTCGACGTCTCAATAACTTCTAGACGCATCATCAGATCGGGATGAAACTTGAAATGGGTCATCTCATAGTAAAAGCCCATCGATTGAAGCAAGTTGCAAGTTTTTATCTCAAATGGTTTCGCGTCGGCGACACCGTGTTAAGTGCTAATGTAGGCGTGCGGTAATAGTCGCTAGTGGAAGCGGAGCCGCGCGTGGCTTGGCCCGGTGCGCTTCCGCGCACCTTGATTTCTGTATCATGTGCATTTTAGAATTCTCGTATGTAGTTCAATATGTTCTCCAGAGCGTTGTAGGCCTACTTCTAATTTGAGTGTCTATCGAGCCGAGTACATGTTTGTCCCGTGGCGATTCTTTATGGTACATTCCAGGATTCAATTTGAAATGGAACAATTGAATCAAACATCCAAACGACCAAAAACTAGTAATAACTATAGCCCTGGGTATAGGGCACCAAATCGACATGTAGATCGCAGCACTGGCGGCGCGCTATGTCACAACATGGCTGGCGTAATTGTGATTCCGGGCTGGAGTGTATATGGCGCTAACGTGTTTTAGTCGCGCCGGTTATGACAATTCGGGGATTATTTCCGATCTGTTCACTAACATTTACCTTTCTCGCACACGCATTAAATAAGATGTATATTTTCATCTACGGTTTGCATTTGTTACGCTCTTATACAACCACAAGTAGGCGTAATTGCGTAGGTAGGCCAACTATAGCCAAAATTGAACCTTCCTATTCCTATATTTCTGAATGGGATAGGGATGAAATGTAAAATATTATATAATAATATCATCATAATAGTTGGGTATATTATTATGTTTGAGCGTAAGAATATTCAGAAAATAATTCATAAGCAGATTATTATTTATTATTTAATTACTACTATAAGTAAAGTTGCCAGCCGAAATTGGTATTGGTCCAAGGAATTATTACCAAATTTGAATTTAGAATGTTAAATTTTTGAAGTGAAACGAGTCTGTTTGTTGTATCAAGAAATATTTTGCAACAAATTGATATAACACTGAACAGCTGAAGTGCAAGGTGCAATATTTAACGTTTTCCCGCGATAATGTAATAACAATAAATAGTACAACTTGTATTATTTTCATCGTATTCCCTGAAAATGTCAATAAATTAGGCCTACATCTATGCTATAATCCGGATGTTGTCAATTTGTAATCATCGACAAAATGTGCTTTATTCAGTACATGACGAAACTTCTAAAAATACTTGGCTGCAGAAATTGGTATTTACTATGAAAAATGTTAAATGAAAACGATTTTTCCGAATTTATTACTATACATAGGCCTACCTTTTTTGTTGTTGCTAAAAACGCACTACAGTGTAGTAATTTTGAGGTAGCCCATCACATACGAATCAAATTGAATGTAGGCCTATGTGCTATGTAGGCCTGTATGTGTAACAATTGGGAATGGTGTGATAGCCTATTGGTATAAGCATGAATTAAAATTATTGTCTGAAATTGTAAAACGCGATTTAATATGAGTGTCAGTAATGGAAAAAAACAATAAGTATAATTATTAAAAAATGAACATAAATAAATAATAAATCTATCAAACACAACGGGAAAACTCAGTGGGTGACACCACACTGTCATCTGACTATATGTTTTCGGAGTTTATCCCTGGACTTAAATGTAAGAATAATGTTTTTATTAAGAGTAGGCCCTACCGAAATTTAAATTGAGAGCACGATAATTTAAAAGTTGTTATCTAAGTGTAAAGAGTTTTATTTTAAAAGAGAAATGTAGGCCAATGCTTAACCATTCGAGACATAACCCTTGCGTCAGGTGTCCACTTTATGGTGCACTTACAGGTCCCATTCTTTCATTTAAAATTTGTTTTCTTGTGATAACCATAGCACAAATATGTCTTTATTTTATTTCTTACGTTCAACATCCGTAAACAAAACGTATCACGCCGAAAACTAAACTTTTTAGTTACATCTACACGTTCTTCCACGTTATTTGCCGCTGTGTCTACCTGAGTAATCACTTCTGCTAGGGTTCTACGTTCTGCCATCAGGGCCGCGCTAGTGTGCTTTTTGGTGCCGAATAGACCCGTGCTGCATTGATTATTGTATTTCCAATAGTTATCTAATGCACGTTGTTTATGTGTCATTTTATTGCGTTTTACTTTTGCAGCATCTATTTTTTGGCTAATTTCAAAACCTTGTGAAAGAAACTTTTTTCAGATTTTTAATTTGAAATTTGGTCTTCAAGGTTGAATTAATATCATGTGAATAAAAATGTGTATAAACAAATTAAACATACTAAGAAAAAAGACTTGAACTATTCACAAAACGCTATTTTCACGTACCTCTAGCCACGATTCATTACGAGAGGAAATGGGCATGGAAAGTGGCACAGAAAAGTATATTATAAATCCATAGTGATGAACAATAAAAAATCAATAAAATTATTAAAAAATATCGTTTGTTAGTAAACTTGAAGGGTAAGACAAGAATTGGGTACGGGGTTCAAAAATGAAATAATAATTGAGAAAATTCAAAGAGATTGCGGTCGACTCAGTCAAATCCCACTGTCAGTATGATTTTTTCACCGAATAAAAATCTAAAAAATATCTTTAATCTAGTAAATATAATATGTTTGTACGATTTAAATTTAACCTTGTAGGGCCTATAAATTTAGAAAAAATGCACAACAAATATGCCAATTTAATACTTTGTTCCTTATTTTGTATTTGATATAACGTAGACGTCGTTTTTGGATGAGCGAAGTGAATATTTCAATTTCACTGACCCCTCAAAAAATTTAGCTCCAATGTTTTTTTGTTTTTTTTGTATTTTTGTCTGTTTGTTAGCTAACTACCAGGCAAACGGCATATACGATTTTGATGAAAATTGAAGGGGACTTTCGATATCTCTGATTTTAAACCTTCCTACCTTTTTGGGTACAATCGAAGAAATTTCTCATAAATATCGTTTTTTATGATTTTTTCCGAGTTTGAATGCGATATTTTCGTGACATTTGGGCCGATTGGTCAGAATTGGCCCAAATGGCACGAAAATATCGCACAAAAAGTCAAAAAACGTTTATTAAAAGCTTTATTTCTCTCGATTCTGGCTAACTTTTTCAACTTTTTCTTTCAGAAAGCAATACATCACCATAACCTTAATGTCCATGTATAATATGAACGTTGTAGCCCCACCCGTTTGGTCAGAATTGGCCCAAATGGCACGAAAATATCGCACAAAAAATCAAAAAACTTATATGAAAAGCTTTATTTCTATAGATTCTGGCTATCTTTTTCAACTTTTTCTTTCAGAAAGCAATACATCACCATTACCTTAATGTCCATGTGAAATATGAACGTTTTAGCCCTACCCGTTTGGTCAGAATCGGCCCAAATGTCACGAAAATATCGCACTAAAAATCGAAAAAAAATCGGAAAAGTACGATTTTCATGAGAAATATTTCTTCGATTGTACCCAAAAACGTAGCAAGTCTAAGTTCAGAGATTTCGAAGGTCCCCTCCAATTTTCATCAAGATCGGATAAGCCGTTTGCTCGGTAGAGAGCGAACAAACAGACGAAAAAAAAAAAACACACCAGAGCTAAATTTTTTGGGGGGTCGGTGAAATTGAAGTCTTCGCTTCGCTCATCCAACAAAATTCCCCCAAAAAGACTACACGTCATATATTGTGCATCTAAACCTTGTCAGCGGTTTTCTATAATTGCTCATTTTTCGATGCTGAGTTAGTATCTGAGTTTACCAATGGGGTTCAAGTACAAGTACTACAACTTCACTATACTAAAGGAGAACAATGCGTATCCCACCGATTAGGTACGGCTGGGTTCAAGGCACACATGTATTTTATTGTCTGTGGTTTGGGAGTTGACTCATTTCAATACGCGGAAGTGTCTCGGTCACACTCGCACCATTTCGATAACAGACCAATCTATTTAATTGGATAAAACGTAAGTTCCGTTACAAAATAAATATGACCGCAAGTAGATGACCTTCCCAATTTCGAGATCACACCCTTACTATAACCTATTGTCTCTAGCAGTGATAGCGCACGAGGGTCAAATAATAGAATTATTACGACCGCACCACTTGAAAACTAAAATTACCGGTCTTTTTCCTGCTTGGTTATCCTCGACCTTGGCTCAGCGCAGGCGCAGAGTAAAGAATTCCAATCGTCGTCGTCGGCGAGTGCGAGACGAGACGAGAGCTCTGCTCTGCTCAGTGCTCAGTGCCGAGTGCCGAGTCAGTCGCCATTTGTAAGTTGTTAGTGATGGGTGTGAGTGTGGTGCGTTCCAGCGCTCCCATGCGGTTCACAGTGTCTCTGTCATTTCGCGCACACACAACTGGCGAACGCTCGTGAACACATTTGAAGGTAATACGTGATTTCAGTAATAATTCATCATTCACACAAACGATACTAAAATGCTCGATTTATTCTTTTGTGTGTGTGTATGAGTTTTGCAATGTCAGTGTTTTTTTTAACATCATAAAAATAAAGTACAATAACATAACACGTTTTGTCCTTGCATGTTTATAGTTACATTGTTCCTTCTCCTGTGTGTGAGGGGGGGGGGGGTTATTTTGCACACGTACCTTGCCGGTTGCTAACAACTATACATACATTTCATTTTAAAATGTGGTCAGTGAACTAGGCTAAAACCGGTTCGAAAGCCACACTCAAGACTATAAATAACAATAGGTCGGGCTGTTGGCAAACAAATTGCGAATACGTCAATTTCCTCATAGTCTTGGACTGGATCGAGAGTGAGAATATTTGAAAGAGCACTACACCGTCCTAAAAAACAGGCAAACCATCGCGTGTTTAGCAGCCAACTTATACGTCAATGTTTTACCTGTAGTATTGATTTTGTTTTTCCGAAACACTGCTAGACTTGGGAGGTGTAGGAAGAGAAGTGAGCTGCCACATGGGCAAGCCATGCATGCAAGGGTTACATAACAATGACAGGTTGTGCCACGTGACTGACACTAACTGCATGGCCATGCTCTTGTGTTGACGGGAAACATCTGCAGCTGCTCGACACAAGATCCCCTTCCCTCTCAGCATCCACATTCACGACCACATCTCATTGAAATGTACGTAACGCAATAGCGAGAAGAGATACGTCTATTCATTCGTGAGATGATACGAGCTTCTATAAATAATTCAGGGAAATGTATTACGTTACGTAATAAACTACACACAACTGTCCATAATTTAATTTGGACCTTCCGCGGTGGCACACACGCTGGTACGAAGCGTATGGCTCTCTACGAGGACATGGGTTCGAATCTCGCGAAAGACATGGTTTATTGTAATCGTCCTTCACCCTCGTCCATCACCAATCTCATCGCCTCGAATGTATTAACAGGGACAATAAGCTACAAAAATCATCATCAAATTACATTTTAATTTCGAATGTTGTATGTGATGCACAGGTTAAACTCACACTCACAGTTACAGCCAGGCCTTCAGTAAACAAAGTAACCACCTACAAGTTCATAAACGAGAACGTATTTGTATAATCTACATGGATGCGAGAAGCTTACACCCACAAACGGAATTAAAGTTTTATTCATTTATTCATGTCCACAGTCCAAACTGACAGGCAAACTGATCGACTGACTGTAGGTCTGGACCACCCACGAACCACGATCTTTCCTTTGAACACACTTCGCGCACGTGCACATTCACAGTGGCGTACCACTGTGCGTATTGATGGTTGAGGGGGATAAATTTCCCATTTTCTCCTCACTATCTGTGAAGTCGCTATCGATTTCATCATAGCCCTTTCTAACCAGGCGTTGTCATACGGCAACAGAAAGTTTTAAAAAAAAATGCGGGTAGGCTAAATAATTGGTTTTTCACTTTGAACCCAATTATTAAAAAAAAAAAAATGGTAAATAAAACATTAATATTTTTACCTCTCATTCAATGGGACGAATCGTGCCGTTTTCAGAGAAGATTGAAAATACATATCTGCTAAAAAGGTTAAAAACGGAAAAAAATGGCTAGTCCCGGAAAAGTAATAAATTTCCAGTAGGCCCTACTGCGGTTAGGCCTATTTGAGATACACAAAATCTAAAATATGCAACAAAAAACAACAGAAAAATGTTGTTTTAGGAATGCACTTCAAATTTACATTTTTACCAAAATAGAAGATTTTATTCAAAATCCAAAATTTCTCGAAATTTGCTTCATAATCATTATGAAAAAAAATGTAGGAAAAAATTGGAACTATAATTGGTTTTTAATTCGGGATTGAAAGGTCTAGCGTCGACACTCGCATTTTTTTAGCCAGACGCAATGTGCGTAAAGAAAGCTATTAGCCGACAGTAACAGTGGATCATTTGGTTGGGTTGCAAGTCAATGCCCGAGGGAGGGGGGCGTAGCGTAGGTTCGGACCCACGTCAGTCACGGAGGCATATACATGTATTTATTTCTTCCTAATTATATTATCAATTATCATCTATTATAATTTTAAATTAACAATTTGAATGCTTTAACCGTGTAACCGACATTGACATTCAAGACTGTTGTCTTTCCATGTCGAGTGATAAGACCTGGGAGAAAAAACTGTCAAGTCCCGGCGAGATTTGAACCCAAGACCTCCCGAATCAGTCTCGCGAATCAGTCTCGCTTGAGTTAACACTGTCGGCAGCGTCGAAAAGAATATTAGTGCTGTTATATTATGTCCAATCAAAATCTTAGTTGAAAATATACTCTGTGAAGAAGAGATTTTCAGTTTACGATATGTCAGCAAGCATTCAGCAATACAATTTTGTATAGGTACCGTTATGCTTGAACGTAATTTGTTGCTAAACACATGTTGTTTATGTGCACTGTATCGAGGCTAAAATGCTTGTTGATGAGACCTTGCGTTGGAAATATTTGTACTTACAGCAATTTGTGGAGCTTTCCTAAGTCAATTTTCATTACCTACCGACTAGAATTTGCAATCGAGGCGTTAAAACCGTTGATTGTTTGTTTATTTACTTGGATACTTATGCAATAATGCAATTCGAGGTGATCGGTGGTATTATATGACATGCGGATGAAGGACAATTTAGAAATATCCTTGCCGTTTGTGGATTCGAACCCATGGTTCCATGCTCTCGGGCCTGCGAAGCCTTATGAGCCACTAAAGGTTTTTTCAATGCGGACGTTCCTTTCCCAACTACCCTAAAGAAGGCTAAAGAGGGCATTGTGCCCCAATGGCCATCTCGCTTGCCAAGAAAAATAAAATAAAATAAATAGATAAATATGAACCTCTGGAGCTATTAGACCACACCACACCTACAGTCCTCTACCAGTCTACCATATTGACTTTACAGACGTGTACACTGTACCTATACACCTCTTTTCACTTCCGAGATCATTTCCAATTCCATGTCCATAATTTTATCGGTATTTTATTTGAAACAATGGCCGATCTTCGTCAAAGTGATACTCCATACCAAGCTTTTATTTATGTATTTATTTATTTATGTTGGACGAGCATGCATAGGCCTAAAGCAATGACTTACTGTTTGTTGCCGTAAGAGTGTTTTCATATAGGACGAAGAACTTTGTAGATTTATTATTAGCTTTACTTCCAATCATTTGGCAAGATTCACGGCCAACATGCTGTTAGATTTGGAGCTCTGCCATGCTAACAGATGTATTGCCCACCTCTACAGGTAGGCCCTACTCACATGGAAAATGTATTATCAATTAATTTTTTAGTAATCATTTGACCCACTAGGCCTATATGTCATAAAAATCTGGACGTGCAGCAGGTAACAATGTTGTATAATATGGGACCTAATATCCTGCAACCCATACACCCATGAGGCCTACAATCACAAAAATAAATTAGTGCTTGTTTTCGTTTTGTACAGATATATATCTCAATCAATCTGTAACGGATTTTATTCAGAAGACATTGTAAAGTTTGTGCATTCACATTCACACTTATTACTAGGTAATACAAATCATACGGAAAATAATATGTATATTTTTATCTTCTTGGTCCAAATTTAGGTTAATTTAGTAGAAGTACTAATTGCAACTAATAAAATCATACTAAGCCTACCCCTATATCTACGCGTTCCTATTTCTACGTGTATGCCTACATACGCAAATTACTTTTATTATTTTCTTGCTAAAATGTCGATTAAGGTTTTAAAACATTGCCAAACCAATCATCTTCGCGACTTGCTTCATGCAGTGGCGTATCCAAGGGGAGCGGGGGGACAAACCCCCCTTTTGTCAAAAAAAAACATATGAGCAAGAAAGTGCGCCGGTGAATTTTGCTCTTTAAACTCACCTTTCTTCTTTTCTCTTCAACTCTACATTTCTGGTGAAATAACTTTATGCAATCATATGCACATTAATGCACATTATGCACTTTTCAACGTTTATTTTTAAAATTTGCTTTTGTTTGATTTATGTTTGATTTTGCATGTCATAATAGTTATTAAAATGCAAAAGAATTGATAAAATATGTCACTTAATTGTTTTTAACCATTCATGTGCCTGAATATCCTTCTAGTAGTGGAACATCATGTAGGATTGTAGGTGTATCAAGTAAAAGCCCCTTTTTTATAAAAAAAATTATATAAAAAAGGGCTTTTACATGATTGAAAGTTGGTCATTGTGATTCTCTAAAACGCACAGCTTTCCACCAAAATGACCTTGAAAATGAAAATTTTTTCCGGGGGGCGAGCCCCCCGGACCCCACATTTATGGTTTGGTATATCTATAAGTACATTGGTCAATAACCCCCCCTTAATCAATTCCTGGATTCGCGACTTGCTTCATGCGCTGCAGGAAGTTAACACTCTGAAATAACACACACGTGTACTAATAATGTGATTTGAAATTTAAAATTATTCTAGAATTGTCTGGCATTTCCACCTGTTCAATATTCTGTGCACTGGGTAACGATCCAACTCCTAACGAAGAAAGGAAAGGAACACCAATTACGTTCTTGCAGTCAAGGTCGAGTAGAGATAGACCCTCAACCCTGTTATTGACCGTTGCCTTGGTTAGAATAATATCTTAGATTTATAATACCTTGGTTATAATTCATGGATTTGTAAATTGTAATACCTTGGTTGTAATTCATGGATTTGTTACACCTTGGTCATAATATCATGGATCTGAATACCTTGACATATCATGGATTCGGATTTGCAAAAGGCAGACCTTGGTTACAATATCATCGGTTTTTAATTACCTGGGTTATAATAAAATGAATTCGTAACACCTTGGTCGTAATATCATGAATTTGTAATGTTGGTTATAATATCATGGATGTCTAATGCCTTGGTAAAAAAGGCCTACCTTGGTTAGGCCCTAAATAATATTATGGGTTTCCAATATCTTGATTATAAAGTCATGGAGCTTTGTAGGCTAGACCTAGTTATAACAATATAATGGGGTTTTAATAGTAGGCTCTATTTCATGATGTCATGTGAGTGGAAATTCACCCGGAATAAGTCAAGTCAACTCTTGTTTTACTTTACACACAGGAAATGACTCCAGCTCAATAGGAAGTCCAATTCCTGTCGTGTGACATAGACGTACGTAACATTACAGGCCAACACAATAACTCATACCCACACGTTCATATTAATAATTCATTTTTCGCCTGACGTTCATTGCACCTGTGATGTTTGAGAAGAATGGCTGATATGAAATTGGGGATAGTGTAGTTACGGTAATTCGCTAATTGAATTTAATTCGCACCTATAACATTTATATCGGGATTTTAACCTATACCCCTTAGATATAAAAGACAACATATAAACCTGTCTGTCAATATGTCAATATTATTTGCAACATGAAATTTGCTTTAAAAATATATAGGCCCTACAGTGCTTCATTTGGAGTTTACTATAGGGTAGCACCGTGATTTTGACTCTTTGAGTATATCCTTTAGCCAATAATGCCATAATCATCGCCAAGATGTATATTATATTATTTAAAATCGACCTTCTGTTCACACTGTTGCAAATTGACTGATGCAAAAATGCAATATTCAGAATTTAAAAACAATTTATGAATTAATTTATAACTAGATTACAAATGCACGTTTGATGCAATGTTTTGCAATCAGAGTCAAAAATGTTTGGTTATGTTTGTCTGTCAAGATTTCCAGAAGATGAGCTCTGTCACCGCCAGTGTTTCCTCCCTTGTAGTTAATGTAAACCGTTCACTGTGGATGCAAGTGGCATGATAAGCCCACTGAGCTCTATATACTTACGTGGAGGGCGCATGCTATACTGTAACCTTGAAGCCTACATGGCCTAAAGCGATGGGCCTATTATCGACGTCCCCGGTTATATCGCGATTTTAATTGCGATTGCACCGCCGTTTAGATGTAAATCTTAACGTCAAGATGGCGGTCTGTGGCTAGCTTATTTTGAGGTTATGTTGGCTAGTAGACTTATTATTACAGTTGGTTTTATCAGGGTCACTCAGGATGCCTAGGAATAGTGTGTACTGCAGTGTTATTACACTAAATAAACTGATAAACACAGGCCAGTGACACAGGTGAACGAATCTATTATGTTTAGTTCTTTTGAATCTGCCGCTGATTAGGGACCTAAGAAATGGCGGACGGCAAACTTCCGCCAACTTCACATCTCAACATTTGCCCCGTATATATCAGATCTCCACGTAAGTATATAGAGCTCAGTGGATAGGCCCTACCATCTGCAAGAACGTGTTATGCCCGAGGGGGGCCCGGACGACGATCACCGCCAGTATTGCGTCGGGCCTGCAGGTTGGCTTGGTCGCTTTGATTTAAAGTCCCCCACTGAAAATCAGTTATATAACTGAGTGGGTAGACTCTAAATAAAATGTATTTATTTATTTATTTATTTATTATGAGTAACCCCTGGTAAATCTAATATATATGTTGGGAAAAGACAATTTTGCCTGATTGGTATCACTAAACTGCTTCTCATCCCACCCGTCATTATAGTGTTGTAAAGTAACACTGTGTAAATACTGGATGCACGTCGCACACAGGTGTTGTCGAATACGCCTCAGTTCTTGTCACGCTTGGCGAACTACGTGGCATTTAGGGTTGGGTTAACACTCTTCACACATTAGATGTGTATTATTATCAGCAAGCTGACATTTAGTGGGGCACGTATGGTACACAAAGTGAAACTGATGCTAAGTACTAAGTTGGTGTTATAAATGAATTATCATGAACATTGGCATTGTACCTTTATATTATAATATATTAGTAATTGTGATAGAACTGCAACCGTGGTTATAGCTTGCAGGTTCTACTAGTCCCACAACTTTTGGTAGTGTTGGCCAATCATATTTTGTCTATCAGATTGTCACATTACAAATCTGTGCGTTTGTAACCTATTTATTATCAACCCTGATGATATGTCTCATTAGTCTGGCTTGTCAAATGACAAAATCGATGTTGTGTAGGTACCGTACGTATAGGCCGACACGATTCGAGCCTATGACAATATGTACGCCTACAACAAGTCGTCGTAATCAATAAGTATTAATTTGTCTGTGTTTCGGACGGAAATACGTACGTCATATTATATTATGCTATTTCCGTTGTTTAGTTAATATTATTATTGCGCTATTGATAACACGATCACGCGATAAAAAGTATGGCTTATTTTCCATGGTGGTATTTCCTATGTAAGTTAGTTCATAAACTTATCATATTAAATTTTTGAAATGTCAATCGTAATATGATTAGAGATTTGTATTGCGATTTAATTGTTTTGAAACAGTAGTTCGGAGAACGAGGTCAGTGCCCCCTGACCCTCAAACGGGTCAAGATATATAATTACACAGCACACGTTAGAACTTGACTGTTCGAGTTCGATTCTTACACTGTTACCAACTGTTACTCACCGTTACGTCAAATATAAATACACGCACATACTCAATATAGAAAACCTTATGAAATGTCCGTTTTAAATCCATAGTTTGCATTTACTCTTTTTGTTGAAAGTAGTAAATTAGTCCAAACACAAAATGGACAATTTTAAAAATTCTATGTTAACGTTTACATGAAAAAAAAATATAGAAATAAAATACATAAATTCGTATTTTATAGTCTTCATATACCCATTTTAGTCGAAGACAGACCAAGCCAACCCTGTCAGAGCCATCGCCATCGACGAGCGAATCGACCAAAATAGAGACTGGTATTTTAAATAGAAAACAGCGAGAAACCACCCGCAGGCGACGTCAAAATCAACGAGGAATTAATTGTGTGCGTCGTTGCTTGGACGGCTACAAAGTCACAGTTTACACATCCTAACTAAAAAATTGATGGAAAGTTAAAAATCTTCTGTCTGTAGCGGGATTCGAACCCAACATCTTCTGCATTGGAAGCAGGGACACTTTAAGGCTATTCCAAAGCACTTTTACCGATATTTTGAATCTCAAAGGAAAATGGCTCAAAGTTGGTTGGATGAAAGATGAACTTTAATAAAAAAGAAGAAAAAAATAACTTTTTTTTTGGGACGGACAAAAGCCCTTTTTTGGGCCATTAATGAAAATTTTTGGGGAAAAAAAGAAACAACGTTCTAGGGCATATACTTGGTTTTTAAGTTTTGATTTTTTTTTAAACAAACCTTTGTCTTGCTTTGAGTTTAAGGGAAAAAAATTTTTTCTGAAAAAAACGTTTGAGTACGATTTTTTTGCCCTCCGGGGTTCTTTTTGCCATGTGAAAAAAATCGACAAAAACGTTATTTCAGAAAATTATTTTCCCTTATACTCAAAGCAAGACAAATGTGTTGAAAAAAAAATAAAAACATAAAATTAAGTATTGCACCTAAAAACTGTTTTTTTCCTTATTTACCCAAAATTTGCAATAATTCCAAAATGAAGTTTTGCCCCTCCATAAAAAAAGTTTTTTTTTTTTTTTTTTTTAAATAATTTTCTTTTTCAACCAAATTTTTAAGCCCTTTTCCTTTGACTTTTAAATATCGGTAAAGTGCTCTGGCCGATGTACGATTTTTTTTTTCCTCCGGTTCTTATTTGGCCCCGTACAAAAAATCGTAATCAAACGTTATTTTAGAAAATTATTTTCCCTTTTACTCAAACATAGACAAAGGTGGTTGAAAAAAATAAAACATAAAAATTTTAAAAATTGCCCAGAACATTGTTTTTTATTTACCCCCAAACTTGCATATAATGGCCAAAATGCGAGCTTTTGTCCGTCCAAAAACAAGTTTTTTTCTTCTTTTTTATTGAAGTTCCATCTTTCATCCAACCACCTTTTAAGCCATTCTTTCCTCTGCTTGCAAAATATCGTAAGAGTGCTCTGGAATAGCATTAACTTCTAGGCCAACGCAGGTACACACGTCTTCTTATAGTCTAATTTCACAATGTAATGTGTGCATAAGTTTTTTATTGAACCTTACTAAAACTGGTATAATCGCCTCTCACCTCCTTGAGCCGTATGCAAACAATAAGAAATATCACGTGTGTGTACTGTGTAGTGTGTACTCAACGCCGGTACACTGTGCCAAAATCTAGACTAGACTTGTGTTCGTTTATAAAAGTAATTGTGCTCCGAGACAACGGGTAAACTTGGCAGGAGCAATGCCGCTTTGAATTCTAACGTACAAAAACAACATTGCAAGAAACACAATAATTTGAATTTTGGTCCCTCAAAGTCATAGGTGGCCGTTGCCCGCAAATCAGGCTGTTAGGCAAATCTCGAGCAGTCTAATTATTTTAATTTATATTTATTCTGCCTCGTAAAGGCCTATTTGCCAGCTTTATTTACGAATTGGTCATAACGAATTGGTAACTGGTTTCTGATTCTGAGGGTTTACAAGCGTGGAGTCGCGAGGTGATGAGGATATATAATCGCTCATCGTCTCGATTCGTCAATAATGAGGGGTTTTCAGTTTGTGTCCCAAGATGTGCAAATGTAAAATATGTGTGTGTATTCAAAGAGACGCAAGTATCTAGAGAATTTAATTTAGACAAGCACAGCACACCTTAAAAAAGTGCTGCTAAATGGTGTGAGAGATTTTTAATTGTAATTTACCTGTCCCAAGACAGGAGAGTTCGGCCAGTGTAGGGTTATGGACATGTCCATACTGATATATGCCAAGTGAGCTAACAATATTATTATCAAATTAATGAAAATTCACATCGAATAAAAATTACTATCAAATAGATATTAATGCATAGGGCCTAATCACCATAATTGAAATAATTACATTGTAAGAAAATAATTTTCGTATCGAATGTAATGGATTTAAATTTAGGTCTGCGGGATGCGGAATTTAATGATAATAATATGATATCATAAACTTTTTAAACTATTTTTAAATGAAGTGAAGGTGATGGATGTGTGCGTCTATAGCGCTTTTAAGGTGTTATTCAACACACGTTGGAATCGGTATAATCGGCAACAATCAATCTCGTCTCTCTTTCTTTTGTCACGTTATAGGAAAACCAGTGTTTAACAGTCTTATTCTGGTCATGTTGTCTCATCCTAATCTGATGAAAGTGACCTGAAAGTGACATGTATAATCTATCGTTGAGAACTCACTCAACGCTTGTACCTTGTCGCAACTGATGCCCGTAGAATGGAAGTTATGCATGACGGACGTACGCGTAGGAATTGCAAATATTCGTTCCTCAAACTTCAAGCATGACCCCTCAAAACTCTACGAATCTTCTAGTGTAAATCAAGGATTTTTTTTACGAAGCTATGCGACTTAGTAAGGCTACTTTCATTGTATTCCGCTCGATGATTTTAGTTGTGATTTAATGAAACATAAAAAAACGATAACAAACTTAACTACGTGATAGTTTGATAATGACATGGTCCGTGCAAAAACGTTGATTTTTACACGCCATTAAATTTTGCACAAATCAATCAAATTTGTGTTCAAATATCATTCATTGTATAAACCCGCCCTTCAGGGTAATACTGTGCCACCAACCACCACCAACCACCAAAACCCCTTCACAGCATATATTTTGTTTCATTCCCCCCCAGGCAGATTTCTACCTAATGGCTATCGATTAGTATTATTATAGATTTTTATAATAAACGATCGATCGATTGTTTGTAGGTATAAGAATCACCGATAAATTTCACACCTCACATTTTATTATAGGTTCTCATATGCTACAAACGTAACTATAGACTCTATAATTTTGGCTCACTTGTTTACGGAAAATCCTGATGCGAGGCCAACAACAACTTCCCAAGTGCAAGCTTAGATTGGCGCAAGTTGCAACAACTCTGACCCTTCCCGAGAAGCCCTGGTTTGAGCTTCACACTTGAACCGCACCTTTAGCTTATTTGATGTCAGTAACAACGGCCTCTTCTAAGAAGACTTTGCGATTATTTTACTTTTTTACTTCCTGCTTTTTGAAGATATAAACTGATATCTAGCACAAACAGACGAGACTAATTTTTATTCCCCAAATCCAGTTATGGGATAAAAATTATTTTGTGTCGATAACAATTATTTGTTTCCTTAACCTTGGCATCGGAAGGACATCTCAGGTTATACGTCAAAACCAAAAATCATGATGCAACTTTGGGGTTATTCTATCCAGCCATATAAAAAACCAAAATTTTTTTTTACCATAGGGGGAGTTACATTTTGGTTTTCATTGGAAAAATTAGTTTTGATATATGATAATATTTTGTGTTTTGTGCGACCGACGCGACGAGAGAGCAATATAATGGACCTGTTCTCCAATCTATATTCGAACAAACGGATTTTTTGCATTTTGTCGAAAGTCGTGAACATTTGGAATCATCTTCTTTGAACACTGTTTATACCCTTCACCGGAAGTTAAAAACTTGTGAATAAAAGGGTCAACTGAAATTGTCCACCAATATCCCCTCAAGGGTTTATCGGGTTTTATTTTAGGGGCCAGTATGGCATTGTGTTATAGGTTTTAACAATTTATCACAAGCATCGTTACTCAAATGGTAATCATACAAATAAGGAACTCGTAAAAAACTAATATTTATTTGACTGCTTTTATTTTAGCCTGTGTGATCCTAAAAAATAAGCAAACATCATAGCATAATATGTTGTTGTGTTGTTACCCAATATGTGCATAGATTTTACAATTTCCAAGGTTTCAGTTTATTTACTGTGTTCTCTCTTGTTTACCAAGTGTACGTGTGAATGTACGAGTTTGTGATGACTATGGGAATACAAAATGCATGATATTATTAGTCATAAATTCGCCACATTCCTGAGCGCTCGGCTGAAGCTGGTGTTTGATGGTTTGTTGGTGTTTGAAATTTTGAACAGGTGATACGAAAGTGGAAATGTAGGGCTCTACAGTAACATAAAAAGTGTTATATTTGTGTGGTAGGGGCTAATTGGTTTTATTACAATTTAAAAAAAATATATTATTTTCACGATTTTTGATTTTGTTATAAAAAGTAAAATTGACTTTTTTGTGGATGATTAAGACAAAATTTTGAAAATCTACTACTGTAGGGCTGTCCATGTATATATATATATTTTTTGACAACTTTACGAAGCTGTATATACTTCAGATGCTTCTTGACTGAGCGAATAGCAATTCGCCAACTGCCAAATGTGTCCTATTCCTCCTAAACGTGTATTTTCAATGCGTAGAAATTTGGTATATAGCCATCCTCTTTCTATTTCCCTCCCTTTGTTCCCTATTCCTGATTCCACTATATGCAACGTTCAACTGTAGCTGTTGCTTATATGAAGCAACAAGTTCTCAGTAGTATGCTGTAGCCTGGGTACGATCGCACTTCCTGCATGTTGGAGGGGAGATGCTTATTTTAGCTGCGGTTGGAATAGGCTGGGTGGACCTTGATTGCGCACCGTTTGGCCTCCCGGGCTGCAGTGTAACGAGATAAATAAGACGGTTCAAGTTATATTAAAGGTAATAACAAGTGGTGATAGAATTTTATGACGCTATCATATTCAAACGCTTCGATTCAGAAACTTGTTAACATCAAGGGGGGTGGGCTTTGTAATTTTTTTTTGGTCTTTTATAATTTTTTTAATTTTTTATTATACAGAAAGTGGGGATAGGGGAATTCTTTGAAAAATATAGAAGTTTTGGCTAGATTTTTAAAAAAGGGTTATTAAGTTTAACAACGAAAAAGTTTAACGAGATATGGAAACCCTTTTAAAATATAGGAAGGTCCTTCTAGGACACGAAAAATTGTGAATACAAGAAAACG